>JACSYO010001013.1:2975000-3365000 GCA_016806645.1 Ophiodon elongatus | reverse complement strand
GTCTAAAATCAGATTTTACTGCTCAACTATATGTCTAGTAATTAAAGGACTGATTTTGGACACAGGATTGGAATATGATATGATTTATTATGTTTTCTTTAGTGTATATTCACCTGAAAATAAGAATCTTTGCATGTTCGTTACTTTAGAATGAGCCTTTTATATCTACATAGGGAGCGGGTCCTCTTCACAGAGCCGGCCACCATTTTTCTACTGTAGCCCAGAATGGACAAACTGGCCTTAGATAGGTCCATTCATGTTTTCGCATTTTTGCGTCGGCCACCTTAGTTCTCCTACACAGGTCATAAATAATACCCAGGACTTTGCCATGTAGTTCATTTTAGTTAAATACAACCATTTTTTTACTTAAAATATCAACTCAAGGTCCACTTAATAGCTTTTTCCCAAACCTACAGCTGCATCTCATGTCTTCATCAAAGTATGGAGTTTGCTCAGTTGTCATGGAGATGGTTCAGCTGTTGTAACAACTCCATGACAACTGTCGACCAGCTGAAGACATGAGATGCAGTTGAAAGCTCCGGAAAAAGATGGAGAATGGGCCTTAACTTGGGTTTTGTTTTTGTGAATGGATTGCTAAATGAACTGGGAGCCACTATAATGAAGCTAAACCGGAGTAATTTCAACAAATGGTTTGTTGGAAGTCTGGCACTAGAGTTCTGAACAATCTGGAGGCAGTTTATTGAAAACTTAGATGTGCAAAAGTGCAGTAGAATTATCTCATTGGAAATTATGATCGTTATACTGCATAATAATGTAATAAATAAACACTATAGAACCACTTCAGAGGTACCATATCAGTAAAATAACACCAATGCTCAGGAGAATAACGCAGAAGAGATCTCAGTGATGCAGAAATACAACACAGTGCTTTTAAAAACTAAGAAGCCAAGCAGTTTACAGCAGAAGCATTACATCATCAAAACATATTACAACAAATGGAAAGAGATCACAAGGCAGATGCCATTACATCCAGAATGGTGTTGCAATTCAGAAGAAAATGGTTTAATTCAACACTGTTCACTAAAAGCATATTGAAGCTAATAGAGGATGAAGACAGGGAACAACTGATGATGTGTGAGAAATCTACAAACTAGACTTCCTTAAATCCTAATTTTGCAAATATCTTTATGAATTAATGAATCATAAAAAAAAGTGAAATGATTAATTGTCTCCCAGCCAATTAACTCAGTGCTTATTCTAGTCCACTGGGCACAGACATAACTCGCAGCTTGAACCAATAATAGACACACTGACCGGGGCTGGAGGCCCAGGCCTCTCTTAATTATTACACCACTCATGCCTGCGTCGAGCAGGCTGAACTGTAGCCTGTGAGAAAACACACAAACACACACTCAGAGAGCAGTTTTTAATTCCCCATGGACACACAGTGCAATCCTTGTTCATAAGAGTGGAAGGTGAGCTACGCTATGAGTTCATGAGTCCCAGAGCGAGATGCTTTTTATCCCAGATGAGCTGTTCAATCCTGGGCATCTCTTCCTCCAGCAGCCCCTCCTCCCATTACCCTCAGAAAACTAGTCCATATATCCTGCCGTCGACATTTATAGCCTGAGCGGTCGTTCCGTTACGTGTACTATCTGCACATACATGCTCTTCTTGTTTCTCTCTCCCACATATGCACATACATATACATGCACAGGATCACATTTAGATAAAGAAAAGAGAGCTATAAATTATCTCAGGTCAGCAGTAGGTCATAAGCATGAAGATGAAATCCTGTCTGTGCCGCTTTCTTATTGTAGATTATTCCTTGCAAATATATTCATGACTTCTCCACATGATATTATTGGTATTATCATATTTAGGAGTGTCTGCCGTTGTAGCCTTGGCAGTCATCCATCTTCAGAATCAGATATGACTGTTCTCTTTGACAACAGGAAATTCAACAGCCTATACTTTGATTTTTTTTTTTTTTTTTAAATATTTGTAACATTTAAAGGCAAACACTTGCAAGAAATGAAGGGAATAATGAATATGAAACTTTCTGTAGTTTGCTCAGTTTTCGTCAAACACAATGCTCTTAACTGATATGCTATTTTGGTTTTCTTTTGCCCACGGACTAGCCACAGTTAGCTGCTGCCCACCCTCAGAGCGGCCGTCGTAGCCGCTTGTGAACTGGAGCGTGTGCAGTACCACATGTGAAGCTGAATTTGAAGTCTGAAAAAAAACCAACTTGAATTTATGTAAATTGTCATGAATAGAAAGAGATGTGAGTGCATGAGCAGATATGCAAATGTGGTGCTTTTGAGTGTCAAACGTGTCAAAGGAAGTCCCAGTCAGTATAGAAAAATAGAATAGGAATGGAAGTGTTGGAAGTCTTTAAAGCCGGGCTTCAGTTGTGCACCAGTCAATGTGCAGTGGAGCCAAAGAAACAACTTTAGAGAGCTATACTGGAGCAGGAAATTACCATATGTCTAATGATGACTACAGGTAATGACATGTATCCCCGCACTTTATGACACCCATTTCAACTACGGCTGTAATGTCAAATCATTATGGCACAATGCAAATGACAGCCACATTATCACATAATGCTAATGAAAAAGCGTAAATTTCCACAAAGCACAAAACTTTTTCTCGTTAACCCCATGTCGGTCAGTATTTCTGACGTATACAGAGGAAAAAATTTACATTCGTTTGGAGTCATGATTTCGGCCACCTGACGAATGCAAGTGCAGTATTCACTCTCTTTTAAGCTCTGTTTTTGGTCTCCTCCAACTCCTTCCTGAGAGAAATATCCAACTCTTTAGCTGCTAAATGCTCCACCATGTTCACCAGCTAGTCGCCAACTTTGTATGTCTTGTATTTGGGGCTGGTGATGTACGGTATTATTTTTAGTGTTGAAAACAGCTGCCTGCTGTGTCCGGAAACAACGCTGATGAGTTCCATGGGAGTGAACCAAAACAATGAAGTGATGCTAAAACGCCCCATCTAGAGCTGAGGGGAACTGCAGAGATGGGTGATAATTACTTACTACGAGCGACACCTTTCGCATTACACCTAGTCATGTGATCAGTTATTAAAAAAATATTGACTTGTACCACTTTAACCAAAAACCACAGTGTTTCCCTACCCTTCACCTATAGTTACCATGCACAGATACGTTGATAATTAAATGTAACCTGGAGTTTTAAAGTGTCCTGTCTGGCAATACGGTTGTGTTGCACACACAGTTTCAATTTTATTTGTTGAGGTTTGGAGATATCTTCTGCTACCGCCAACCTAAGGGAGGTGAGTGGAGTTTTGTTTGTGCTCTTCAAAAATGACATGTTCTTCGGTGGAAAGTAGTTCAAATGAAAACAGTTTACGGAGCGGTTTAAGATATTGTTTTTGTGAAGATGTATCCATTTCGTTTTATCTGTACTTTGAGAGCAAAAATGAAAATCCATTAATCTCCATTGTATTTGGATGGAGGCAGACATCTCAGAGACTGATATTTTAAAGGCTGAGCAAACTATCTGCATGACTAGATACATACCACTACTGGGAAACAGTGGAGCTATATTTTACAAACTAAAAGTTGCGTCTTCCTGCTGCTCTGGAAGGAGCTGAAATTGTCAGATGGATCATTTTGTAAATTGCAAGCTCTTGGGATTCCTTCAGCGTGGCAGCGAGGCAAAGATCACTGATATCTCAGAGAGATTCTGGGATATTACAATCACAGGACATCTGCTGCTACTAATGCTCTCTCTGAGGACTTACGAGGACTGAATATTAAGGAATGAGTGGTCATGGTCTAGATTAGGAAAACACTTAGTTTATATTTATGTACTAATATTCTGAAGCCTAACATTTTGGGTTTGCTGAGATGTGCACATTGATAAGAGAGAAAACTAAAATCTCTCCACGCAAAACTAATTTCACATATTCATATATTATATATATATATTATGTCATGCAGTTAATGTGATTTTATGCATTGCTCATATGGATGACCTTAAACCTATGGACCCTTGGACCCTCCGTCTAAAACCATGCAATCTCAGAGAGAGCCTCTCTGCAGACATATAATCTTGCATATCTTTATGTTTTCTCTGTTAAAATGTTAATACAACCGCCTGGAGCTGAGTCTTTCATAACTGCTGCCAGTTCATTGCATCCACAACTCAGTCCGTCTTCATATCCGGTGTTCGGTTGTGTGTTTGTGCACCATGGTTTATTGCAATCAGACAGGAAAATGTGGTTATTCTGTGCGCTCCAAGCTAAATTCCATGCAGCTAACAGATTTATTTTCTCACAACTCCTGTTACACAAAAAACTCCTTCCAGTTTGTCTGTGTGTGTGTGTGTGTGTGTGTGTGTGTGTGTAAATGCAGCGCGGTATGTGTGTGTGCATTGTAAAGTACAAATCAATAAACAGAGATTAATCAATGTGCCTTTTGAATTCTAATTTGCTAAAAATGCATCATCCAAGACACACAAACAATGTTCAAAAGATACAAACATTACAGAACTGAATAATTGATTATTGTCTATAGATTTGTTTTGTATTTAAAAATGCACAGATGCAATATTTGCACACACACGCACACACACACACACACACACACACGCACACACACACACACAAGCAGCAGGCTCTCTGCATCCTTGTGACTGCATGTAATTTTAGTAAAAATAGATGCAGCTCCATACAGTATAAGCCTCTTACAATATAATTAACAATCAAACAGCAGTCTGGAATAGAATATGATGATAAGGCACATTTCTCGAATGTTCCTTCCAAAACACAAAACAATCGTGCACCATTTGATAAATACGCCTAATAAGATGAATAAACACAGAAGCGCTGATAAACAGAAAGACGAGCTGTGATTTTGCAACAGAACGCAAAACAATTTCTGTGATCATCGCGGAACTGTGCTGTAAAGAAAATAGTGTAATCTGAAAAGGAGCTTTTCGTGTGTAGCTTCAGGCTATAATGTGTATACTCTGTGTTTATAGGGCAAGCTCGCTAATACAACACGACTCCCAGACCGAGGTAGAAGGTGGTTTATGCGTCTCAACTGAAAGTCGTAAGGACTCTTTTTTGTTTGTTATGTATCTCCTCTTTTTATCGTCGGCCTATTGTCGTGATCACGCTGCTGCCCTGAAACGTGTTTTCTTTATTTTTTCTCCAGCCTCATCTTTACGATGCCCGAACTTTGTTCCAATTGAGCCAGAGGTTTCTGCAGAGGTCCTCTCTCAGGGCATAGCGGAACATTGTTTGCCATAATAAGTGTGGCTCCAATCAGTAGGGGTCATGTGTGATGCCTTCAATATGGGTATTGCTGCAGTGTTACCTGCCACGGTAATTTTAGAGGAAAATGAAGGATTTCTACTGATTCATAAAGGGAACATACCATGACACACGTCTGAAATAGTAATTGAATCTACATAAAGCGTTTTGATTTGAAGGTAAAAATAAAGCCAACGATGGCATCATTTTTTTAATTGTAATTGTCTTGTAGTTTTCTGAAAGCTCCTTAGATAGATACCATGTTGTCAGTATACTGTGAGTTTAAAACTAACATATATATATATATAAATATGTACTGGAAGTTAGTATGAAAACATTTTTGTACTAACAGGAAATGATGCAACATGTGCACACATGGGACTTTGTAAAGTTTCAAACTGTCTCACCGGTGTCCACATTTTACTTTGAATGTTTTCTATCCAGCTTTGTAATCAACATCAACTTTATTATTATCTCAGAGGAAATTTGGCCACAGGAATACACTGATGACAACCACAATCAAAAGTCAAGGACATAGAAGCAATATGAGCTATACAATGTATGTACAAATAATGAATGAAAACAGAATATTTATAAAGCTGCAAAGTGCTAAACCTTGGTATTGCCAGCCTCCATCTTGCTTCCATTGCTCCTAAAGTAGTGTTATTATAGTATGGATTGCCTCTGCAAGGCGAGTGGCGTTACCACGGTTTTGCACCCGGCGGCTCCCGTTACCGCAGTCAGGGAAAGGGAGGAGCTAGATCCCACCAAATCCTACTGACTGTCCCTTTAAGAGATTCAGACTTTATAGCGGTGTCATTGTTTTAAGCATGCTGCGATCAAACCCCTTATGAAGTGGGTGATGAGGGCAGTTTCATGAGTATGTATGAATCAGTTGAGCATTACCAATTTTAGAATAAATATTTTGAAGCTGCGCCCAGTTGACCAGCTTAGTCAGCCTGTTTTTATTCAGCAGACGGAGGCAACCAGACCAAGCAGTGTAATACATCACATAGTCACTGTTGCAGCGTGAACATAAATCTGACTCGAGGTAACATTTGTTATGGAATTGCTTTTTTTTTTAAGTATTGTTTGTCCATCTCTTTTTTACCGTTATTTGACTGACAGCAAATCTCCAGCTGGATTGGACACCAGACTGCTGGATTAAACTGAACAATATACAATATCTAGAACTAACTGTATTATATTGACTGTATTTCTGAAGAGAGTTGAAGGACAGTGGAGCTGCATGCATTAGTATTCATTAGAAGCTCTTCAGAACGTTAACACTCAGCTCTGCTGGTTCCCGCCTTGACTAAACATTTTGTAACCTTTAGGTATAACTGCCCTCTAGAGAGACGAGGGCATGTGTGTGGCTTTTAATTTCCAGTATTCAAATCCACAGAGAGAAAGGTGGAGCAAAGTTTTTCCTAATATTCCTTAATGAGATTCTGTGTATTTTTGTGTATTTCTCTCTCTCTCTCTGTGTGTGTGTGTGTGTGTGTGTGTGTGTGTGTGTGTGTGTATGAGGGTAGCCGCAGGTAAACCTCGGGGGGTTATGAATGCATTGCTGAAAAGCCGCTGTAAGCTGAAAGAAAAGTTTCCCTATATGCTGGTAAAATGCTTAGCCAGAAGTTTGACAGGAGAAAATTGTGCACAAAGTAGCCAGTAACGGAAACTAGACACACTTGGACATAACAATTAAAAGAACATTAATCAACATATATAAATAATTTCAAACAGAGCAGCTGACAAAGCTTTACACATTCAGTGTCATGGCAACATATTTTTCACCCTGTCCCTTTCCTTGTAAGCTAAGGTTCAAAGTTCATTTATAATTTTGGAAACAGCACATGGTCGGTCCACTTAGTAGCTGTTCTGGAGCTCTTAATTAAAAATTTCTGAACCAAAAAATACATTTCATCAATACGTTTCATATCAGCCTCGGATCACCCGAGCAGAAACGCACAATGACGCGTGGTTAATGCCGTGAAACGATTGGTTAATCCTGCAAATTTCCCCGCTGCGGGACTAATAAAGGATTATCTTATCTTATCTTATCCTAGGTCGAGGCAACAAAACTACTTGGTTATGTTTGGGAAAACATCCTGGTGTGTGTTCAAATGATAACGCAACAAACGTAACTAGCACAAATGAATAACAACCATGCTTAGCGTACTTTCTCATGTAACATAACACACATAAGAAGCGTAACATTTACTTTTGATTTCACACAAGACTCAACCAGTGGTCTCCTGAGTGAAAGTACTGTTTGTTTGACCCATCGACCACCACCTAACCTTCACGAACTTGTCTCTTGTTACACTCGTTATTATACCACGTAACGTTCAATGATGGTCGCTCGGTATATTACATCACACGCTCTGACCAAATGCAAAAAAAAGGTTGACATTCAACATATCAGCGGTTTGCAGAAACGTATAATTGGCAACATTTCTTTTAAATCCCTCACACGCTGCTTCAACATGCGGAGAAATCCATGTCTTGTTGGGACGATCACCGCTCGGGATTTGGGTTTTAATGAACATTCAATTGGATCGATTGCAGTTTGAGTGTGAGGCGATATTAATGAATTGAAATACCTTATAATTTCTGCACAAAACACAGTTTCGGGTTGCGTCTGTTCCTGTATTTCTTGTCTTTTATTTGTTCCATGTTTGTGTTAAAAAATTCCCTAGTCACATTTATCGTGCTGATAACTGGTAATGCTTCTGACTTCTCTGTGACCTAATGTTTCTAAAGTGCGGCAAGATAGAGTTGATCTACACAAACTCTTTCATGCAATGTACAGTATACACAGAGAGTGATGTTTTAAAGATGCATGAGAGACATTATAATATATTTAAGACACACACACCAGCAGCTACCAGCACAGAAATTAAACAAACAGAAATTTATAGCGACGGAAGGTTTCAGATTGTGTTGATTGCTGCTGGGAAGGATTTATAAAGGGCGGGAAACGATGACAGTCCATCTCTGTCCCCCGAAGAAAGGAGCGCTTGGACAGGCTTGATGGGGATTCGCCCGGGGCCCTACTAGGAAACAGAAGGAACAGCTGTCCTTGACACATACTCTGCACACAAATACCCGCGCAGGCGTGCAGACAAAGACATGTACATGGACACGTACATGCGCACGCGCACACGCTCAAACTAATCCTGTCCATTGTTGCCTGAGGGCATATTTTTGCAGAGAGAGAAGCTTTTCCACAGGACGGGGCGCTGGAGAAGCCCACAGGGCCGAAACACACTCGTATGCCAACCTCATAACTCCTGCACTGCCTGACAGGTGGAAAAGACCTCACGTGTGAGATTCAAAATGATGTATGCTTTACCTATATGCCTTTTCTTCGAAACACAGCCACTTGAATATTGTAGCGTTTTTTTTATTTGCTAACTCTTTTTTGATGTTTGTATTTGTTTTATTTTCACTATTTAAATAACTCCATAGCTGAATAATCCTGCAGGAGTTGTTAACATAGCAGGCCATTAAATGGACTCATTTAAAACAGACACCGCTTAAATCGTCTGAAAATGGATAAATCAATGTCTCTCTCGCTCTCTCTCTCTCTCTCTCTCTCTCACGCACACACACACACACGCACACACACACACACACAAACAGATACAAGGTCTTGAGGGAAGTGTTAAGGTGCTGGTGAGTTATGGCAGCCATTAGGTTTTCCCATGGAGTGTTTCCTTGCATATTGGTTCACTGAAGTTGTTCATTCTTCTTCACCATCAGTGTTTACACTAAAGCCTCTTTCCCAATGGACAAGAAAGCCCACTAAGACCCACCGACATCGTTTTTTTGTCGTTAAGGGAAATTTGTCCCGGCATTCATTCCCGGGACAAATGACTCAGTAGCCTTGGTTATTTATCGGCTTTGATTGGCAGCGATGGAAACGTGACATAGGTAACAACACAAACACAAAACACCCACCGTAACATTTTCACTGGCCTCCCTGCTGCGTTCCACTGTTTGCTAATCCTGTTTATCCAGCGTGTGCTTGACATAGAACATGACACACCAGCAAAAAAAAAGTCTGAAAGGCATAATCGTATGTTTGTTGCCTATTTTTGGCAGGTTTTTCTAAGTAAGAAAAACCTGCATGAATGTGCTAATTTTGGTGTAAAAAGGGTATTACAGTAAAATGCCAAAGCGGATTTACTTTGTAGCTGGGTGCCTTGTCACCACATGACACACAAGTCAATATAGAGATGCCAATAAAGAGCAAATCTTCAAATAACTAGAAAAGTACCACAGGATTTTGTCTTCCTGGAGGGTGACATTCATGTTCCATTAATGCGCATCACTAACTTTTCTTCTTCGCCGGAGTCTTTGTGCTTTCTCGCCTCACAGGTTTCCATGGATCGCGTGTCACGGCCCGGCTGTGACTTCTGTTTTCCCCTGTTTTCCTCCTGGTTTCCCCTGTTTTCCTCCTGGTTTCCCCTGTTTTCCTCCTGGTTTCCCCTGTTTTCCCCTGTGTTTTCCCTCACCAGTACTTACCTTGTCTCCCTGTGCCTGCAGTTTTGGATCATTCCCTCCAGCTCCCCAGTCTGCCTGCCCTGCCTTGTTCTGCCCGGTTCCCCACCCTCGCCCCCTTGCCCTCGGTCCCCTGCTGCTCCCCTACGTTTCCCACCATTGTTCCCTTGTAAATAAACCTTTTCACCTTATTTTCTCTTGTCTGTGTCTGTGTTTGGGTCCTCAACCACCTCCACCCCATGACATCGTGGTTATACTTCGATCGTGGTCGTGCCTCCTCCCGTGGCCCTGCTGACGCTTACTGCTGCTTTTATTATTATTATAATTAGTCACATTTTTATTGCTATTACTGCTACCATAATTATCATAATTATTAGATTATATCCACTGCTGCTGTTATTATTAGTAGTCGTATTTTCCATCATTATTCCGCTATTATTGGTGCTATTACTACTCTCATTATATGAATCATTTATATCATATGCATTGACTGTGTTGTAATTCTACTATTTTGTAACTATGTCCATCCTGAGAGAGGGATCCCTCCTCTGTGGCTCTCTTCCTTTATTTCTGTACCGATGTGAGGGTCCTGGGACAGAGGATGTTGTATGATGTACAGATTGTAAAGCCCTCTGAGGCAAATTTGTGATTTTGGGCGATACAAATACATTGAATTCAATTGAATTAACACATACGATACAAAATGATAACCATCTTTACTACAGATGTTATGTTTACTACATCCCATACAGTCTGATTCCACCAGCTCATCAAAAAGAATGTTTACGAGAGCGAGCTGAAATCTTCAATATGTTTTAAAAGGCTTTATGAAGTTGTGCCATAGCTTGGGCAGATCTAAGAAATAACTTTATCGGGTGCTGCGATATTTGTCAGCATCTGAAAGATGATAATTAAGAGCTTGTTGGAAAGATTCCAGTCCAAAGACAAAGACTTAATTGATCCCCAACCATGAAGCGATTCCTCCCAAAGTAATTCCCGCTGGAAACTGTGGAATATTTTAGCTGATGGGTCCTGATACAAACACAGACAGTTGCTTGTTCTGAGAAAAATGAAGTATTTTTGAGATGTGACCCTCAAGCACAGCACAGCTAAAACATCCACTGACTTACATGACTAAAAGGAGAGCTGGCCCCCATCTTCACTCAGATCTCCATCAGATCACTGGAGCGATTTTGTAGTCCCCTACTGCTCCCACTCCAATGAAAGACGATAGCTTATCATATTAAATTATCCCTGACATCTGTGATCACGAAATCCTTAGAGAGACTGGTGTTGAATCACTTCAAGGGCATCACTGGACCCATGCTGGACCCCCTGCAGTTTGCCTGTCGGGCAAACACGGTCAGTGGATGATGCAGTTAACATGTGACTGCATTACATCCTGCGGCACCTCGACTCGCAAGGTTTGTGTCATCCTCGTCCTCCTTGTGTCCGTCCTCCAAACTCATGAGCTCAGTGTCCCAGCTTCCACCCGACAGTGAATCACAGACATCCTGACAGACCGGAGGCAGCAGGGGGAAAAAATCCCATCCAGCACCCAGACAACCGGCACTGGCATCCCTCAGGGATCTGGGCTCTCCCCACTGTACCTCCGGAGACCCGACTGTTAAACTCCAGGGGCCGTATTCACAAACCTTCTGAGAATATTCTCAGAGAGCTCCTAACAGCCTAAAAGACTCTCGGAGGAAGGGACAGAAACTTTTCCCTTAGTGAAGAGGTGAGGTGGACCTTGTTGCTAGGTATGACACACTCTTTTACAGAGGTGTGACTGGTTGATAAAAAAAAAAAAAAAAAAGTGAAACGCCCTCTTAATCAGAATAGAATTAACAGTGAACATGAAAGGCCTAATCATATAATTTGGTTCCTATTCAGACATGGTGTTTTCTGGCGTAGTGTTATTGCGTTGGGTGGGAGATGTGAGCGCATCTCTACTGAGATCGATCACAAACATCTGATCTGTTTCTATTTATTTAATATTTCTCCTACCTCTTTGTCTTTCCACCATTTTCTCCTCAGTTTAAGGAACTCTTAAGCCTGTTTAAAGTCCTCCTCCCTACTTCTAAATGTTTCTCACCTTAGGAGTGCTCTTACGGGATAACATGCTGTGTGAATAACTTTCATCTCTACCAGGATCTTGTTTCAACTGTACAGGGATTTTCTTTTTAGAAAAAGAAAGAATTTAGGATTTTTGTTAGAATTTCATATGGAGCAGTTTTTATCTTCGTTTTTCTTGTTTTTTCGCAAGATCATTTTCTCGCTCTTGTCAGGAAGATGAACAATCCAGTTGACAAAGTTATTGGAAAGATTTACTTCCAGCACCATGTGATTTTGTTTGTCATTAACAAAGGCTGCCAGCAGATGTGGAGGGAAACAAACTTTCCTCAGACAACTGAAGAATCATAATTTTGTCTACTGCTATATATCAATTCTCACCAGGGAATGTACTTTCATTGCAGTTCAAACACTTGAGTTTCTAAACTAACAAGTTTTCCATACCGATACTGATCAAGAAAATAAAAAATTGACATGTTTGCAACCACAAACTAAATGATGCTATAAAGTTTAGAAAGACAGAAAATGCTGCTTGTCCTGAACAGGAAGAGTTGTTAGGTTTGTCAGATTAAAACACAATGCACCGCTATGTGTGGTCTTGTCAAGACGGGAAGAGTGTCACAGAAAAGAAAGGAACAAGTGAAAAGAAATAAGGCAGATTAGCTTTTTATAGAAAGGTGCAGGAGACAAATGAGTGACACCTGTGAATGTGGGCGGGGCAAACACACACCAAACAAACTAGAATGGATGACAACAGACAGGAGAGGAGAGAAGAGGAAATGGCTTAAAAAGGGGAGTTTTTGAACACTCTGCTCTGAAATGAAAGCCATAGGACCAAAGAAAAAGCACATTTGGAAGAATTTAGTTAGTGCAAGGTTGTGTGCAGAACCAGCTGGATTTCCTACTTGGGCAACCATGTGTTGACAGGCAGACTGCTGATCCTCTGGAGTTGCTATGATTGATTCTCTTTTTAATCTTCACCTTTTTCTGCCTGGATTGAACCTCCAACTTCTGTCTTCGCTTTACTGGAAAGCCTGATTTGCCCAAAGGAACCTTCCACAGTAAGTCTCCTGCTTTATAGAACTCTCTTGGCTTCTTTACACAGCTTGGCCTTTAATTCACCAACATATCTCTGCTGTTTCTTCAAAATCCTTTGTGTACTCCGACTGTTTTTTGGAATATTCTTTCAGATTATTCCACAAAGATGGGACTTAATTTTCAATACATAGTATGCTTGCAACTATCCATCCATCGTTTATATATTTAATTGTGTATTGAAAGTGAATGAGGGAATGTGAATCAATTATTAGTGGAGAGGAGGGTCAGAAAAGGTTGAGGGTTATGTATTTTTGTCCTTTTTTAAAGGAAATCTATTGTAGTTTTATTTAAAGAAGGAATTCTCAAAGGATTGATTGTTAAAAAATGTATTTGGTGTGTGTGCAATACATATTAAAGTACAGAGGACAACAGTCATGTTTCTGTGTCAGGGCTTTAATTGTCTCCATCAACATGTCCAATAACCACAGAAACATCTTAATGCATATTCGTAATTAATTGTCATCCGCAGTCATTCCTACTTTCATATATTTGAGAAAAAAATTAAATGTGTTGGCCTATAATATGATTTGAGTTCAGCATCACCTTACCGAGATGTGTTATTCCATTAATATATTAGGAGTAAATTAGTCGACACCATCTTAAGTTATTCATGATGAAACGAGTTCTACAGACTCAATCCTGTTATATTGGTTTGGAAAATATTAATAAGGCTGGGGATGCACTTGTGAATCATAAGCTTCAGCTCAGCTTTCCACCCCAGTAATTTCCGTACAGTCCCTTTTCAATCTGGTTTATCTATTGGATTTGGAACAGAAGCAGGCAGCAACCTGCAGGTCTGAAAAGCGAAATCAATATGAAGTGCCTTAAACTTGCATTCCTTCTACTGACCATCATGGGGCGACTTCTCTGGTTGCAAAAATAAGTCAGATTGTATAGAAATCTATGAGAAAATGACCCTACTTCTCACTTGATTTATTACCTTAGTAAACATTGTAAACATTAGTTTTTGGTCTCAATTGCTAGTTTCAAGTCCTCTTCAATAGAGCATTATGTTCATTTTGTAAATGATGGTACTATTCAGAGCTTAATAGACCATAAAGAGGGGTATGCTTTAGGGCGGGGCTTAATGTGATTGACAGGTTAGGGTTAGGGTTGTTGGGTCTTTAACCCTTTTACAGTGTGTTTTTTAGTGAATGAAAGTTAATTTAAAAATTTCGGTTGCCCAAAAGCGTCTTACTTAGAGTTTGTTTGTACTTAGCTCCACCCTCTCGTGTCACTTCTGCTTCTGAAAACACAAGATGGTGACGGCCAAAAACCCAAATGTTAACCTCGAGGCTAGTTAAGTTAATGTAGATCCATTTTACAGAAGGGGAGGTTAGATAAGTGATTAGTGAAGTAGCAAATGAGTGGGCCTCATTCGAACACACACACACACACACACACACACACACACACACACACACACACACACACACACACACACACACACACATCCTCTGGTGAATATGTATGAGAGTCGATTCTTCCTAGTGGGATGACAGACTGTTTTCAACCCCCTTTGATCTGTGTGGCTGTTCCTGTATCCCCCCTTAACACGCGCACACACACACACACACACACACACTGTCCCTTTGAACCCTAGCCAAGATGGTGGGTCCGGAGCACACAGTGTCCAAAACAGGACAGGAAATGGAACCGGTCCATTTAGAAAACAGCGTCAGCGAACTCTTGTTTACATGTTAGAGAGAGAGAGGGGGAGGGAGGATGGACACCGAGAGGCAGAGAGACATTGAGGAGAGGACAATGTGGGGAAAATAGCAGCTGAGGAGAGTGTGATATCTGTCAGGCCTTTCTAGTACTGTTACAGAGATTCTTTGTGGAGGGTTGACAGTAAATGCAGCTAAGTATATTTTGTGTGTGTGTGTGTGTGTGTGTGTGTGTGTGTGTGTGTGTGTTGCACTCGCGTGCGCACCACCGCCAGTGTTTGCGTATACGTCTTCCTCGTGCGTCTGTCTGTTGAATAGGCTTCTTGTCATTGACCTAAAAACAGTGTGAGAGCCTGCCAGTGTCGCTTAAATCCTCTTTTCTTCTCCTTTCCCCCAGTCTCTGTCTTCGAGTCGGCGCGCACACACACTCCGCGTGTACATGTGCGAGCGTTTCCGAGAGCGCGTGTGTGCGCACGCGCCAGTCGCTGTCTCTATTTAAACATCATACAGACTCACAAATGGCGTTCCTGCCAACAGAGATGAGAGCGCACTGTTCACAAAGACTCTTACTCTCCCACTCTCTCTCTCTCCCACTCTCCTTCTTCAGTCCCCCATTTATTCTTTGAGGTACCCATGGGATATCATTAGTGGTATTACCGTATGAGATAAATGAGAGAGAGAGAGAGAGAGAGAGAGAGAGAGAGAGAGAGAGAGAGAGAGAGTGTGTGAGAGAGAGAGAGAGAGAGAGAGAGAGAGAGAGAGGGGGGGGGGGCATGATGGAGGTGGTGAGATGTCCAAACCCAACCAAAAGGGGTTGGGTATAATTACAGAGTGAACCGTTTACAGAAGGTGCTTTTAAGAATTCAAGTGTTTTTTTTCTTTTCTTCTTTCTTTCCTGCATCTTGCGACTCCTTCATTCTGGCCTCCTTCAGTTTGTGTGTGTGTATGTATGTGTGTGTGTTTTTCTTTTCAGCCTTTTACGAAAGGTAAACCGAGGTGCTAGCGTTATGTCAGCCTCATGAAAGGCAGAGCGATGTTGCATCACCAAATTTCTCCTTAAGGGGCGAGGGTTAAGCATAATTACGGCGGCTGCTTTCATGTTTTCTCTCGCCTCGGCTAGTCTTCGCTGGCACCGCTGGCCTTTTGCTCCATTATCAAAGGAGACTTTGGTCCTCTGGGGCGGCAGACACACAAGACACAGATGAACACGCATGCACATGCATTCATCAGGATTAGATGATTTGCGTCATTTGGTTTATTTTTAATCTGGTCATTTCAATCTTGGGCACACGCACGTCCAGATTTAATTTACATCGTAATACCGGTTAATTAATTTTTTTTTAGATATATTCAGTTTAGCTTTACATAAACTCAGGTAACGGCTAAGTGATTTCTATTTTTAGGTCTATGTTTTGGTTTCAGGATACATATTTTTTGTCCTAGAATATAATGAAGCTAATGTAAGATTTCATAGAGCCTATAAAGACTAAATCCGTCGCTTTTCCAAATCCACAGCTTGACTGATCTGCTGTGCCTACAGAGCTGTGATTGGTCGCTGGTCAGGGGAAGGGTTTAGCAAATTTTATGTTTTTCCTCAAGGCTTGTGTTTTGGTTTCTACCTGCTTTGCTTTCACTGTCACAGCCTTGATAAACAAATATACACATAGAAATGCACACAAAATGAGAGTGACATTCCTAACAGCTGTAGCGTCGGAGGTCAAAGGTTACCCAACAATGACGTTCTTCTCACCTCCATCCTCCTCTTCTCTCGTGCTGTCAATCATCTTAAACCCTCCGCTTGTCAGAATGTTTTTCTGTACTGTCTTATTTCCCAGTTACGTACACTGAATATTCGAGCGGTGTACATTTACAAGAGGGATTTCAAATCAAATCCTTCACATTTGATTGGACCGCTAAAAAGTGGATTGGCAAAAGTCCGCCAATTGTTTCGCGTCATTTGGTGGATTTCTGCCAGCGGATGACGGAGGAGGTCTTGGTGCTGGCGTCATGGAGGGAGACCGGACGCCGTTCATCTGCTTCACTGCGCTGCAGCGACACGGGGCAGGTTGAAAATCATCAAAGTTTCCTTTGAATGAATTAGATCTCCTACATATATTATATAATATTGACATTTGAGGGTAACATTGTGATGGCTGTATATTTTACAATACATACATATGTAGAATCATGTTTTTGTAAAGTATTACTTCAACAATCAAATCACAGAAATGTCATGTCCTTCCCTTTTTTGTAACACACAAGCAAAATAAAGGAAAGATTAGCAACTGCTAAGGCAGAAGCTATAAAATAATCAAACTAAAATACTGATGTTTTTTATAAGAATATAAATATTGGAAACAAACTAAATGCAATACATTTACCAATGCATTTATTTTAATTAATTTTGTTTTGCATTCTAAAAATGGAGCTTGGATATATGTGATTTTCAGCTTCAAGCTTTGTTTCTTTTTTTTAAAATTTTTTTTTTTATTCGAGTTCAAGTGAAGGTTATATTATGCAAAAGACAACATATGTTTTCATTTGGATGGCTTTTAGGCTTCTGGAAATACTTTTGTTAGAACAGCGGTCAGGAATTTCGTATGTATATCTTTTTGTATGTATATTTTTCAGAAAATCAAAAGTGTAGCTGTGTGACTTGAATGTACCATGAGAGGCACAGACCTGGGCTGGTTTTTGTATTTGTTTACCAGAAAGAAATCTAGATGTGTATTATTTTATTCAGTCAAACAATGAAAATACGTTATATGGTCAGATGATAAAAGAACATATAGTCTCATTATTGTTTATGCTGACACGGACACTAATTCATCGAGGGAACAAATATATATTCTCCTCTATTTTTACACGTTTATTTATACAAAAAATGTATGTTCGAAACATCTGAGGCAACATATTAAACATGACAATGCAGCACAAAGATAATGTGAAATTACATGTACCATTGCAGTAGTAGACCTATCGTGTTTATGTAAATGAATAATGCATGTGAGCACATGTAGTTGTGATTTGTGTAAGTCAAGTTACACACTTCCCATGTATAATGCAGCCGTAGGTTTTGATGACCCACGCTTCATGTCTGTCTGTAAAACTGAGATAAAAGCGTGTTACTGTATATTTATCAGACCGCCCTGCGTGACTGTTCCAGTTCGTTCGTCCATCAGATGACACCTTCCACTCATAATTCATCAAATCACAGCCTGTTAAAAATATGGCATTAGCCCTCCAGTATTCCCACACATTAAGGTCGTTGGGATCATGTTTAATTGAGGAAACACACACACACACACTCAATGGTTAGGTCAAAATCACAGAACTGTGACTTCTGTTGAAGAATAAGCGTATGTGACCGTATGAGATTTTGTACAGTAAAATAATAAGTCATTAGAACATGAGAACTGTCATTAAGAACGCTTCCCGGTGAACTGGAGGCGGGGCCTGTTTGAATGTCAGCCAGATCCATTGCACAAACAGGAAGTGAGTTGACCGGGGCATTGAACGACCAGCCAAGAAGTCAACTGGACCTGGACGAGGACGAAGGAATATGAGGGAAAGTAAGAGACACGCAACTAAACATCATCGGTCCAGATGTTTCTGGGTCGACGTGATAGGATGTGATTGGTGGAAAGTAGCGTGAAGGGAGGTATGTAACTCTGACTTGGTTGTTTGAACTGGTTGTGAGATTGTATTCTTGAACTATGAAATAAACGGCTCCCCGCTGGTTGCCTGAATCCGAATCCTGTCTTCCTCTTCATTCCTTCAGTCGCGACAACACTTCAGTGCTGCACTGTAACCAAGTACATTTACGCAAGTACTGTACAGTTTTGAGGTACTTATACTTTACTTGAATAACTCCATTTTCTGTTTTTATTTTTACTCTACGCACATCTTAGAGTACTGTACTTTTTTACGTCACTACATTTATTTAAGAGCTATAGTTACAGGTTACTTTTTACAGATTCTGATTTTTTTTATCTATCTCTATCTCCATATCTCCATATATATATCTCCATCTCCAACAACAATCAACTCATAAATCATGATGTGTTATTATAGATTAAGATATCTGGCATAATGTTAAGTCGTTAAAATGAACTTCACCTTTACCAGCTGCAACATTAGTGATGCTCACACAATAATGCATCAATAATTATAATCTAAAATGGGGCACTTTCACTTTTTGTACTTTAAATACTGTATAATCTGATGCTAATACTTTTGTATGCCTCATTTAATATTTAAACCAAACATTTCTAAAAACTAGTAATACAAAAAAATATTTGAACGTAAGTAATCAACTCGGGAAGTTTCACGGTTAGTTGGGAAATGTTTTACACTTTTCACGTGTTATTTGAATACACATATTCAGTCTTAGCCAGAAATCTCCACTTCAGTAGCACCAAACTTTCCAGTTGCATTCCTATTCTGAAGGTTTTTATGGAGGGGTTGTTCATATGTCATTCCTTTTATAGAATTTCTTTTATAATCTGTATGGATCTATTTTCTATATGATTTTTGATATGATTTCTTTTTTTTTAAGAGATATCCAAAAGTCACTCTATTAAAATCTTTGACTCTAACGTATCAACAACATGAATAAATCACTTTGGACCTTGTTTTACCCAATATTCAGATTTCTATTCATGAAATGTGCAAGTTATCACATACTTAATAAGATAATGCTTAATTTGCATATTTAAACTTAAAATTTAGGAAAACTTGTCAAATTAAACAAGAATTGTCTTAATGTAAATTTCAAGTTTCATGGTGATATATATTAGTCATAATCCTATGCACCTTGAGTGTCTCCCCTTAAGTAACATTTTGAATTCAGGGTTTAAAGTTCCCTCTGACAATCGGAAAAACTATCACAGGATCACATTTCTTGTTAGAGCATAATGCTTTTCTTTGTTCCCACAGAAGACTGTCCCAAGGTAGTTTAATACCTTGATGTGATGTGACATCAACATGCTTCTTACGTAGCAAAGCTTCTGAAAGTGGAACATTTTTAAGTGATCTGAGACATCAACGGTAATCGTTCGGACTCGAGAGTGAAGTTCAACAATCTAAACGACAAATTCTATCCGAGAAGAACAGATGTGATTAAAGCCACGACGCAGAACACAAACAATCCCTGAGACATCCCGACTAATGAGGCATCACTTGCTTCTGGTCTGGTGTCATTATCACTGCTGGTTTATCGTCCTGTCTGCATGTATGACTCACAGCTGAAGGCAGCAATTTCATTCAAATTTTCCAGGTGTTGTTAAGAGTCACTCTCTCAAAGTATAAATAAACCTGAATGATAGAAACAGATGAGGCCGGGTGAGTGAAGTGCTAATACAGATGGTTACAGTAACAGCAGGTGGTTGAAATCCCTGGTTTCACAGTGAATACATTCGATGACGCATCTGGACTATTTGATTAGAGAGCAGTATTGTTTTTATTTCTTTATCATTTGGAAATTAGGGTTTTATTCGGCAGGATGAGCTGTTTATTCATCAAATAAATAAGTGGAATAATGTCTCTATTCTCCTCAAAGATAAAACGTAGAGTTATACTTTACCACGGTTTTACTATATTTTTGCAGATCTTTCAACCCCTTCTCACTGTCTTCCTCAGTTTCTTTCTCATTTATTTACAACAGAACAAGATAATCCCTGACAGAGGTCCTTCAATAAAATAAAATACAATTTTATTTAATAAAAAAAAAGAATAAAGGAATACTTAAAGAAACAACCAAAGGAACTTCAGATAATTAAGAAGCTTTATTATCTGCACGTGGGAGAGGTTTTTAGCTTCAGTTTAATTAATACAGCTTGTTTTGTATTGATTATTGTGAAAAACTAGAGCCATGTGAATTGATTGTCTTTGAGCAGATCCTTTGTGCTAAATTGGCATAATTATTTATCAATGCAGATGAGCCCATTGAATCATTACACCTCCATTTGACACACCTTGATCACAAACTAATTATTGAGATGCACTAAACTTCGCAGATTACAACAGCAGAAGAGTATCCGATAACATATTTAATGTTTTTCAAATCATATACAACTTCTGAGATGCACTTTATTAACTATATGAGGATTTCTCTAAGTTTGCAGACTACGTTATACCAAAGTTTCAGGTCTGTTGCCCCCAGAACTGTCTTCATTTCAAGACACATGAAACAATTCTATTATTCAACACCAAGGTCTAAATACTGTTTTTAATTTATTTCTCAATACTGCCAGGAAGTAGATTCTGAGGGAGAACTGCTAACGCATATGTTTTAGTTAGCCAAAAGTATCAAATTTAAATATATTGAGTCAAAAATACTAAAATTGGCTTGTAAAATACCCACTGTGTGCACATCGAGAAACCCCGTCCAGGTCGCTTAAAGTTTAAAACCTAATTTGGTGACGCCAGCGGTTTAATACTTCAGCTCCCAGAGTTCATTGAGGAGCTACTTTGTCAGAAATACAACAGAACAGCCACTGGGGCATCTTTTCTCAGTGCAGCCAAACAAACTCATGTTTAAATAAAGAAGTCAGACACTAATTGGCCTTTTTCCATCATGTCATGAGCAAACCGTGATCTGATTTCATGCTGTGCAGTTTCCCACACAACAGCAGGACACAGTAACAGGAGTTGGTGAGGGATTGGAGGTGTGCGGCCTGTCGCCTGCAGCTCATCATCTGACGGCTCACTGCGGCTGCTCCGTCTTGTCCCATTAATCCCTGCAATATTTATAACTGATCCCCTGTCAAAGAAATGCTGAAAATGAGTGCCGTCTTGTTTTGTAGACACATTTTTGATGAACGATTCGTGGTTAGCGCTAACCTCATTGATGAAGTCACTGCATTTCATTTGACTGCTTCCCAGTAAGCAGTCAAATGAAATGCAGTTTCACCAGTTTTTAAGTAGGAGATGTTGGCTTTGCATCAGCAGTACCTTCAGCTCTGATACAACATAAAGGAGAGTGACCAGTTAACAGGGAGGCTGATTTCAATTAGAGCGAAAATACAAACAGTGTTATGGATTACATGCATGCCTCATTTCCTGTGTGAGAAGGCAATTCGGCGGACTCCGCCGCTAATAGTGAAACCTAATGGAGAATATTGAAAATGTAGAGAATGTCAAACACATTTACTCAAGAACGTTAGCACAAATTTGAGTTACTTGTACTTTACTTGAGTCTTTCCATTGTATGCAACTTTATACTTCTACACGAGATGCCACCGATGCGTTCTCATCCCAACTCGTCACATGACGCTTGATAACATGACACTCCACTCCACTTGCATTAAACACGTGGTTAATGTTGTAAATTCAATACAAATTACACCACTTAGATTTAAGAAAAACATGGTTGGGCCCAATATGAGTACGTAAACCAAGAAAAGTGTAAATGTTAATGTTACATGGTACCATATATGGAAAACACGCAACTTCTGGTTGGAAGTCCTATGCATCCATCTCCCTTCCCTCCCACCTTATCTGGGTTCTTTCAATCTTTATACTACATCATCACACTCACGGATCATTTTCTCTGAGTGTCTTATAATGATGCTCCTTGTGCATCAGTACTGGACGCAGGGGGACGTGACAAAGCGTAGATATTTGACGCCCTGAGAAAGAGAACGGGTTGATCTCACATGCAAATATTGTACTTTTGACGGCTTTGGTTACTTTACGATTTCTCGGCCCCTTCCTGTCCAGTGAAAACTGTGCATCTCCAGATGTGTTGATTTTGAATATTTGTGATGAATTGAAGGATGAAATGTTCCTTTTGTGTGTGTAAAAACAATTCTCCTATTCTTGAGCTGAATAACTTGTTTAAAAACGTCGACACGAAGCTGAAAACGGGGCTGTTCTTCTTTTTAGAGATACCTGGTTCTCTCGGGACAGCGACGCTATAAACAATAATGATCTAATAGAATATGATGCATTGATGCAGATTAAACTTGCCAACAGTATAAAGAAGTTAAAAACATCTACAGCATGCAAAATATACATTAATGCGGCACGAATATTAATCCAGAAACATCATAGAAAAACACTGACGGAACATTTGACTGCACAATGAGTACTTTTACTTTCAGTACTTTATGCTGATAATACTCATACTTTTAAGTAAGTTTTTTTCAATGCAGGGCTTTTACTTGGAGTATTGTTACAGTGTGGTATTAGTACTTTTACTTAAGTGAACTTCTTCCACTCTCCTCTTCATCCTCGGTTCCTGGCTGTTTTGGCCCGGTGCTTTCTGTAACCGCACCATTCAGTCATATAATCGACTTCTTTATTCAATCAATAATAATCAGAAACTTCATTGTGTATTCATCCCCTGTGGAGAAATTATCCAACAGGCCACAGGACAGGTCAAAGGTCAGCTACTTGCTGGCGCCCATAGAGCAGAGCCAAGTTATTTAGCATGTCAATGACACTTCAGCGTCTATTCTCTTCCAGACTATTCCCTCCACACATGTGCGCAGAGACAAACAAGAGGAGGGATTTCTGTGAATTTATGATGTCTCCGTTATGTTTCTTCCCTTTTCCCCGCTCCCTGACCTCATCTGCCTCTCTTCACCCCAATTCCTAAATGGTGCATTATGAGGGTCACGAGAATGCGGATGTCAGCCATCACCTCCAGCCATCCGGTGTCAGATTACAGGGTTTATATACAGTCTCCACATCCACTAATGCGACATATGATGTAAGCCAGAGAACATACAACCGTGGATTTGTGTCATCTGTGACATAAAAGGACAGCTAATTTAAGACGTTGTACAAGATTATTTTTAGATGACGGTATGTGTGTATTCATGCATTCATTTCTCTTTCAACTTGTTTATTTATCTGCCTCCATGCCTGCGTGAGCGCGCGTTTGCCTCCTCTGTGTGTGTGTGTGTGTGTGTGTGTGTGTGTGTGTGTGTGTCTGTCTGTCTGTCTGTCTGTCTGTCTGTGTGTGTGTGTGTGTGTGTGTGTGTGTGTGTGTGTGTGTGGCTGAACTAAAGAGGCAGTTAATCTGACCATGTCTACTGGCAGGACATCAGGTCGCCCATAGTGCATTTAGGCAAACAGCCAACCTCAAATAACATTGGACTGTTCATTCTGGTTGGGATACAGCAGCTTTGCCTCCAGGAAGACCTGATGCATCCACCAGCAGCTGGAGTGCAGAGAAACACCCAGAAAGATATATTTAAAAAAAAAATAACAGTATTTCTCCAATGCTGTGACTGTTTCATCCTCCAACAGCCTGGATTTCATACAATTTCGTCAAGAACTTCCCCAGTTTGGGTTCGATAGTACACACTTATCGGGCTTTCTCGCTCTCCAAATGGGGAAAGCAACTAATCTAAATGACTGTCTGCGGCGCTCCAAGTGCCATGCAACCCTCTCTCCTCTACCGGCACAGCTGGCTGGCGGTCGCTTCAGTTCACAGGAAGAGGCGACGGATTGAGGATGATTGAGGCGCATATAGAAAAAGAGAGCGGGAGAGAGAAACCGAATTCCAGCGAATTAATCACCGTCTGTTCCAGTGTGTATGTGTGTGTATGAGAGAGAGAGAGAGAGAGAGAGAGAGAGAGAGAGAGGGGGGGAGTCAAAGGCAGTCAGAGAGACAGAGAGAGAGGGAGAGAGAGGAGGGGGGAGTGGAGCCTGACGCAGTGTGAGAGGCAGAAACTGAGAGGAGAGAGACGGAGAACGAGGGAGACAGCGGCGAGGAGGAAGCACATCACATCAGGCGCCGTTTTGCATCCCCAAAAAAAAATATTTAAAAAATCTTAAAGCCTCACCGGTGGCTGCTGCCGCCGAGCTCTTTCCCGGTCACCGCAGAGGAGACAGGCATGGGACCAAATCAGTGACAGACTTTAAAATATATATACACACATACTGCCCAGAGGCAACGAGTGGAGCGTTTGTTGCCGAGGAAGACCCGCGAGGCGCCTTCCTCCACGTTGGCATCTGGAACCAGGTAAAGTAGCAAAAAACCCAGAAGCGAACATCTGTATTGCGCACGAAGCGTTTGGCTTCATTTTCACGAGCCTGCCTGGTGACGGCTGGACTCGCGGTGCGCAGGCAACTTTGAAATACGCCAACAGCTCGTGGCATTCCTGCGGTTCCGAAACCTCCGACTCTGAACCCATCTGTGTGCACGCGTTTGTGCGTGTTTTTGCGCGCGCGCGCGTGTGTGTGTGTGTGTGTGCGTGCGCGCGCGCGCGTGTATAATCGTGATGAATGGCGGGGATTTGCTGGTTGGCTATTCGCAGGCAGCCTTGCTTGTTTTATCTCCACGCCGGTGTGTCCGTTGATAATGCGGGCGCAGAAACACAGATCCACATTTGCATGATTCGCTCCTGGTGAGTGTGTGTGGTGCCTGAACGTCCCGTGCTCCAGTCCCCACGTAACCTCTGCAACTTTGATCCGGGCATGTTCAGCATTTTTTATTTATTTTATTTTGAAACACGCCTGAAACGTGTCATATATTTTGGCTGGTCACTTGGGGTTTATTTCGTTTTTGTCCCGGGACGGGCTGCTGAGTGAGGGACTCATACCCGCACCGCAGTCCAGCGGGCTGAGTCTTCAGCACCATGGACAGCGGCTCTTCACACTCTGGGCTGCAGGCAGTGAAACAACCAGCCCACTGAACTCTCTTTCTCTCTGAGATGTCTTAGAAGTGCTGTTTTCGTCTGTATGTTCTTGTCTGCATGTTTCTTGGATCTGTTAAGGCCCCGAAAAACAATGTTACTTCATATCCTAAGCTATCAGGACAAAGATGAATCCTACATGGAAGATTTCAGCAGGTCTCGATATGCAGATCCAGGCACTGCAGCGCATCCCACCACAAGTGCTTGTGCATGCAGGAGACTGACCATGGACAGGTGACCAAATGAAAGGGCCACTCCAGGAGTTCAGTTTTGCATTTTGATAATGTTGATACTCGAGAGACAGAAAAGATGGTCCAAATTGAGGCAGGAGAGGCAGAGATGTCCTGAATTGTAATCCCTGTCATTGAATTCTACATTACCTGTAATACAACTCAAAAGCATCTTCCATTAGACATCAGGATTTTTTTTTTTTTCATACTTTGGCTCCAGATCCACAGAAGATGTCATGGAAAGTTTTATTCACACCCATGTAGTACTCCTCCTGACGAGTAAAATTGGGGCTTCTTTAAAATGAAAAACATAAATAAATGAGTGGAGACACTTAACAAATCCCAATGCTTGCATAATGGGCACGAGAGGGTCATTGAAGGGTTAAACGAGCATGAAAATGATGCGAATCGGATGCTTCAGCCTTCGCAGTCACCAGATCTCAACCCAAGTGAACACCATACTTTGTGAGCGACGTGTTCGACACTGTGGCATAAAAGTACAAGCCAGACAATATGTGGCTGTGTGGCAAAAAAAAAAAAAAAAAATAAATTCACTCCCGATGTGCACTTAAAACAGAGTGCACGTGTGTGACACAAAGTCACTCAGCCAGTTCAATTTTGGCTGCTGTGCACCGTGCATCCTGCTTATTGCCTCACTATCTGTTGTAACGGATGTTGTTGCCACTTTGTCCCATAGGGCATGGACTACTAACAGAGTTTTTCCACTGACTGACTCCAATTGTTGGCCGAGTACCACAGAAGGAGAGAGGGAGAAAGGAAGACAGATGGAGTGAAAGAAAGAAAGGGCGAGAGGGAATGAAAAGGAAGACAGACAGATTGAAAGAATGAAAGGGAGAGAGGAGCAGGGTATCACTTTTCTTCGCACCATGAATAGACATGAGGCAGTCCCACAAAAAAAAAAAAAAAAAACAGAACAGCTTCAATGACTCCTTTTTTAGGGACATTATGCGTTTTGGGCGTGAGAAACGGCCGGCTGGCTCTTTTCAAAGCCAGGGATCCTCGGCCACAGCGAAGTCTTTAGTTGTCCCGGGAATTCATTGATAACTATCTTAGAGGTCGCTCATCTTGCTTTCATCCTGCATTAGTACTGCAGTGCTTGCTGCGGCACACTTTTCCAGTCTCAAGGGGTGTAAGAGCGGAGAAAAAGGGGTCTCCAAACCTGTGCTTACGAAAGTGCTCCGTTTGATTCCTGAGAGCCAACAACTTCGCCAAATAGAATTAAACAAAATCTCTGTTCAAGCGGCTACAGGAAGCTTTTTGTGCTTCCACAGCAGAAATGTCAAAAATGGTGGGAGTCTAATGGTGACATCTGTAATAAGGCAGGTGGCAACATTAAAAGTCAGCCATAATGAGAAGTGACAACTTTAGTAGAGAGGAGCTGCCAGAATGTCTGCGAGTACAAAATGAATGAAAAGGGACGGGTTTAATGTCAGCGCCGTCTTGTCACTGCACCCGGTTGTTGCTCTAACTTCGACTGAAGTTGTAATGGTGGTTTTCTCTTCTCCTTGTATCGTTTACTGTAGACCCATCCATCCGTGGTACAATCTTACTACCTAGAGGCATAACTGTGGGGCAACTTCCACAGGAATACTAAAGAGACTCTGCTGTGTAATGGGAGATCCCTCATCGCTCTCCCATCCATTTAGAGCATGTTTTGCCCCTTTTAGCTGCCACGGCAAGGGAGCAACACGAAGCACAAAGCTGCTGCAATCCCAGGCTAAATTTTGGAATCAACTCTCATCAGTGATTGTTTGTCGGAGCCATCAATATTTCAACAGAAACTAGCTCTCCGTATTACGCACGTTGGTGCACGGAGAGCAAGCGTAGTCTCTTGTCATGCTGTTGATCTTTGTTGAGAAGGAACACCCCCATGGTGTGGAGGCAAATCTGCATGCAGAGTTAAAATGGCACCTCCCCGCTGACTGGGTCTGAAAGGGAAGACATTCTCATTCTTACTCTGCTATTGTTGACAAATTGTCCACTGTTACATTTAATACTTTTCTGTGTTTGTTGTTGAAATACAATTGGACTACAAATAAGTCAAAACAAATAAGTCATAAACAAATCTCAGATTGGGCTTCTTGTCGTGAGAAAAATTGCCAAACTTGCACGCGTTCAAATGCGGTGCATCGTTTCCACACACCAACACACACACACGCACACGCACACACACACACACACACACACACACACACACACACACACACACACACACACACACACACACACACACAGACACACACCTTTTGTGAGCAAAGCTTCCGTATATAGCAGGGTGAGAGGGATGTGTAGAGACATGCAAACAGACATGTGCATGCACGAACACCAGCAAGCGTGCACGCTGCAGCCACACACTTCCGAGCACTGGATGCACACGCTCAAGCGAGCACATGGATTAATAATGTACCATATTCCCTGTTGGAAGCTAGTTAGCATTTCAGGAAGATTGCACTAACACTGGGGAACTGTAATTAGGAAGTTATTGTTGCAAGTTGCAACTCTCTCACACACACACACACACACACACACACACACACACACACACACACACCAGTATGCAAATAGTTACTCCTGTTTTAATCAGTCTGGGTATTGCATGCTCTTGAAAGCAGTAGAATTCGGTTACACACACACACACACACTTGTACTTCAAGTGGAAAGTAATATTTTACAAACTTTGTTAATGTTACTAAAGTAACATGTTAAATTGAGGTCTTTTGCTTGTAATGGTGCATTTTTTTTATTGTGTTGTTACTTTTCCTGCTTATAAAAAACAATATTTGAATTCCTTAGTTTGAAGAATACAAAATATAGAAACATAATAAATGAAAAAGCTTTATTTGAATTACAGAGCCCCAAAAGGAACATTGTGATATTGCTCATCGTGTTCAGATAGGTAAATCAAATAATAAAAAAGAATTGTCATTTAGTTTGCACGATATCTATATCTTGTACGCACAGTAGTTATCGAATATCTTGCTTGTACAAGATTAAAAAGAGAACGAAATATAATCTTCTGCGTTATCTGAGTGAGATTTGTGCCCCAATTCCAATATAACCGAGTGGAATGGAAAATAGTTTGTGCAGCTCACAGCGTTGAAAAATTACATTTTAAAAATTCATCAGTAACAGTTCTCATTTCCAGAGACAGCAACCCCGTCAGTAGAAAGCATTTCTATCAAAAACTGCTGAGGGAAGTTTACCTGCATTGTTTTTAGGTGGCGGCGGAATGCAATTTGTGGACAAATAGGCCCATGCTCCCATAACCCTGAATTAAACCTCGTTCTCTGTGCTGAAATGGCGCCTGAACGTTTTTGGCCCAAGGCTCATCAAATTTTGATGGTTTCGATGGTTTCCGTCTTGGAATCCTTAAAAACTAGAATCACTTTGTGTCTCAACGCGTAGTTTAAGAATTCCTGAGAGACGGTTTCATTAACCCGAGCGTTACATTGTGAGACAACGATACCGATGGTGACCTCATACCTCATGTTCATAGTGTGAATGATGAATGAGCTGCTTAATGTATGCTGACGCATGTCTTGCTGATGCCAGCACGCCAGAAGTAGAGCTGATCCCGAACTAAACTCTCACATCTTCTCCTTTTCTTTAAATCTTCCCTCCCCAATCACCTTTTCCCTCGTCCCTTCTTTATTTCTCTCATCTCTGCCTCCATCGTTCCATACCGTCCACAATGCACACACCCTATCCATACAGCCTGTGTGTGTGTGTATGTGTGTATGTATATGTGTGTGGTGTGTGTGTGTGTGTGTGTGTGTGTGTGTGTGTGTGTGTGTGTATTGAGTCAGCTAGTTTGTATGCCGGTTGCCGCTATACCAGTCTCTCTCTGGAAATCAAGGGGAGATCGTGGCGTGTATGCTGAGAGAGGAAGAGGAAGAAAGAGCACGGAGAGGAGAGGAGGCGAAGGTGATGGAGACAGAAAGATAGATAGAGAGGGGGATATGGCGATGCCATCGGGTGAAATGAAAAGACAGAGGGAACAAAATAACAAAAGGGTGGGAAAGATGGAGAAAGCGTTCAATAGATGTGTTTTTCTCCCCAGCCTCCTCGTCTCTTTTCTGTTTCATTACCTCTGCCCTCTGTTCTGCAAACAGCACTGCCACTGTTGCTGAGGTAGTTTGGAGACTCTGTGGCCTGGCATGAGAACCCCTCTGATGTTCTGCTCTGAGGTGCTCTCAGGCTCCAGCCTCTGGTTCTAGAAAGGGAAACCAGTGTGGAAGTGCCTTTAAACTTGAATCCTTTCCAATGGCCATCAGGAGGCGACTTCTCTGGTTGCAAAAAGAAGTGTGATTGTATGAGAAAAAGACCCTCCTTCTCACTTGATTGTGAACTTGAGTTTATGGTCTCAATTTCAAGTCTTCTTCAATACGGCATGATGTTTATTTAGTAAATTATGGTCCTATTTGGAGTCAAATAGACCAAAAAGCAGGGTGTGCTTTAGGGCGTGGCTACTTTGCAACGGCCAAAAAGCCAAGATGCAGATGGCCCTCAAATGCCAAACTCAAGGCTTCAAAACAGCAGTCCACAAACCAATTAGTAACTTCAGGGCGACTACGTCCACTTCTTATATACAGTCAACGGGTGCTCTTCCGGGCTAAGAGGAGAAATCACTCTGGCTGTCCCATTAACTGCTGGAGACTGGACAATTGAAATTGCATTACCTCCCCTGACTGAGCATCCCATCGGCACTTCCTCCACTCTCCGACAAATGTCTGTCGTTCAAACCCCAAGATACCAGATGCAGGAGAGCAACAGGGAGATTGTTTTTGAATTGTCTCTTATCTTTCAGGTATCTTTCTCTGTTTTCACTCTTCTCTGGTGACACATTTCTCGAGGGGTTGGGCGTCATTTGTATCCCCTTCTTGCTGCTTGAAAAATCCTGAGAACAGCCTCGACAGAAGCCCTGACAGAGAATTAGGGCGAAAATAATTCTCTCTGTTAGCCAACCGATAACTTTCGTATTTGAGGGGGCCGTTTCAATCCTAAAAGTAATTTTGCTCTCTGTTTGAAAATCCAATAGTATGTCCATTTAATACCCATGAAACATTGTTTCACAACCAGTTGTCAATCTCTGTCCTCGAAATGAGATGTAAAGACAACCTGGTCTCACACCCAACCCGTCAAATAATGGTTGGTCATTGCCCATCAGCATCTGAAAAAGAAAAAGCTTTCAATTAACTGTATTAAATGTCTCAGTCTTTTCACAAAATATCATGTATGTAGCCATCAAGTGCATTTTTAGGACTCTCTTTTTAAAACCAGTCAGCTGGAAACATTAAAAAGTCATCCAGAGACTAACATTTTCAACCAACTAGTGGAGCTAATGTTAGCTTAATTAGCTTAATTAGCTAGTTAGCTACAGCTGATGAATCTCCCAGTGACAGTTGTCATACCAACTAACCAAAGCCACGATCACTAGAAATGTGGAGACTGCTGTTTTAATCTGTCTGAAATCAAGGACATATTGTTTATAAGAAATGATGGCAAGTCTGCCATGTAAACATGACAGATAATAAAAAAACTTGACATACATGGCAGCAGTAACTACGGGGGAAAAGCTACTTCATGTACGTTTGTGATACATGTGTGAACTGCATCTACTCAGAGAAAAGTTATATTACGAACAGTTAATAGCGTTAACAGCAATCATCAGGACAGCATTAAAACCTTAAATCTCTAAGAACAGATGGCAAGTAAGCTATTCCTTTTGTGTGTGTGGTAGGATCAAAAGGAATCCCTTTGGTACTTAAAAAAGCTTCTTCTTGTGCATTTGTGATACTGTACATGTGTGAACTGCATCTACAAAGAGAAAAATAATACTTCTTGTTGGTTTCGCTCTGTCGAGTCATGTCAAGTCAAGTTTGTTTGTATAGCCCAATATCCTATTCAGTGTCTCAATGGGCTTTCCAGGCCCTCGACTGCAACGACTCTGAGCCCAAGCTTTCTAAGAAGACGAGAAGGATCCCAAAAAATGTTGGCACATAATAAATGGAACAAACTTTGAGATGAAATTCAAGAAGACATTCTCCCTTCTGCTACAGTATGTATGTAAGCGGCAGAAAACCTCAGATGTGTGCACAGCGGAGATATTGTCTTGAGTGTTTTCTACCGAAGCTTTGTTTAAGAGTGAGAAATGGCTCGGGTAGCCCAGTTTGAACGAGGCTCAGGCAAGAGTTAACCAAGTGAGACAAAGTTGAGGAAGGGTCAACTATGCAGTAGTTTGAACTGCACCACCACAGTGGGTTAAATGAAAGGAATGAGGAGGCCTTGTTTCTTGACAAAACGCTACTTGTTTCATGACAAAACGCTACTATTACTCTGAACAAAGCCTACCAGTGAAACAGTGTTGACAGATTTAACACATTAACATTGCGTGATCAATACATTTAAAACGATTCATAGAGTTTTAGCCTCAGTTTTCAAGCTAATGCCATGCACCATACACTAACAAAATTCAATCTCGTGACATAGTTCTGTCTATTATTGAGCCCTGAAAGCCCTATTTTTCTTACATGAAAGAAATCTGCCAGTGCAGTAAAATTCTGTCAACGGTATAGTTGAAGGAGTTAAACAGCAACATCAAAAAATAAACAAATATCCATTATGAAGCTGTGACACTAACTCAAACATAAATTCATACTACATTACTATTACTGATGCGGCCTCTCCTTCGACAACATCTCAGTGTTGAAACTATGGTTTTCAGTGCATCAGTAGTATCCGCTTGTCTGACGGGTAAGCCAGTTTGATAATCACGTCTACAATATGAGAATATATAATAGAAGATGGATTCAGAATTAAACTGTCTCACTACAATTTAATATTTTCCACTTGTTTTGATAAAACTGTTAGATGATGAATGACTGAAATAACAGAGATGCAGTGTGTGCATATTAATACAAAAATAGTGCCTGCAGTCTATAAACTTAATGGTGTCAGCTGATGCATAATGATACTAACATTTAATGGTAGAGGTGACATTGGCTGTTTTTTTTACTGCTGCCTGTTTTTTTCTAAAGTCCTCTGACCAAACATGGAAGGTGTTTCCATTTCATTGATGTTTCTGTTATGTTGGTTTTTGTAACATGTCCTTTTTTTTCTCTGTTTTTTGTTTAATTTTGCACTCCAGTTACTCACACGCTTTGTGAAATCAGCCAATTGGCAATCGCAACAAGGGCTAAACAATACGAACCTTTTGTCAATTAGCACTCACGAACACCGGGGGAAAATACCAGTGCTTGGCAGCCGAGTGTGTGTTTGTGTGTGTGTGTGTGAGTGTGAATCATTAAATGCCAAAGTGTGAGTGGGAGGGCTTCTTGTTTCTATGTGTTTGAGAAAGGTCAGAGGCCATGTGCGTATGTTTATGTCAATTTGGGGGTAAAGTGTGTGTTTGTGAGTGGGAAGGAAGTAATGTCGGAGAGTGCGTGTGTGTGTGTCGAGACAAACTAAATATCTCTCCTCTCATAAGCCTTTAATTTCCCAGAGCGCTGTGCATTTCATCCATTTTCTTCTAGCCAAGTCGCAGACACACGTGTGTGAGTGTGTGTGTGTGTGTGTGTGTGTGTGTGTGTGTGTGTGTGTGTGTGTGTGTGTGTGTGTGTGTGTGTGTGTGTGTACTGTATGTTCATGTGTCTGAGAGTTGAAACGGAAAAGGAAACAGAAGACAGACAACCTGACAGCTGCTGGCAGAAGGTACTCTAAGTGTTGGATATGCGCCACACTGTGTATTTCTGTGAGTGTGTGTTGAGGCATATGCTGGGTGTTAAATGTGTGAGTGAAAGCAATATTAGGTGTATTCTGTTTTATAATGGTGGCCTGTAGACAACCTATAATTTTCTCCCTTTGTCACTGTCACTTTTCCGTCTCTCAGACATTGTGCTGTGATGTGACATGTTGTCTTCAGATTGGTTTTGTTGGGAGAGCTTTACTCAAAACCTGAAGAATTTATTCCTTAATTTCATTTTATCTGAGGAGGTATAAACATGCTGTTCAGAATTGTGAGTGTTAAAACAACAGCTTTTCAGTCTTTGGCTTCAACCGATGATTATTTTCCTCATACATTAATCATTTTCTTGATTAATCAGTTGGTTATTTGGTCTATAAAACATCAGAACAATATTCAATTTACATGATAAACAGAATAAAGCAGTAAATCCTCACATTCGAGAGGCTGGAACTAGAGGATGGTTGACATTATTGCTTGAAAATGAACCTAATTAAGGAATCAATCATTTATTAATATACCAAATAATAATAATAAATGAAATAATAAGTCTAAATAGTTGCCAAATAATTTGCCGTTAATCAACTAATTAATTAATTTGCCAATTGTTTCTGCCCGTATCCGAGTTTAAGGACGTCAGGCAGCTTTTAAAAGAAAATTGCAACTTTTCCAGACTGACATTTTGGGAAAATTAGCTTATTCGCTTTCCTATAGAGAGTTAGATGAAAAGATTGATTTCATGCCCCCGTCTGTACGGTAAATATGAAGCTACAACCTGGTAGCTGGTTAGCTTAGCTTAGTACACAACTAAATCTACCTACCAGCACCTCTAAAGCTCACAAATGAACTCGTTGTCTCTTGTTTGTTTAATCCGCACAAAAACCGAGATGTTGTGGTTAAATGGTTAGTCATGTGCCACACGGTCTTCTGGCTGGGCGCAGCAACTTCCTGGAGCATTAGTTTGTTGCCGGGTAACAGCAAAAATCAATAGAGACTACTTTACATCACAATATTGAATGAAAAATAACACATGAAATAATCAATTTGATGTTGAACTTATCCAGGATGTTTTGACACCAACAATTTCTCCCACTTGACATGTTAACCCGGCATGGGTGGATCAATACCTTTTAAAAAAAAAAAAAAAAAAAACATAATGATAATAAAATTATGTTTTCCCCACTTTTGTAAAATGGTTGTGCCAAAACAGCTCTGACATATTTGTCACATGACTGTGGAAATCAATGTGACATCAGCACCTAGTGCACAGCGGCACACAGTCGCACACTTCTACATCAAACATGTGAGAGAATGTCAGAAAGGAAACATAGCACAGTGTGGTACTTTTCACCTGCAGATAAAAATACAGCAAGATGACCTATTTGTGACAATAAAGTTCCACACAGCCATAAGAGTAACCTCTTCAAACATTTAACAAGAACGTACCCTGAAAGTCACAAGGAGACTTATCATTTAATCGCAGAATACTGGACTATCTTTTTTCACTTCATGGCACAGACTTTTTTTTTTTGTCCTTATATTTGCTTTTATAATACATTTGTTAATAATGGCCAGTATGTGTCATGTGATATGCCTTTTAGTGTAACAATTATTTTCTTTTGAAAAATCCCATATCCTTTTGAGAAATGATTGGTATCGTTGAATTTGTAACACAAGTATAATGTTGAATTCAAGCACCATCAAAATACATCAAAATAAACTATATTACCAATTTTAACACCAATGTGACCAATTCAGCTGATTTTATTAGAGCTGGACACTGTTTGTTTGCAACAAATCGCTACAAATACAAAAGTAGCCAATTTAAGATGCTAATGTGGTGTGATTACAAAGTTAGCCCGAAGGAGTGATGCGTGAACACTCCCAAGTCTGGATACGTTTTTTATTTTTTATTATTGCTGTTCCTCTCATCCTGCTGACGCTGCCTAAATGCAGAATTAGAGATGCTGCTGGGAAGATTTTGTAACCTTTGGACGGAGCCACAGTTACAGAAAATGATGATGAGCTGGTGGAGCAATGCGGTTTCCTACGCTGCGACAAAACTGTGTGGATGAAACATTAAGTTGTTAAATTCCCAAATCATTTTGCGTCTGCCTTAACTAGCTAGTTCTCACACAATTATTCTGAGGTTGAGAACCACTTCCTTAGAGTAAATACACAGTGGTGTGACTATTCTTATCAATATCAAGCCCACTAATGTTGGGAATCTGATCAGGAATCATGTTATTTTCAAATACATCATCTTAAGTGCGATGTTAAGTATTTGTGGTTGCTAAAATTATTAGATTATTGTTGAATTGTAATACGTCTCAGACATAAGTGCGTGGCGCACTTATGTCAGAGAAAGACACAGTATGATAAATAAATACAAAAAAAAAACTATCCACACATGAAGATGGTAAAGAATCTACATATACCCAGCTGACAGAAACATGCTCAGAAACACATGACACAACATGTCACATGTAACAAAAGACTGATATTTTATAGGGACGTTTGTTTGACATGTGACCAACAGGGGAAACTGTACACACGATTTAAACAACTTCAATTGTCACGGTAACAAATGCACACAGTAACTTGTTGCTATGTGACACTGGCTGGTTAACCAGCACATATACAGTGCACTACCATTTAAATTCCAACAGGAAGCTGAATGTAAAGCTAGGAGACTATTCAGAATCACCCGTTACAAAATTAAGGAATTATAGCTTTAATAAGAACCGCACGCTTAGAAAAAGTCAGCATTTATTAGTAATTCTGTTTAGAAAATACACCATCTGACTTGACTTTGAATAGTGTTTTAGAAACCAGTCATTTTTTTAAATTTCAGGTATTTTCATTCAATTTGTACCTAATAATCTGTTCTGAAGACATGAATGTTTAGTCAATATCTCCATGTTTGTCAATCACTGTCTAACCTTTTGATCTGTACCTCTTGTGTTGATTATATTGCTCATAAAAAGGAGAGCGAGCTTTATTGAACTGAGGGTTTATTTCTAGAAGCCCTCGAACATGAGAATTTAGGAGAGCAAAGAGTAAGTTCAGAGAACAAAAATAATACTCAGGCTTTATCTCCACCATGCACACAAAAATAGAAAGGTGCAATTTTAGCTGAACATCCAGATGAAATCAGAGGAGCATATCTTGGAGCATGAAGTACTCTCTCTCTCACACACACACACACACACACACACACACACACACACACACACACACACACACACACACACACACACACACTCACGGCAGCATCATGATGTCAAGACCGAAGTCACATCATCTTGGAGAGAAAACAGGCCAGAATCTCATCACTGCATCCTGAAATGAGATTACCACCCCAGCCCTGCTTTTTATATAGAAGTCAATATATCATTCATCTTGCCTCTGCCTCCTTCCCCTACAAATTGTATTAAATCCCAGATATGTCCCTTAGAATAAAGACAGGCTTGCTGGGTGGGGTGGTGGGACGGGAAATGGAGGAAGAAAGGAGAGAGAGAGGGAGGGAGGGAGAGAGAGAGAGAGAGAGGGAGAGAGAGAGAGAGGGAGAGAGATGGAGAGAGAGAGAGGGAGAGAGAGGGAGAGAGAGAGAGAGAGAGAGAGAGAGAGAGAGAGAGAGAGAGAGAGAGAGAGAGAGAGATGTGAGTGTTGGGGACTTCACAGAGCGCAGAGCTTCTTTCTGCGTCACTCAGTCAAGGACACATTGAGACGTGTAAACTCTAAATATCACACACGGGAGTTCGTTTCTGTTGTGTGTCCGCGTCTGTATGCATGTCACACAAAGTCGGGTGCACCATTATGTCTCTGTACCACACAAATGCACTCTGCGAACAAAGCAAATGCTCTCAAATCACTGCAGTCGCATGCTAATGCACTGTACTGTGTGGACAAAAGTATCTGGACAGCACCTCGGGTGCTTTTTAAGACATAAAACATGAAATACCTGTGAAAGCAGATGGAAGACACAATCTCTATCTACAACCTCTATAAGTTATAAGCTGAGAGCAGCACTGCCTTGGGTACATGCATAACCAAATACTCATGGAGAGCAAACTTAATTTCTTTGCCATCTTTCCATGTTTCCTGGCTGCTCTTTACACTGAATAAATGATATACAACCATGTAAGTCACCAGTGTTTGGGAGAAAATATAGAAGGGCTCTTTCAGCTAAAAGCAAATCGCTTCTTTTGCTTCTGCCAGTCCTGTGAGATACACGTCTCGCTATAAACATCATGAATAAAGGAGAAGTCTTCCTTTTAGAAATAGTGTTTTTGCGAGATAAGGAATATTTGTATCTATAAAATATACCTATAACACTTTACAATATGGAGTAGTTACTAATGAACTAGTGAAGAATGAATCATTAATGAGCAGTTCCTGAATAATTCAAAGATTATATACAGTAAATGATAATAAGCGGCAACTTGCAGTTCTGAAGAGTGAGGCCAATGTGGAAGCGCCTGAAATTCTCTCGAATGGCCAGCAGGGGGCGACTCCTCTGGATGCAAAAAGAAGTCTGATTGTATAGAAGTCTATGAAAAAATGACCCTACCTCTCATTTAATGTATTACCTTTAGTAAAGATTGTAAACATGAGTTTACGGTCTCAACCACTAGTTTCGAGTCTTCTTCAATACAGCATGATGTTCATATAGCAGACCATACAGCAGGGTGTGCTTTAGGGCGGGGCTACCTTGTAATTGACAGGTCGCTACCACGGCGTTGCCTGATCTGGGAGTTGTCTGCATTTTCTTCTTACAACTTTAACGGTATCACAGTGTTTTTCAGTTTATGACAGTTAATTGCAACATTTTGGTCGCCTAAATATGTCTTACTCAGCATTTGGTTGCACTTAGCTCCACCCTCTCATATCGACCCTGTTGGCGTCGACCAAAACCAAAATGTGAAACTCGATGCTTCAAAACCGCAGTTCACAAACCAATGGCTGACTACTTCCACTTCTTATATACAGATGTATATAATATGCAAAACAGGCGGCACGGATTGGTGGAAATGTTAACTCTGAACCTATCGGCTATTGTCTGACAACGATTTCGCTTTTAAAAAATGTGAATGCAGGTATCAGTATGTAGAGATTAGCCATAGGAACCCAGAATATTGGCTGTAGATGGCACCCAGAGGCTAAATCGTTGTCAGACTGATAGCCGATGGGTTCTGAGATTCCCTGTTAATTGAATAATCATTAATGCTCTAGTTTGGACTAGGCCACTAATATATAATGAAGGGAAATCTTAAAGCTACAAAGCATACAATGATATGTTCGATAATAGTTTAGTGAGAGCCCTTTCCTGTTTCAACTTGACAATGTCCTCGGGCACAAAACCAGGTCTGTAAAGAAATGTTTTTCCCAGTTTGGTGTGTAAGAGCTGCACAGAGCCCTGACCACGAACCCATCCAACACCTTTGTGATGAAGCAGAACACTGACTGCGTGCCAGGCGCGTTCATACAGAACACAGCAATGTGGGAAAGGTGCGGTCGTCTCATTCATCCCTGCAGGGCCAACGTGGTGGGGCGAGGTGCTGCGTTGAGCAATGAAATACGTGCAAGTGATCGTTCCATTACTTTGTAATGAAAGGGATCCATCCTCAGCTTCTCGCCCTGAGGTTTCTTCCTTTTTATTCCCCTGTTTTTTTTGTGTGTCGGGGGGGGGGGTGGGGGTGATTTTTCCTTTTCTGATGCGTGGGTTCCAAGAACCGAGGATGTCGTATGCTGCACAGATCGTAAAGCCCCTCTGAGGCAAATTTTTGATTCGTGACATTGCGCTATACAAATATAATTGAATTAAATTAATGTGAACGCTGTATTGCTGCTGTTTACTGTCGGCCCCACAGTTTACAGACAATAATAAAAATGTCACAATACAAAATACGATGAAAAAAACAAACACCCTACAATGCCGACATACAGCTCACTGCTTGCAGCCACAGAGAGCATATTCCCACAGGAAGAAACAGAAAAAAGTCTACTGTCCTTACACTGTACCTCATCACACAGCAGTGTGACTCACCCACCCTTGTCTTCCCTCTCTGGTCTACAGTTGCCAACTCAGCTATTTAGCTCACGTCTGCCCTCTCTGACCATGCATGCCCCCCCTCCCTCCTCTCCCCCCCACCCCTCCCGCTCTCCTCTGTTCTCCTCTTCTCTCCCTCTGTCTCCCTCTCTGTTGGCTTCTGCTGCGCTATAACTCTCAACAAAACCACTCACGCACACCAACACATACGTGCCCGCACTGCACACACGTGCGTTTAAGGCACTTTATGTACTTAAGATGCAAATGCAACATAAAAGAGTGTCGTGATCAGCAGAAGGTCCTGAAGCCAATCACTGTAATGAGGTCCTGTGGGATGTGCGCATGTGTGGATGGCATATCATTGTGTTGCGCAATGGGAACGTGAAGCTGTGTGCGTGTGCTAACGTGTGTGTGTGTGTGTGTGCGTGTGCGTGTGTGTGTGTGCGTATGTGTGTGTGTGTGTGTGTGTGTGTGTGAATGGAGCTCTCTATGATGGACAAACAGTTGACTACTGTCCGTCCGACCACATTTTCTACAATTAGAACCGAGTGAGTGTCGGAATATTTGGCTCTTCTTCTTCCAGCCTCACATCCCTTTGATGTGTGCAGCCAGCAGCTGTGTAGCAGTGGGCCGGCAGCCAATCAGAATCCGACTAGGGCTGCTTATACTTTGGCCCAAAACCGCAAAACACTGGACTCTTTGATTCCATTGATCATTTTGTGTTTTGTTCATAATAAAATTGAGCAGGGAGTGAAGTCGGAAGAGGGTTCGAGAGTTTTTGATGAGTCTGTGTAAATACTGCATCCATCATGTCATGCAGCCAACATCTAGCCTGGATTTATAGTGATTTGGCTGCTTGAGCCTCTCTGAATGCATATAAAGTAGACCCACATATGCATTCCATTACACCAAATTACTCTGCCTTAATTAGTGTCTTGTGGGACTTTTCGAACGGCTAAAATAGGAAATCTAAAAAAGCCACGGGGGTGTTGCAGTAAAATTGGTAACGCCATGAGAGTCAAATTCGGGAAACATAGACAAGAATTGTTGAGCTCAGCCAGATGTGTTGGAGTAATTGAAGGCTAACTTTGGGTGGGTGGTGTCCAAATAAACGATGTTGAACTTCCCTCCGCCCGGAGCTCCCTGCTAATTCAGCAGCGAACATCAGGTGGACTTTTGCCACCAACGATACAAAGCCGGTTGAAAATCTGCAAAATTTATGGGGAATGTTTAGACGATGACAAGACTTACAGTCCATCCAAAATTCTCTATCTACATTACTTGATGTTGATATAAAATAAATACCCCTCTTTAACTTCATGGTTACGTTTTATGTGGCAAAGACCAGTGACGGACCAGTACTTGACTTGTTTGCTCAGTTCAGAATCCGTACGGTTCGTCCTGATTTCTGAAGGAGTGATAAAACTGTCTTCCGTCTCGTTAAAATTATTATCTGAGCTGTATGAAAGAAGTTGAGCATTAAAATTAAAGCGCTATTCAATAGAATTTTTATGAGCTTTTGTGTGTATTGTTCAAATGTAACTCTTCTTGGTTTGCTAGACTTCCAGAGTGGAGGAGGAACTGTCGGTGATTTACTTTACAGCTTGTGTGAAATTGTCTCAAACAAGTGCCTGTTTAACTGCACCAAGTAAATTGTGAGCTGGCATTGCCAGGTAGTGGAGCAAAAGCTCATAGTAGGATATTCACAATATTTTCTTTATTATATAGATATAAATCAAATCAGTAAGGTTTTATAATTACTGTGAATTGTAATGTTACTGCGACGGAGCGGCACCTTTGATCTCACACTTCCTTCTTTTACGGTTTCCCATAAACACAGTCTACATTTGGATCTTGTTTCTTTTACTATGTATCTTGTTTGCACTTTACCTTCTGCTGCTGTGATCCTGTAAATTTCTCCTTGCGGGACTAATAAAGGAATATCTTATCTTATCTTATTTGTATTCGGTGTCACGTCCGCAAGCTGCAATATGCACATGAGCAGTAGGGGCAGTATGATGTGACACGCCGTGAGCGACTAAGGGGCCTTACATACCATCTACGATGGCTTTGCTTTTCCTGCCCGTGATCTCAGAATCAACAATATATTAACTGACAGTAAACTCCTCAAGCGTCGCCATGTTTAGGGTTCATTCAAATCCGGTACTTCTAAAAGGTCTCTTTTGTGCCCTCTAGTGGAATCCTCCAGTATTACGCATTGTACATGTGAACAATTCTGTTAAAAAGTAAATCTCCGGCTCCAAGGGAAACTTTTCAACCAGATTTGTATCTTCGTGATGTGGGTGGTTTTGACAAATGAACGATGTTTGGCCTCCCTCCATGTTATCTGTGCCCTGAGCTCCTCGCTCAACCGCGGGTAAAAGTTGGCGTAATGGCGTGAAATGACATGTTTCGTGTTAATGCCCTGTGATAGTCTGGCGCCAGGGTATTTTAGTGTATGAAGTAGCACAAGATGGAAGTGCTCAAGTAAAGCATCAGTAAAACATGTATGTAAGTATTGCTGCTTGTGTAAATGTACTTATATTCCATCACTGTCTTGGTCCCTGAGGAAAACGCTACAAAAACTAACCGTGTGTAAATGCTCATCATTTCCACATCAGCTTGTACCTTCGCCGTAGTGAAAAGGTCAGACATTTCCTGTAAATTGACCTGTTTTCTCACCCTGTTAAGATCACACTCGATCAGTCCTCCAATGTCTCCCCTTGTGACTGGTTTTCAGGATCACATATCCACCGAGCAGGTCATCCCGGGCCATCTGCCACTTGTCACTGGCTGATTACTGTGCTTGTCTTCCTGCTTTCTCTGTCACCTGGTTGCCAGAGAAACCGTGTGACATTACCATGAACATCCAGTCTGCTGGATTGTCCTTGAACCAGAAACGGACTTCTTACCAGCTCCAGACAGGGCTACTGCTCTGCGGCTGGAGGGCAAGCAGAGAGAGATCTCCCTGAAGGGATAAACAGAGTATCACGTTATTGCTAATTATTATCAGTGGCCCTGATGTGCCCTGATGATGAACAACTGATTTAATTATCATTGAAGAGTCTTTTTCTTATCAGCCTTATCGCAACACCGAGGTGTTAAAAGTGCAGGGAAATTAGGAAGTATACTTCGGAAGTGGTATTTCCCTTCTGCACAGCCAGGTCTCTTAGACCAAAATAATAATCTTTTTTTAAGGGATCTTATTATATATTGCCTGTTGGCCCAATGAATGCAAATCACTCAATGCGCAGATCTGATAAATGTCATGAAAAATCCTGCCGGTCCGTGTCCGTATGTGTACATTATTAATGAAGTAGCAGTACTCCAAAAAAAAAAGAGAGGACATAGGTCGAGCTCAGAAAGACTGGCATTGCCATAGGAACCAGCTGCACCCACGCATTCATGGAGGGAAGGCAGGCAGAGTCACAGAGAGACGGGGAGAACAAGAGAGAGTGAGACCGAGAAAGAGAGAGATGAGATGAGAGTGATGTCTTTGATGTGAAAAGCAGCCTCAGGTCTCTAATCTCTTCCTTCTAAATATTTTTCTGCTTATGCTGTGAGATCTACCCTCTTTTAAAAAAATTAAAAGAAAAAAAAAAAAGAGAAAAGAAAATTTACATGTTCTTTGCATCCGTGACAGATGTCCTTGGGCAGAGTGAACATGGAGATGGGAGTTAAGTCAGAGATATGAAACGGAGAGCGTGATTCAAAACAGGAAGTGATGTCAGTCAGTCCACCTCGGCGTGCCGCTATATGCCGAGGTGACACCTGCAGGGTGAATGGAAGTGGAAGAAGGCTTCGGGGAAGCAGAAACGCACAGTAGGATTTGGTATGCGTCGGCCATGTGGGGGCCCATGTGTCACATCTTATCAGGCTGCCCACAGTATCCTGGCGGCCGCCTCGAGTCTGCTGCGTGATAGCTCTGTCTGTCACATTCTGGAGCGGTGCTGAAATACTACAGTGTCATTTTGTTTGGCTCGGCATTGATCTCTCTCATCTCGCAAGCCCATCAAATATTCATTTTATCAAACCCGAGCTTCAATCAATTCCTAACTAGGCCCGAGCACAGAACTTTGTGTTTTCTGTTGGCTTTATCAACTTGCTTCCACACGGTAGAGACGAGTCATGTTTTAGCTGTAACAGGGCGTGTTCGTAAAAAACCCAGTAGGCAATATTTTATTCCGTTAGATGTGTAACTTGCTGAGGAATGAGTCTGCAGAGATTCAGATGGTGAACATTGCTGTGCAGCACGTTGCACCGGGGACTCAATCTTTTGGTACCGTGGCACCAAATTTTGAAACGTGAAGTATACTGAAAGGTGCCAGTCTGATCAGGTTTGTAATCTTGCTTGCAAATTCTCTGTCTCATTACCTGCGTCTCATTTCTTCATCTCATATTGTGTAATCTATCTCATAACATTTTCTTTAATCCCATTAATCCGTTTTTTTGCATCTTGGTTACTTTTCTCTTCTCATTTCCTTGATTTTATTCCTTTAATGTCCTTTTTTCTATCGAATCTAATTTCGCCCTTTCTTTTCATGTCATCTCTTGTATCTGTTCTCTTTCATCTGTCTTAATCTCATTTATTTAATCTCATTGCTTTAATCTCAATCTCTAAAATGTCTGAATCCAATTTCTTCATTCCATTTTATATCTTTGATCTCATTTTTGCATCTCATCTAATTTCTTGGACTGTAGCTTTATATAATATTTAATTTATTGTATCTCAGTTCTCTTTCTCATTGCATTTCCCTAATCTCATTTATATAGCTAATTTTATTTCTTTAATGGCTCTCTGTTCTCACTTATTGTTTTTTATTTCTTTAAATAACTAATTAGTTTATTCTCATTTCACTTTTTTTAATCTTTCTTTGTCATCACATTTCTTGGATCTCATGTCTTCAATCACATTTCTCTTCTCGCGTGTCATTTTGTCAATCTCAGTTGTTGTATTCTCTTTTATCTGTTTCTGTAATTTACTCTATTTAATTTGGTCAATCGCCTCCTTTTCATATCCTCGCTCTAATCTTTAACAAAAATAAATAAATCATATCTGTACCTATTTTATACCACTTATTTGTCAGATCTCATGTCATTTATCTTTTCATCATTATCTCGTCGCCGTTTCTCAATTATCTAAAAAAAAAAAAAAAAAAAAAAAACAAGCTCTTTTGAGATCCAACCTGCTCATGCGGCTCAGAGATGGTCTGTGGAAAACGAAAGGGAAGGAAGTGGAGAATGATAAGAAGGGTAAGAGAGGTCAGCGTGAATGATAAAGAGGAAGTCCGATGCCGTGCTGACGGAACCATCAGTCAAACACACCGACCGTCCGGCTCGCCTGCAGCCACCTCACTCGTTATCATCTCCACGGCCTGATGGATGGAGTAGTGTGGCGCTACGTGTCAAGTCTGAGTCAACGCCACAGTGACTGGACGAGATGCCGGGAGAGACGGGACGTGAACTGGAGTGCTTCCAGCAGGTTTCGTCGTCAGACAATTGAGCACATGTTGTTGGCACAACACAACATGTGTGCTTCAGGGCGGCGAAGACTATCGTTCCTCCGCTGCTTTGTTCTCACTCTGCCTGTCCCTCATGATGGAAGCTCTTTGCTCGTTGGCTTCACTTTCCTGCCCTTTTCCCTTTTCTTTCCTTTCTTTTCCTATCCGGGGCCTGTCCTCTCCTCTTTCTTCGCTTTTCCAGTTTTCGTCCTGCCTCGGCCCGTCCTTTTTTTGTCCTTTCCTTTCTCTTCCATTTCCTTTTCTCTGTCCTTTTCATTTTGTCTCCTCCTCCTTTCTTTTTCCTTTCCTGTCTTGAACGTCTTACTTCTCTCCTGCCCCTGTCATGTTTGGTGAATCCAATTAAAAATGGATGTTGAACTTTTTCCACTGATAAAGTTCTATGCACAAGCTTCATTGCTTAGTGATTAAACTTGTGTCTGACAGTCGCTTTTTGAAATCCTTCTCTCCTGAGGCTGAGGAAAATGACAAAAACAAATATTAGGAAAAGAGATTTGGGTCGCTCGCTTGTCACAAAAGAACTTTCTTGTTGTCTTTGTTTGCTGAGATAAGATCTTGGTTTAAATTATCATATTTGACCACCTGAGCTGGTTGTCCCGTTCGTGTGCTGCGACTTCTGCGGTACAAAACCGGACTCCGCCGCTTGTTGGGATCCCGATGAAAACCACGAGATCAGATTGTTCTCACTCATTAATTCTCCTTCGTATTCTCTTTTACTTATCCCTCCCAACTCTTTTACTTTTATCAACATACAGTATTTCGACTGCTCCCCTTTCCACAGCTTCTCTCTCTCCCTCTCGCTCTTACTTTCCTGTGTCAAATCCTACCTCCTTAAAAGTGATCTATACCACCAGAGGGGTAATTTGCTTTAGCTCAAATCCTAGATGAAAGCCATTTTTCACCCAACAGAGGCAGGACGGCTACATATTCAAGGGCTAAGATCAATATATTTCGCAGAACAGAGGTGGGAATGGGAGAAATGTTAAAGACCAATGGGGGAAGGGTTCAAAAAAGAAAACACAGTTCAGACTGTTCATAATCCGGGACTTTCTGCGCCACTTTCTTTTCTTTTCTTAACATCAAACAAAATAGATGCCGTTGTTTTTGTGTGTTTTTCTGGTGACGAGAACGTGTTAATTAACCAAGGAATGCCTTTGCAATCATTTGTGCCGAGCGAATAATGAGGGGGAGAAACCTCATGCATTATTCATTTGGGATCCATTTTATTTTGTACACATCTTGTTAAAATCCAGAAAGTATAGCGTTGGCCTGGTGTTTTGCTGCCATGAGCCAGTCAAAGATTAACTTTCTGTAAGAAAAAAAGGTACTGTAGGTCCTCTGTCTACATATTGGCTTTCATTTCACACTCCACTTTAGTAATGTATGGGCGGTCACGGTAAGGTCCAAATCATCCTGCAGCCCAGGGAGCGGCTGCTTTACTGCTGTGAGAGAGAGTTATTATAGCCTCCTCTCTTCCTGCTCTAGTATTGGCACTCTAGAGTGATGTTGGGCCAAATGACTTTACATATTTAATGTATTGCCACAGGCTGAAAGGCAACAGGCATCCACTCCTCGCATTGTGCACTACTTGTCCCTTATGCCTTCTAACAGCAGACCTAAATGATGCTGCTGGAGGGATTCTCGGCTCTGCCCTGGGCTTGTCCACATGCCATGTTAAAGACTGAGCTGTGGTTTCAGGTTTGAATTCGAAAAGAACATTAGCAGATGTGCATGTTCTCTGGCTGAGTGAAATCAAAGTGTTTTGCTCCTCAAGGAGCGTCACGACTGAGCTGTAAGGCATGCGCTGCTCGATTGGCTTTGTGCGCGCTGTGAAATAACTGCAAACTGCCTGTGAGATTTTCACACTGCAACTTGATTAAATCAAATGTCGTTTGGCTCATTTTGTCACCCGAGCTCGGGCCACATCTTGTGCCGCACCGCTTATTGACGTGACAACGTTAGCATATGAAGAGTATCATAAACACAGGAGAGGGGTGAGGTTAGGATGTTATTAGTTTCTGCTTCTCTTATCTCTCTGCAGAAGGTGAATATTACAGTGTTATCTCTCTGAAGAGTGTGTGTGTGTGTGTGTGTGTGTGTGCACTTGTCGACTATGCAATGTGCGTTACTCATCAGACCAGTGGTCCTTGACAGTCAACATCTGACACACAGACACACACCCACACATACTCATACACTCTCATGTTTGTATTTCCATACTTTTAAGGACCCTTGTTGACATAATGAATTTCCTAAGCCTCTGACTAACATAATTCTGGCATTAACCCTAAAACCAATGGGCATATTTTCAACATTCACCAAATATTTTTGGGACATTGTACATTTCTGCAAACTACAGGACACAAGGACTCAGGCTTGCAGAAACGGCCAATGTCATATGGTTAACGTTGCAAAACAATTGGTTTGTTCTCAGCAAAAACACGACTTAGTGAAGGTTAGAAAGAAGATCATGGTTTGTGTTCAAATAGCTATGAAAGAACATAACAATGTCACATAACAACAAACAGACTAGAAAACAACTAGATACCTCATCCCAACGCTTATCCTTATTATTTCAGTCCTGTGTTATAATCCTTAAAATGTTGTCATAGTCAATATTTGCAACACTTGTTGTCAGTGAGGTTTCTTTAAATATATATATATATATATATATATATATATATGTGTGTGTGTGTATATATATATATTACAGGTCCAAGAGTGCATTCTAAATGACTAAAAGTTAAGTAAGAAGTATTTTCAGGTTGCTGAAACACATCTGCAACAGAAGAAGAGCAACTACTTTATTTGTTTACTTTTTATCTTCCTCATCACGTCCGGTATGTGCGTGCATCATTTACAGTGAATCCCTGTTGTGTGTAGATACATAATTTGAATACTGCTTAAAAAAGGTAAACCAGTGACTAGAAAACCTTCTGCAAAGAGAGGTCATCAATGATTTAAATAGTATCATACGATTTGATTTAAAGTAATCTAAATTACTATAATTGTAATCTTATTCTCCACTTAACCCTAAAAACAGGTCGTACCCTGACCTACTGTCTTCAGTTTACACAAATGTCTCCACCCCAAGTCATACAAACACGCATATATAAAAATTGTAATAACAACTTTGTTGAACTCAGAGTGATTTTTAAGTGACATTTTAATGTACTCATAAATCTTGAATTAGACTGAACCAAGAGCACATGTGTTTTTGTGTGTGTTACAGCAATATGCATGTGCAGGTCTAAAAGACTGATCATCTAAAGGACAGAAAGCTCCAGACGGCAGCTTCTGTTAGGACAGTTCTTTGCACAACAGAAAAGGCAAGTGGCATTTAAGAAGAATTCACCCTCAGAGACAGTTGCATCACATTCATCCATTAAGCCTTGCTGTTCAGTGCATTTTAAGAATTATTATGCGATAAAGTGCAGTAATTTACTCGCTGCTACATACCCTCGTGTACTTTTAGCTCAGTTAGCAAGTGCCTCCTGAGACACAAGTATGAATTGTGTCGTTCAGGTGTGAATTATACAGGACTATGTCTCCCATGAGTGAGATTTTCTAGTCAAGAAAATGAGAGAGTGCATTACTTTTAAGTCCGGCCAGGCTGCTCCTGCAGGAGAAACCGGTTCGATTTCCTCTTTTGTAATTGATTTTTTTTTTTTAAAGATTGTCGAGACTCTTCTGAGTCTAGAAGAAAGAGAATGAATTCCTTTCTTTATATTTCTGAATAGCTTTAACGAAAAAAAAATAAAATCTTTAAATACCCACATTTCTTTTTTGATGCTGACTATATTTAAGGCATCTTTAAAATGCAGTGCCCATTACAAATGCAGTACAGTATATGCTCGTGAAATCTTCTCCATGTCTTTTGAGATACTGTAAATTGAAAAAAAAGAGAGAGAGATTTCCTCCTGCCTTGGAGTAAAATACATGATTGGTAAAAAAATTCTATTCTTCCTTGAGCCTTTACTTGGACTACATTTTAGGTTGAACTTGCTTCTTCTTTTGCACTAATCTGCTATCTTTTTTCGGTTTTATTGTTGTGCCTGCAGTCTGATTGAATTTTCATTTTTAATCTGGAATTTGAGAAGCAGCTGAACTTCTCCTCAGCATCAATTGTCTGCCCTGAGCAGAGAATTATGGTAGCACTTTTGTCGATGCTGAAAATAGAGGTAACTCAGTCACTGCTATAGGAGTGAACGTATTGGTTACTTACACCAGTTGCTTTAATGTAACATATGGGACATATAATCTGTATTAAAACAGGCAATTTTTTGCGTCGTATACCCTGAAACTGCTATTATCTGTGGAAAATAAAATGTATAAATAAAATGGTTCACTCTTTAGTAGAAAATTCAATTTAAAAGTCCACGTCTTTGTCAAGTCTCTTGGAAGGGATATGCTCTTATATTAAGGGGTAAAAACATGGAAGTGGAAATTGGTAATAATTGATTCCTCGATAATATAATAATAATAATAATAATAATACATTTTATTTGTATAGCGCTTTAAAAGGTACTCAAAGGCACTTTACATGGTAAAAAACAGAATATAATAGGGATTCACAATATAACGGATGATTACATGGTCAAAATTTTTTAAAAGCAAAACAGGCTGAGAATGTTGCACCATGAAAATGCAAATTTTGGCCCCAAACAGTATGTAGAGTACAGTGCCATTTAAAAATGTAAATGGCTGAGGCAACAACCAAGATCTGGTATCTATGTGTGATTTTCTTACATAAAAATTACTCACCCCACATTAAACAACACATATAACATAAAAACATACCACATTTAAATAAAGATTTCTGGCAGATAACATTTATATTAAAAAAAAAAAAAGACGAGTCATTGCTGCACACCGCATGTTCTGATACACATCACCATGTCTTAAAACCCAGAAATTCACTTGCACTTCCTGTTCCCTCGTCTCAAAGTCAATGGGTTTTTGGTTAAATGCCTGAAATAAGATCTGTGGTTAACACAAGTTGAAGTGATTTCAACGTTTTGTTCTTCGACATAAAATACGTCAGTAAATATCTCACTCTGGAAGTTTGAAGCTTTTACGTGTCTTAGAAAAAGAAATAGCTAGATGAGACTACAATGGCAGACAAAACTCTGTTTATTAAAAGACACCTGCTTTCCGTCAGAATAAGGGATGTGTTATGACGCTTGTGAGAAATAATCTTTGAATACTCATTCAGAGATCTCTGTCCACCCTGGCAAGCTGGGAGAGCCGCATTTGCAAATGTGAACGATGTTTATTGCAATTAAAAGTTTAAAGTTTTATAGTTTATTAAGTGTAAAATTCCCGAGTCAACACAGAACAACTCACAGATAGATGGGATGATATGGTCAACTAACACATATAAATGATATAACACAAATAAGAAAATTGTTGTTTTATCACTCAGGGTAAAAGAGTCAAAATCAATAACTAGAAGGAAGGATGACTAGCAGTCAAATACATTAGAATACATGACAATAAGACAAACCCAGATTCAAATACAAATTAAATATGAAGTCAATAAATTATTCAAGTGCAAAATCCACTTAATCTCTTCTACATTTAGCTAATAATGCAGGAACTCTGAGCCGTCCCATAACATCTACCGAGCCCTGACTGATGCAATGTTACAGTAAAGTCTGAAACACTTTTCGAATCATCTTTTTTTAATTCGTATTTGGACGTTCTCCATTTTGAAACACCACCGTGATCGCCACACTTTGCCCACAGCACGCCATCGTCACACAATCTCTTCTGTGACCGCTTGAAGTGTTTCTACCATCCGCCAAAAACCCACAGCTCTCCTCGGGCTGCTTGTGTTTGCACAGTCATGTCATCATTATCCTAAATGTCCCTCTTAGCATGTTTCTCCCTGCGCATGTTGCCGTGTGATATGCCAGTTAATTAGTTTCTCTGAATGATGTGTTGTGACAAGTCTTTCTGCAGCTAATTCAGGATGCTAAATGCTTTACGAGCAGGAAAAGGATCACTACTGAATGCACAATTAGCGGATTTTATAATAACATCGTGCCATTAGACGGTTTAACGGTCAGTGTTGAGATATCACTCCAATAGAGTGACACATTTTGCAGGTAAAAGCTGACTCGTGTCCCCTGAAGCCGAAAATGACAGTGGAAAGGTCGTCCTGCCTGACATCTCTGTAAAAGAGGCTTTCAGAGGGCTGAAAAAAATATTTTCACAGTACAAGAGTTACACGGCCACATTATATGCCATTTAAATGGCGTGAAAATCATTTGAATGTAGAAATTATTGCAAAGAGTCTCACAAATTAGTCACACGTTCCCAGAATGACATCTGAGAGTGTTGTAGCTGTTATATCTAGATTAAAACGTTTTCAGCTCATAAAACTTAATTATTCACTTAATTTCACACATGGAACAACATCAGGTTAAGATGACTACAGTTGTCTGTTATAGGGAAAGGCATTGTCAAATAATGCAAAAATGTGCACGAACAGAATTTTAATTATGCTTATATCATCCTTTAGACTTTGCATTCATCATTTCCTTTTTAGTTTACTAGTTTGGATCAAATCTCTCTATAGAAAGCACAGCTTTCTAAAGATGCTTCATATTGCATTTTAGTTGATCAACAGAAAATAGTCAACAACATTTTTGATAGTTTAAGTCATTCTTTGGGCAAAGCTTCTCAAATTCAAGGATTTAGTTCTTTTCTCTATTTTATGACACTTGAAAATCCTTTTGTTTGGATTTTATATGTTGAATTTGAAGATGGGATACAGTGTAATGGTAAAAAATACAATGATTTGTATTTCTATGAAAAAAACATTTTATAAAAAATCTACAGATTAATCCATAATGTTGTTGATGTATGTTCATAATAGAGCTGTTCCAGCTCTATTATGAACATATTAAATACATTAGTATCGACCATTTCAACAGAATTGCATTGCAAGGCAACAGTTCAGGTCCCTCTTTACTTGGTGTCAGCTGATTCACATACAGACTCATGCTGTGCGACAGGAAATAATTAACAAATACACTTTAAAATGGTCTATTGGCCTCTTTACTGGTAGTAAGCATCGGTTTTGCAACAGCATTGGTTTGTGGACTGACGTTTTGAGGCCTTGAGTTTGGCATTTTGGCCGTCGTCATCTTTGTCTTCTGGAATCAGAGGTGACTCAAGAGGGTGGAGCTAAATACAACCTTACACTGAATAAGATATTTTTAGGCAACTAAAATGTTACAATTAACTTTAATGAAAGGAAAACACACAGTGAAAGAGTTAAAGTTCTGAGATGAAAACACAGACGACATCCAGACCAAACAACACCGTGGTAGCGACCTGTCAATCACAAGGTAGCCCCGCCCTAAAGCATACCCTGCTATATCGACTATTCTACTCTGAATTAAACCATAATTTACTAAAGGAACATCATGCTGTATTGAAGAAGACTTGAAACTAACAATTGAAACCATAAACTCATGTTTACAATGTTTACTGAGGGAATAAATCAAGTGAGAAGTAGAGTCATTTTCTCATAGACTGCTATACATTCAGAAGAGTTGCCCCCTAATGGCCATTAGAGAGAATGCAAGAGAAAGACACTTCACTTTTCAAAAGCAGCTGGTATTAAACAGTGGACTTGAAATTCAAGAGAAAATCTGAAATCCGCAGCGTCTCAGTCATCTGCCTTCTAATTTCAGAAGAAGAAGGCATTATGTAAATTCTAAATTTAAGTAGTAGGCACCTTTTTAACACAGCTACTCCCCATATGGCCAGAGTACTGCCCGTGCTCAGCTCTATCCCAGAATATTCATCTTTCAAGTCCCCATGGAAACCAGGCATGCCACGAGATCCACAGTGCTGTGTGTGTGTCTGCGTGTGTGTGTGTGTGTGTGTGTGTGTGTGTATGTGCGTGTACTTACATTTCAGTGTGTGCAGATGTTTGAGCTGATACTTTTCATATATACAGTATATATGTGGCCTATATCCTACATGAATTCATTATATATAAAGAGTGGACAAAAATAGAAGAAATAGCATCACAATATGATGCAACCCAATGTAACATGACAAAGCAGCCTAAAAAATAAAAAAAGAAGACCCAGCAGGTTAAGTATATGTTGGTGCTTAATACCTGTGTATTGTTTCGAGAGTAAAAATCTGAATTCAGGAGTTTAATTGTAATATTACATGCTCATGTATTTCTACACTGCGGTACTTTTACTGAAGTAGAAGATGTGACTTCCTCCACCATTGTATTTAAATACTGTATTTCAAATTATTATATTATTATCATTATTAAGCCTTACATTAGTTGTTTGTGTGAAAAGTAATCGCATCCCTGTAACATTACTGCCTAACGCCTAATAATGCTTCTCCTTCCCTAACCACTCTCGTCATACACTTCTTGCCTTTCTTTACTCGCACTCTGCCCTTGAGACTTGTTTTATTTGCCTCTTCTCCTCTGCAGCCTCTCATCTCCAGTGGCTCTCATCTCTCATTGGAGTGTCTGGCTCGACAGTAGTTTTATCTCTTGTATCCCACGTCCCTCTATGAGTCTAAGACCCGTAATTGGAAGTTAGATATCCAGATGTGACGAAATCTAAAACACACAATGTACAGTCTCTTTGTCGTAGGGGGGTTTTGTCCTTGTAGAGGTGCGACCTGAGGGGAAATAATTCTCTTCTCAGATATACACACTTTCACAAGAGAAGTTAAGTAACCGGTGTAAAAGCTGAGGGCAGGAATTGATCCACTGACAGCTTCTGATCACCAGTTGTCTCCATCATCTGAGTGCTGGCACACTCTTGCATGCTGCAGACACCACCAATACCAGACAGGAGTGTGACTGAGAGCAACAGCACAACACTTTAAACGACTCTGCACTCAAAATGCTTTTTCTGTTTTGAGCTGATCCTCTCTCTTCCAGTTTGCCCTCCTTTCCGCCCGTCCTCTTTTTCTCTTTTTTTCTCCCTTCCTCCTCCCAACACAACGACACAAGCACTCCCAGCTCAACACCCATCACAGGGATCTGTGCGTCTCGCCTCTCGAGAAAGTGAGAGAGAAAATAGTTGCGCAGATTGTTTGATTGAAGTGAGCCCACGTTCCTATTTCCATATAGTTTCTGTAGTGGTGGGGAGGAGAGGAGAGATGGATGAGGGAAGGTGAGAAGGGAGGAGAAGAGCCGGGAGGTGACAAAAGGAGCACTGATTGTGACCAAGAGTGGAGGCTAAGTGGCTCTTTCTAAGTGCCGCATACTGATGAAGCCAGGAAGTGATTGATTGAAGAAACTCATATGCATAGCGTCCGTTACATGGTGTGTGAGGGTTTGACTATTTTAGGAATGCAGGCAGGCAGGTTTTTTATTTTTCTGTGTGTCATAAAGGTTTTCAGTGAAGTCAGTTTTAACCAGAATAAACATGACAAAGAATGCATGCTTTGAAAAAGAAATAAAAACTCTGAACACACGATGTGAATCATAAAAGCGCAATATACACGCAACAACAGTGAAAAACCGCCACAAACGACAAAACCCAAGACACTCTCTTCACCAGCACTTAAAAATGACGTGCACTATCCTGACAAACGACCTCTTGTGACCAACATTTCCTTCCAAACTCTCTCCTTTTTCACCCCTTCTCTCCACATTTGCGAAGCAGTCCGCTCATTTGTGCTGCCCGAGGCACATTCGCGTCTAGTCGTGTCTTTCCGTTGACTTTGTGTGCAGTTGTGCCTCCTCTAAAATGTGCTTCACGTTCTGTGTGAACACACAGTTAGGAAGGAGGTTGGGGACAGACCAAACAGGAGTGTGGGACTCCTGACGCAGAAGACAAATATTTGCATCCCGCCTCCGCAGAGTCGACGTTGGTTTCTTTTACAATCTTTTTTTCTTTTCTTTCCTTTACTAATTCATTTATGTGGCCTGTGTCACCATATGTGGTGAAAAATGACTTGACGTGAAGGAATGCGTGATTTGTGCATGGTCATGGTTTGGTATTTTGAGAGCGTCCCTCACACTTGGCATGCTGTATGTGAGGAGGTTAAGATGAGACCTTGATGATGTTCATCCTCCCACAATAAAAAGTCTGGACCAAGTTACACAACGTTGTTTGGCCTCGTCCCCGGTGGCGTGATTATACGTGACCCTGTACGACGTGGGACAAACTGTATGAGGCTGAGTGGATGTAATGTTACCTTTTTCTAAGTTTTGGGTGCATCTGTGTCCACGTATACGTGCTGTACTAAGATCTTCTCCGACGTCAGGTTTGTGTTGTAATAAACTTATAAAAGGACAGCTGAGGCTCATCGAGTCTTTTATTCATCCAAGTGAAGATTGATGAGAATTTATCACCTATTAAAACCTATACCATAAAGGTGGCAGAGCAGTGAGACTTGTGAGCATTGCTGGGTTTTGAGAGGCCGGAGAGCTGTGTTAAGTAACAGTAGATTACAAACTGTCATTAGTTGGAGACCCAGTGTAATTATACAGTACCGTATTCTTATTATGCTGTAATCTTATTTCACTTATTGCGAAATAGGTTACAGTTATTATTGCATGCCTGATAATGTTAGTCATATTGTCCTGTTCCCCTGAGTAAGGATAATCTAAATCCATGTATTTGTAAATGTCATTTATATGCAATTTACTTTCGAGGAACGTGCATTGTAATAACCTGTTTAAAGTGATCATATACCAAACAAACTGTCAATGCTGATACTGTATGCTAATAGATGGAGTAGTGAGACAGGCTTAGATGCAGCTATGCCGTGTTGTAAACAGACCGGATGACATGCAGCAGATTATCGAACTCTCATTAAAACAATAAGAGACTTAAGACTTGACTTGGATTTAAAAAAAATAAATAAAAATAAGTACTTGTGTGCATGTTTGGCATTTGAATAATAATTGTACGGATATTTTTGTGAAATATTTGGAACAGTTTTGGACGGCAATGACACGCAAGGTATTTCAAACTTCAGGTTGGAGGACTTGTTGTTCCACAGCTCTCTCTGTTGGTTGTGGGAAAGGGAAAGAGTCTCTCGAGGGAGAGTTTGACAGGATGCTTCTCGATGATTATGGTTGTGAAGAGCCAGACGGTGAAAGGCAGAGCACACCTCAGCTGAAATTCTGCAGATCACGGTGGTAAATGGAGGAAGCAGAGGGTTGTGCAAAACTCCGACTTAATTGAACATTTACAGCTGGAATAGAACATGGGGAACATGAGGTGATCGGTCAGAAGTGAGAGAGCGTGGAAATGATGAATGCATCCCTGAAGACAGTAAAAACTAACAACATGCATGAGAGAGAGAGAGAGAGAGAGAGAGAGAGAGAGAGAGAGAGAGAGAGAGAGAGGTTCCTCTATTCAACTTTTGAAATCAAAATCATCAAAGGGATGATTAATCCTTGACTTCCTGTTATTATACTGCACGTTGTGATTCAAAACAGCCGAAAAGTGAATATGTGTGCAAAAATCCAAAATAGATAAAACAGGCAAAAACAGAAATAGTCCAGTTTGGAATTTGTTTACCAAATGCAGAAACACGCGTGGGCAGTTACTCACCTACACACACACACACACACACACACACACACACACACACACACACACACACACAGAGTAGAAAGTGCAGAGTTGGCAGGGCAGACTAATTTATGCTTCAGTGCGGTTCAATTAAGGCAGATGTAAAGAAGTGTTCTCCAGTCTCAGCATGTGCTACTCTGTTAAACGCAATGCAGAGCACACACATCTTCTCTCTCTGTCACACACACACACACACACACACACACACACACACACACACACACAAACACACACAATAAAGAGGGTGGTTGAAAAATACATGGACTTACATAATGAAGTTGGAGTTGTTCACTCAGCCATATGGGAAGTGTACAAACACAAGGATGCCATGGTAACGCGGAGATGACGGATGCCAGAGTGCTGAAATTCAACTAAAAGGCTTCACGACTGAACTGGATTGTAGCTTGTGTCAGGAATGCTGGTGTGAAGCTTTGACACAAAACATTAAAAAGACTTGCTAAGAGAGGAGAAGAGCTCCGTGAGTGACGGCAACATGCCAAACAGTATTTCAAGAGGAATTGTTAGTGACACGATTGGGAAAAACCTCGCAAAAAGAACCTGTTGGCTGCACTCGATTTTCCCGCATGGTAATAACTGCCAGTGGTCCTGGTTATTGCCCAGAATGTTTATAGTGTGTTTTTCTCTCGTGTCAGTGGTCCTGGTTATTGCCTGGAGTATTTATATTATATTTTTCTCTCATGTCAGTAATCATGGTTATAGCCTGCAGTTGGTGTAGTGGGATTTTCTTTCTCTCATGTCAGTGGTCCTGGTTATAGCCTGCAGTAGTTATAATGTGTATTCACTCATGTCAGTGGTCCTGGTTATTCCCAGGAGTGGCCAGTGTGTTTTTGCCCAATGCCCAACATGCCAGCACATACTGTATATAGTTTGCACAGGCAAAGAAAGCCTTGCAGTCCTGCAAAGCAGCTAAAGATGACACATTCGAATATAAACCAGGTATTTTCTGCTATGTTTAAGAATTTGGATGTGAGTCCAGACTCAAGTACATAACTCTGGTAACAGAAGAATGCACTCAAATAAAAGACTGGTGATATTTGATGTTTTTTTTTACAACAAATGAAAAGAAAAGAAAAGGAATTGATCCCACTAGCAAGTACAGTATTGTCTGTGTGATATAGCTGTTTCATTAATTTTTTTAAACCCCACATGCACCATTCTAAGGCTGTAATTTTTCACTATAGAGCACCAAATGTGTGTTAATGTGCAGCAGAAAATAGTCCCGAACAAATTCACTATTTCCCCCTGTTTGAGTAACAATTGCCAAAAACTCAAGTGGCCAGCTGTCTTAGAAGACTTCCATCTTCAGTAATAATGAATGGTTCACTGAAGCAACATACAGGCTGAGAAACACATAAAGTATCACAGACGAAAACATTGTTGCCCTTTGGGTCGTTTGGGGGAGTCTTATCCTTTAACTTCTTAATCTCTGCAGTGAAATTGATCCAAATTCTGGTGGAAGTTCAATTAAGCTGAACTTTGGCTGTAAAACCTGACAGAAAAACCAGATCAGCTTGCACCTCCATGGTTTGCACAGCTTCCCATGAGAACACTGACACTCTCTCCATTTAAAACACAAAGCCTTTCACTTTGCAATGTCACACTTAAAGACTGGCACATTTTCATATTTTAAAAAAGGGGTCTTGCTCTAGAAACACTCGTCAATCGTTTTTTTCTTCTACATTCTCCATCAGATTTCACTGGTTAAACAGAGCTGAACGATGAAAAATCACTTATCGTGGTCTTTTCTACGACAATAAACAAATTCTAACAAAAGCATTCAATGCTGAAGATCAATAACGATCAATAATGTGGAACAACAATGTTTACAGACTTAAGCTTCCGGACATTGTGTGGCTGCAATTGCCTTCACCTTTTGAGTCTTTGTGTGTGTCACCATGGCAACATGTGGTCCTGGAGACACCTACAGTAGTGGCTTCATATGTGGATCATTTGTCAGTTTTGACTTTAGATACAAACACTTTCCACTTCCAACCGTCCATCAAAAATATAATACACGTTGTGTTCTTGTACTTTTAGTTTCTCCAGCTCTTACTTAATTCCCTGCCTCTCGCTCTCTTTCTCCGTCTATCTCTTCCACCGCTCCCCCTCACGTCTTATTGCTCAGAGCAAACAATTACTTGCCTTGTTTGAGATACTCTGGACTAAAATAAATCTGAATAAATGTAGAGATCTCAGTCGCAACAGAAATGCAATTCGGGTGAAGGAGGAACAGATAAAGAAACGCAATAAGAGGTATACAAAGAGGGTGTCTCTGCTGCTGAGCGTCAGGGTATGGCCCCCTCTGTCTTTTTCTGCCTTGCACACATATATGAAAACAGACAATTATAATATGTCCACATTTTTCTGGAACACAGCTCTGTTTTAAAGACATTACATCCCTAAAGGCAGAGAGGACATTCTTTTTAGTGGATTACTAAAGAAAACATACAATCCTGTCAGGCCTGAGGGCTTTTTATTGTTCCTGGGGAGAAAAAAAAAGTCTTGCTTCTCTTATGAATCCCTGCATGTTCATGTTTGTTTTATTATAAATTTTTAGTGGATTCCCTACAATCATTCACCCTGCTCCATGATTTACTGCCACCTCCATTTGATTCTGTTTTTCCCAACTGGAAACACTAAGAGTTGGATGAGACCTGAAGAAGCAAGAAAGATTTCAATTGCAAATAAGACTCTGCAGGACTCTTGAGGATGCATATGCGCGATTATTTAAAACATTGATGGCATTTCTTATTTTACATTTTATATTTTACATTTTTCAGTACAGTGGGGTGAGAGAGAAAAAACACTGGGATGGAGAGAGAGTGGAAGGGACGTGAATTGGATTAACCCTTTAATGGTATCACCCAGAAAAAAAAGGAAAAATATTTTTGGGTGATTTACATTTACAGTAAAAGTACACTTATTTTTTCTCAATTAAAGTGAATTGAAAGACATTTTTTTTGTTACACTTCTCTTTATACGAGCAAAACTGATGGATAAAACTAAATAAATTAAACATTTTACACTTTTTTTTTTATTTCTTAGGAACAACCAATAAATATTCTTATCCAGTTTATTTTCTACAAATCTTAGCTGCCTTATTTTCATATGGGTATGTCTTGCCCATCAATGTCCATAAACTGTTATCATGCTTACATTTATCTTTGCTGAATCATTAATCACTGTTTTACCTCTATCACTCTGGATTTCATTGACAACATCTAAAACAAAATATATCGTGCTAATACAAAAACCTCAACAAATACACAATAAAACATTATGGTAGCCATACCACTTTTCCCAATGATGGATGTTTCTAGTGATCGGTAGAGGCTTGTTACGTCATTCACCAATCCTTTAGGGGGATATTAATTAATTCTGTCCAGTCATTTCTCGAAAACTAAACTAAATCAAACAAATATAAAGATGACAGTGAAAACTTCAACACAAACAGGCCACATGCTTCGAGGGATGTTTCTGCTGCTAACGTCCTCGAAAGAATACACCCAAAAAAGTCTGGCTCTGAAACCCGCATTGCACCCTGGGAAATCTGCTTCAACTGAGTACAACTAATTTTTTCAACAAGATATCATAGCTTAAAATGTGCTCCACTAAACGTTTAAAACATCTGACACTGTGTGTGTTGTCACCCCAAGCCGCCAGGAGAAGTTTTACTCTTAATACAATTTCATCCTCTCAAACGACCTCCATTCAGAAAGTTGAGTAAACAACGCCAGACTCTCGCGACTCTACACCTCGTAATTAACCAACAATTAATTAATTGAAGCACAAAGTCTTAATCTCCTCTCTTTGTCTTTGAGCCATCTGTAAGACGATATAACATAATACTGCCTTTCAGCTTATGATCAGTTGGTATAAGATCTCTGCAGAGATAGAAGATAATGCAGCATTTCTGCGATTCCAGCGCGGTTGTCCATGTCTGTGTATGTGTGTGATTTTGTGCCGATAATAGAATCTTAATTGGTTGATTAGGGAGGATTAAGGTCATTGATTGGATAGAGCTCAGGGCTCACCTGCTGTTCCCTACATCTAATTGGTTGGCTAAATAACATTTCAATGAAAGGCTGGGAGCTGCAGCAGGCGAGTGTTCACACACACACACGCACACACACACACACACACACATATGACACACACACACACACCGAGCTGAGAGGGAGGGACAAAGACGGCTAAGAAGAGGAGCAGGGGATGAAGGATGGAGGAAGAAAGAGAGAGGGAGAGAACATCCTTTTACACCCGAGTGTCTCAGCCTTTCTGGATGACAAAAATATGGCCTGTCAATCACAATGCGGGGTGGAAATGTGTCTGAGTGTGTGTGTGTGTGTGTGTGTGTGTGTGTGTGTGTGTGTGTGTGTGTGTGTGTGTGTGAGAGAGAGAGAGAGAGAGAGAGAGAGACAGAGGGAGAAGAGACAGAGGGAGAAAGATGCTCAGAGCACACAAGGTGTAGGTGTTCAGAGTATGGTGCGAAGTGAGATGGCTTCAGAGGCAGTGACAGACTGTGGAAGATGAGACTAATAATTGATTGACATTGCCGTCCTTGCTGCTGTATCTGCGTTTGAACATGTGGGTATGGATTTTCTGAGTCCGTGTATTTGCCCGTGTGTGTGAGATATGAATGTCGAATTCGACACACTTAAAGGGATAGAAAGGATTTTTTGAAGTGGAGTTGTACGAGGTACTTATCCATAGTTAGTGAATTACCGGCAGTAGATGGCGGAAACTGCTGTGCTACTAATGTGCTGCTGTGGACGGGGGCACTAGCAAAAGTAATTTTAGACACCTAAAACAGAAATCAATATCCATAAAGTGTGTGCGATTAGTCATCGCTTTATGTAGCCTTTTAGAAGGAGAACCGAACTGAAAGGGAAACTTATCTATACTCTCTAAAGCCACAAGACTCAAACAATGCAGATAGATTTCACTTTCAGTTTAGTTCTCTGCTGGAAAGTATTCTAAATATAGCGAACACTTAAACTGATATTGATTTCTTTTAGGTGGGCCTTTCTTTTGGTTGGCTAAAATACATTTTGCCGCTGCCCATGTCCACATGCTTTGTGCCGGTGCTGGTACTCCTTCCTGTCTGTTTCTCCAAACGACCAACCGCCATCTACTGTAGGTAATACACTGACTATGGTAAGTACCTCATGCAACCCCACTGCAAAACAGCCAAACTATCCCTTTAAAGAGAAACAGAGTATAGATCCGTGCTAATGTGCTTTTCTGTGCAGCTGCATGGCGCGTCTGCACCTGCAGGCTTTCATAGTGTATGCGGTGGCACATGTTCAAAAGCTTGTTATCAATGTGTTTTCATGGAGCATGGAGTCATATAATTTCACCTGGTTCTTGAAACCACACAGATACTGCAGGCTGCTGGAGGATTACTGAGATGCCTGCTTGGCAGTTATACTGCCTGTATCATTATTATGGGAGACCTTAATGATGGTGAATTATCATTACTGCAGAAAATGCTCCCCAGCACAGTAGGAAGCAGGCACATGGACAAAATATTCACACACACTCAGTAGGTTGTAAATCCCACTCTAGATACTTCTAATGTGCTGCGTAGAGAAGTACTGGAGTGAACGGCAGTGCGTAAGCAAAGCTGACTGCGGATATGTTTCTGTTAGCAGAGATGTCCCAGTAACTTTAAAAGATAAAAAATAAATAAATAAAAAAAAAACAGCACGAACAGTGCAAATTACGATGACAGAGCTAACAGGGTTTTCCTGAGGGGGAACCGGACGGTGGACATCACGCTTCCGTAGCGTCGCCTCAGATCAGGGCGACATTATCAGCGCAGAGCGATGAGCTAGCCAGTGGGGCACACGCACACTTGGACTCACATGAACTAACATGCCAAGCATCCGGACCGGCGACATAAACAAAACTCAGAGCAGGTCGGATTACAACACACACAGACGGAGAGCGACTTCATTCTCTGCCCAGGTGGACATTACACCACCACATCTTTACATAGCAAATAGTTGTTTGCTGCCATTTTAATATTCTGAATTTGGAACTTAGCCTCTTTAAGGACAACAGTCCTTTTACCTATACAATTAAATTAGCCACAGATTAATAGTTTCAGAGAAGATCAGGTGTAGAACTGAAACAAAATGTTATTGCTTACTGCAGTATCAAGGAAACATGTCTCTCTCTCTCTCATTTACACCCACACACATACAAATAGGCCTTGACCTTTTGGCCAATGGTTGTGTCATATTAAGTAGAGTGAGAGCACAAACCTGACTCAGCTCTTTAACTGTAGCATAGAGACGCATACACACACACACACACATACATACACACACACACGTTACACGTAATGCGTGCCAAGGCTCTACTTCCTCATTTGGCCATATTGTTCAAAAGACAGTACTTAAAACCAGATGTTTCTCTCTTTCACACACGGATGCAAACACACACACACACACACATGCACACTCTGTCTTTTACAAATTGAGTATGAATATGTATAAGAAGAATTGCTGAATTATTGAAAGGCTTGAAATGGAGCCAAAGGAGGTGCAGCTGTGTGTGAGTGTGTGTGTGTGTGTGTGTGTCTGTGTGTGTGTCTGTCTGTCTGTGTGTGTGTTTGTGTGTGTGTGTGTGTGTGTCTGTGTGTGTGTGTGTGTGTGTGTGTGTGTGTGTGTGTGTGTGTGTGTGTGTGTGTGTGTTTTTTAATAAAGCAAACGAGCCAAAATTCATGACACGCATCACAAGCTCTGCAGATATAGATATACATGGACACACACGCACACGCACGCACGCACACATGCACGCGCACACGTGCGCGCACACACACACACGCACACGCACACAGACACACACTGCAGACTTACACTCAAACATGCACACAGTATCGCTCAAACTCTTTCCGCTGTGTGGGAACCTTTTCAGTGATTCACTGTTTTTTAAACACTTCAGTCGAACTTTTTAACAATTTATAATCTTTCTGACTCATACGATCGGAGGCCATTTTCATAAAGTTCAGCGCTCGTTGGAAAAACTTGTTAAATTGGAAATCAGCCAGTCCTCCGTTAGCTCGAGCCTGGCTTCAGGATGTCATGACACTCCTTCAAATATACAATCAGAGGGTCGGTCAGGACGTTCTTTTGAAAGGGGAAACCCTTCGTATGCTCCTGGACGGTAATGATACATTCAGGACTTTATATTGTCAAGTTACAAGCCTCCCGATTGATCTAAAATCATTGATTGGCCTTCAGGCAACCAATCTCTGCTTTATAATTAATGCAGATGTGTGTGTGATTGTGCCTTTCCCCTGTTCTCACACACACGCACGCACACACACACACACACACACACACACACACACACAAACTGAAAGTGGCAGGCTTCTTGGCTGTGATGTACTTCTTTGTGTTGTTTTTCTTATTAAAGTCCTCGTAGCTCTGTAAATACATTTTAAAGATTCAGGAAGCCGTTGATGGCAACATTCAGTTTGAAGTACTGTCATTTAGTTGAGTACAAATCAACTGTACTTCCTTTTCCCTGAAGGAATCAAAGTGAGGGTGACTGGTTGTCTCCTCGTTGTCGCTCCCCCGTGAGCAGTTTTTGACAATTCCTCAACATTAAACTGTAAAAGGCTGTTTGTAACTGCCCATTTTGTACTGGCACGTTAGTCTTTAGGCACAAAACAACTTTGCTCGGATCAGAAAAAGAACACGGTTTGGGTTAAAATAAAGCAACACGGTCTTATCCCTACATCTTATATTTTGCTGCACAGAGAAGCTCGGATTACAACACACACTGAGGGAGAGTAACTTAATTCTCTGCTCAGGTAGACATTGCTCCACCGTGTCTTTACATAACAAGTAGTTGTTTTCTGCTATATTGATGCTCTGAATGTTGTACAGAGAACCTTATAATTGTATCGTCAGCTGCTCACAGATGGGTTTACTTCCAGTTATTTGAAAAGCCCGGTGCGTCTCATACAGACTTGTGCATCGGATTCAAGACTCCGAGGGCCACTGCCCAAGCGTCTGTCTGTATTTGGCGCCCTGGGAGTAAGACCAGGCTGAAATAAGTACATGGATAAGAATAAAGGACCTTCGCCATCAAGGCTACAATAATAACCACTTGTTCAAGGTTCATTTTGTATGGGTTACGTGAGCTTGGATGTAAGTGGCTGATCAGACTGAAAATGGCACTGCATTTAAAAAGCCTTAAGGGCTGCATGCTGTAGATACTGCTCAGGGTGTTTTGAGTGATGCACTGATGTGTTAAAAGGATTATCTGACAACGGAACACTTACAAGTCTCAAAAGTATTTCATCCTTGTGACATAAATGGTAGAATTACTTTGCTTTCAATACATAGTACCCTACCAGAAATGGATGCTTGTACATGTTGGTTTGGCCTAAGCGGTATGATGAGCTATTTCTTTTTTCAAATCATTTTTTTAAATCATCTTTTTATATTGTCTGTGCTTTGCCTTAAATTGTAGATTAAAGTTCAGTATGTATCTACTGTCCTTGAGGAAAAAGAGGGAAGGCTGAAGGCAAGAACACGATGCAAAGTGTTCTCTTTTAATAAAATAAAATGGTTAATAGGAGACTAACATAAGTGCAGATTTCTTCCTTTTCCAGTCATTAGGAGGTATAAATGGTCACATGACCTGACCAGCCACCCCAGACCAGCCATCCTATTCTTAGAATTTTAATGAATACAGCCCAGTTCTACATCTTCTTATGAATCACCCGGCGCTCCGACTCTTTTCACTATTAAGACTCTGTGGTAGTCACTCTGTGTTAACTTGAGAGAGCGCAAAAATCAGAGTTACTCATTTAAATGCTCGTGACAACAAACCACATCAATCCAATTTACATTTTCGGATGACAGACGTTGGCAAATCTCCGCCTCTGAAGACTGCGAGCTGCACAGTTGTTGTGTACACTCAGAGTTAAGACACTGTAGCTTGTAGATTTTGATGAAAAATGAACTGAATTCAGAGTCATTAGTACAGTATGTGGGCTGCCCAAATTCCACATACTGTTTGATATTTTAGCCTGGGGCTCATATAAAAGCCCTCTTTACGCTGGTAATCAACTCAAAAGGCCTGTGCAGAACACGGCCATATTTCATCCTGATCGCCTCTGTCTTCTTCCATCGTCTCTACAACATATCATCTCTCTCCTGAGAGGCGTCCACTGTTGTTCTTTTTGCTGTTGTTTTTCCCCCCCAAAAAAGAACATGTTTGAAGCACTTACATGCAAGGTAAATGGAGCATTGATGCGGTGTAGCATGGGATGTACTCAGTTGTTGCCATGACATTTGTAGCATTCAGCGATTGAAATGAGGACTGCAGATTTCCCTCCGTCGTGTAGTTTAATACACATGTACCACAGCAGGATCTGAGGCTCAGGTTTCTCCTCTGCGATCAGTTTTCAGAAATGCCACTCAACATTTGAAAAGGGGACACTGCTATTTGTTTTTAAAAAAGGCTAAAAGAAAAGGTGAGGAAAGAAACAGAGAAGCAATTCCATTAGTTTATTTTATTGACTCTTGATGATTTATGGACTTTAATTGACCTTTTATTGTGTTTTATTATTTTATTCAATTGCAACTTGGTTTTAAACACTTTGATAATTGTGTTAGAAATGTTAACCACAAACTATAAATGCAGTCACTGAGATATATAAGTTTTTATAATTATTTTGTTTGACGCTTTCAACTTCATTCACACACTCATTCAGTCTTTCTGCTTGCTTGTTAAATAAAGCAACTCATTAAATAAAGCAACTCATTAAATAAATGATATAATCCTGTATTCAATAACGAGGTCTATTTTCTACCAAAGTGAAGGGTTCAAGGTCGGTCATCAAGCAATGTTTACTTGAGTTATGCAAAATTGCAGATGGTGTGAAAAAGTATTTCAGCATACTAAATAATTTCCAGCAACTACCACAACAGTTTCATTCTCAGAGAGCTGACGTTATGTACTGTAGACTGTGTCTGGTGAGGCCGGCGTGGTGCGGGACGTGTGTGGAACGGATAAGATGGGAAGCAGCTGGACACGTTTCTGCAAAGCAGCAAGGAATTTGATTTGAGTCCTGCACAGTTTACATGGGCAGTCTATTTATTATCATCTTCACTGTGCAAATTTGGCTGGTGATTTGCAGGCCGTGTCTATTTGCTATACTGATAACCGATGCGCAGACTTTACAGATGTTAGCCGTTAGCTAGCTACAGTAGCAATGTGTGTACTAGTCATCTGTATGTGTTTGTGTGACGGCTCAGTCTGATTTCAGATCTTAGTGGGAACTCCTGCTCTTTTTCTCTCGTCTCTGTTTGCTCGTCTCTGTTTGCTTAAGTGGAAACATTTGCAATGTACCCGATTGCCCCTTGGCTCCAGTCACACTGTCTGGAGTGAATTCAAATCCACGGGAATCTTTCCGTTGACTTAGATGCAATCAAGACTCTAAATTTGCTTCGTTTAATCGCTCAATTAAGAGTCTATTATTTGTATTTTGTACCAAAACCTTTAAGAAAAATCCAGGAGTCGGGACACCTTGACTGTATCGTACTGTATCAAACATGAGTGCATGATTACGACGCGTTGTCAGTGGCCATACGGTTCCAACTATAAAGGCCCCCCTAGCGCCTGTTTTGATCTCAGGGATAATCTCATTTTCGTGTCCCAGTAAACCATGAAAGTGTGACAGTGAGCCAGCAGGAATAATGCCAGGACCCTGTAACTGTTCTGGATTCATGGACATTTATTATTTACACCTTTGTTTTTCCTACTGTGACCAGTCAAAATGTTTTTTGGGCTTTAGCTTGATTTTAAAATACAAACATGGTGTTAAATAGTTACACCCAGCTCCCTGGCTGCTTTGAATGGACTTTATTAGCACCGTCAACCGGAGCAGGTGTCTGTTTTTGTGTGTTTTATGATAGAAGCTCATTCACGGTTATATTTATTATGTAGCACATATCTCTGCTCAGATGTCTTGCTCGCCTCCACTTTCCCTCACGAGACGTTTAAAAGAGCATAATGTCATTTATGGCCGTTATCAACGATGACCAGCTGCTAGCCAAGTACAGCAGCATGCACAGGTCTGTGGGAAATAAAATAGGTTGTTTGCTTTTTATGGCTTAAGAATGAAACGTGATGTAACGCTTGTGACGCATTTAACGACCACCATTCTCCGTCTTTAAAAAGTTTTCTCTGGATGTGTGTGTATTTTGAAACTATGACAAAAGTGTGTTTTGGAAGCCAGAAATCTCATTTCAGCATCTCAGCATGCAAAGTAATCGTTAAGTCATTGGTATTGATTGAAACCCCTGCAGATATATTAGGGTGATTTTATGCAACAATAAAGAATCTTGATCAGTGCACCTTCAACAACCAGGCTATACATTTCAGAATCATATTGCAGCAGACAGAAATGTGAATCAATGGCATTAATATCAGAGATCTCATATTGATTGGGATTGTTTTTTTTTTTTTTTGTTTCTTAGCATCTTGCACTTCCACAGCAGTGCATACTAAATGAAGCCCTGCTGTTTTTATGTGAGGAAACAAACTCTGAAATATTAGTAAGATAATGCGAGACGACAGATCCGAGAGAGACGTGAGCAGAGATCAGCATGAGGAACCAAGCACAAGTCTATAAACACTTTGGGGAATGAAGCCCGAGCTGTCTCCTCTGGATAAGCAAAGAGCCTTGTTCCATGTTTATAAGTTCAGTCTAAAGTGATCAAAGAGTAACAGGTGGAGTCTTAAATTGAAATTGGCCTTTGGATAAGCAGCTGAATAACAAGGGGCAAAAAGCTTAGCACATCTTGAATGCATCTCAGTTGGGAAAACGTTATCCTTTGATCATTTAAACTCTCGGTTAATGTTCTGACTAAAGTGTTCAGAATACAAAAGCATGACACCTATTACTAGTATCTTTATTCATAATAAGTTTAATAAAGTATTTTGATGAAATGAAATTTGTGTAGATGTATGATAAAACTGTTCAACGGTGGTGTGGGAGAAATATTCAGATCTTTGACTGAAATAAACAATAAAATATATATAATATATATATACATAAAATTGTAATTGTGTAAACATGTAGTGAAATCTACTGACAAGCTAAAACAAAGACAACCACAGCATCCACATTTGAGTGTTCATCTCCTCAGATAATCAGCCAGACTGTTAAAAAGAACAAAAACAAAAAAAAACAAAAGCTTTTCTCGACTGAATATGCACAAGAACAGTTACGTTTCACCTTGCAAACAGATGTTAATGCAGCTCCCGTAAACACCGAATGGAGCAACAATCAAAGGCTTGACATTGCAAGTGCATGTATTAAATGTAACAATGGGGCAGCTGTAGCTCATTTCTTATGTGGGTTTGGCTATTAAATGCCAAAATAGAAGGTTGGTGGTGGTTTTCCTCCCTGAGCTCTTCCTCTTTAAGTGACCTTGAACCCAAATTACTCTCAATGTATGTGTCTAAATAAAAAATAAAAAGTTGTTTTAGTCAAAAGTATGACAACAATATTTTTTAAACTTAAAGAACTTAAAAAAACATAACCTTTCAGCCATATTTTAAAATATTTTGCACGTACACATCCAGACGTCTTTTGATCTGCAAGTAAACAAATCAGTCCTGTGCCCATAGTGCTTATTATCTGTACCAATGACTTCTGTCTGCACAGAAATTGATTGGGGGAAAAAAAAGGAAGCTAAATGGATTTAATCTCCTTTTTCAATCACCTCTGTGTCTAGAATTTCTTTCTATTCAGGTGAGTAAGATTATTCAGTTTCTAATATGTTATAGTTCATATTCATTAGGTTTTTGTTTCCTACACACTTACAGAAACTCATTTATTGCAGTACTGGAGCCCTGACTGTAACAAAGTGTGTTGCAGCTGCAAATAAACTGCAGGGGGACATGAAGGAGGAGAACAGGTGGCGTTTAAATGCCTTGTATTTGGAAAATGAGGATTTCAGGAGTAATACAAAGAGAGAGAGAGAGAGAGAGAGAGAGAGAGAGTGCAAATGTGTTTCTGCTGAAACTGCAGGCCTGAGGGTAGAACAGGGAGCGTCTAAATCCTTTATAAGGGACTGTACAGAAATTATTATTGTATTAAATGTTGTGCCTAAACCTAACCAAACCTTAATCACAGTAGTGTCGTACTATGTGCGTTCTGGTGAAGACCACCTGACTTCGTCAGAGGCAGCTGTGGTCTTGACCGGACTTGAAATAAAGTCCTCTTTATCTGAGGCCCGAGACGAGGCTGAGTCAAAATGCGGTCGATTCCGACACGAGATTGAAACCAAGACCAATCTCGAGGACAACACTCGTCGTATGGTTTATGTTTCAACAGGGATTTTAAACGGTTTTGGAAAGCAAAAAAGAGTTTTCATCATCCTGCTGATAAGCGTTAGGTCTAAAACCCCTTTTGTGTGTCATAGAGGGCAAATATTTTGTTGTTTAATTTGGAGGAGAGATAACATTCACTGTCTAATATCAGTGATTTATTAATATCCATATTCTGTGTTTCTCATTACTGACATAGTCTGATTAGTTGACTTTGATTGGAAAACAATATAGCCCTGAAACAGTGACAGGAGTGTTGTATTATGTGCAAGATAAAGTGCCACCACTATGCAACACACCATTAATGATTATTTGATTATTTTTTCTTTTTTTTTTCATCTTGCAAGGGAAGCCTGGAGATATAAATTTAGGATGAGTACAAATTAAAAGACCCTCCCCTGCTTTCCCAAAAGAAGTCAGATGCAAAAATTAAAAATACATTACTCTTCCTCTTTTTCAACCTCTCTTCCACCATTAATCATTTTTTGTACAGCCCCTAAGAGGGACTCTGTGAGAACACAAAGCAAAGAGGGACCGAGAAGCTAAAATATCAGATACATATCGGATACTTGACTTTTTTTTTCTTCTTTTTTTTTGCTGCTGCTGCTTTTGAGGTATATAGATTTTACTCATCCACAGAAAACAAAAAAAAAAAAAAAAAAGGCATCCCTGCTTTATACCACCCCTTACCTTATCCATCAAAATGTGATATTTTTCCATGAATCATGCAGCACCCTCAACAGCATGAGTGTAACTTACAGACCAACAGCTGGCCAGTAATGATTTCACACAGAGGAAAGGACATCTGTGAAAAGGTTTCTGAGGTGTTTCTGCAAGTCGAGATCTCCAGTTTACCTTTCTGCCTTTTCTATCTTCTCATCTCTCTGTACTTGTCATGTTTCCACCAGTGCTACAAGTCATTACAGCCATGCAGTGTTTCTATTATGTTTATGTTATTAAATCACTGGAGTGTGTGTGTGTGTGTGTGTGTGTGTGTGTGTGTGTGTGTGTGTGTGTGTGTGTGTGTGTGTGTGTGTGTGTGTGTGTGTGTGTGTGTGTGTGTGTGTCTTGCTGTCTCTCTAATCGTCCCTTTCACATTAAATCGTACACACAGCAGTATTAGACATACAGTATGTCAAAGGAGCCTACGGGTATCTGTGTGTGAATCTGTGTGTGTTGTCAGTGTGTTTTATGGTATGTGTTGTGCTGTTGAGTGTTCAGCCACGAGTCCTGTCAAAACCTTGAGCAAACACACACAGAAGCTCATTTGCAGAGGAAAACGAGAAGACAAGAAACACAAGGAGTGGAACAGAAAAAAATGTTATACAGTACAACTGTTGGGTGTGTGTGTGTGTGTGTGTGTGTGAATCCTTTGTGTTTGTGTGAATCCTCTGTGTTCCGGCCTTATTTAGGCTAATTTACAGTAAACAGATGAGTTATGAATTCTGTTTATCTGGTGTCAGGAGGGGGAGGGGGGGAGGGGGGGGGGGGGGGTGGCGGGGGTAGTTGGAGACGTGGGAAAGATGGAGAGGAGAGGCAGAGCAGCTCCTTGCATACAATGATCTATTTATCAATTCCCCATCCTGTTTCTCTCCTCTCCACCCATTCTCTCCTCTCCTCCTCCTATTTCTCCTCCTCTCTTGACTGGCCTACTTGCTTATCCTCTTCAGAGCACTTTAAATTCAACTTAACAACACTTTTTTTTTTTTTGTGGCTGCTGCGTTGCTCCTCTCCTTTCCTCTCCTCTTTTCCCCTTCATTTAATTTCTGTTCGATTGCTCATCTTCCCTGGTACAAATAAGATACAGTAGAGACAATTGGCTGCCTCTATCTCGTTCCCGTTATTACTCCAGCCAAACTTGTGTGTGAATGTGTTTGTGTGTGCAGTTTATTTCAGAAAGAAATAAGCAACGAGGACAATGCAGAGGGCCGTAATAGCCGTGGAGTTGTTGTTCTCATCAGTACACTGCTGCAATGCTTTAATTAATGTCTAAATATAGAGTTTTAAATAAATGCTTCGAGGCTGATTTCAAGAAACACTTGCCAATTTCCTGAAGGCATATTGTTTAATTAAAAATGTTATTTTCTGAATTTAAGATTATGTCAGTCTGTAGAATAGAACCAGAAAAGGCAAGAGAGAGGGAGGGAAAGTGAGGAAGGAGAAAAGTCTACAGCCAGCTTTGTGAGGCCGCACTTAAAGCCTGATGCTAACATCTGCATGCTAACATGTTTAGACTGACATGCTGGTGTGATCACATTAGTTTAGTATGTTAGCATGGTATCATTTGCTCAGGGTTCGGGTTACAACACAAAATACAGCTGAGGCTGATTAGATTTGCAGGTATTTGGCCGTAAACCAAAGAAATGTTGACTTGATGATAGGGCGAGAACTGAAAAGTTAAAAGCCAAACCAAGTGTTTACAATTCATCCTGAGAGGGGCATGGATGTCTGTACAACTCCATCCAATAGTTGCAAAGACATTTCAGTCTGGGTGAAAGTGTTGGACCAACCAACAGACCGTCAGAAACCAACAAAGCGCTGCTCCGCCTCTCAGTACTTTTCCAGCAGCAGGACGGTGTGGTAGCCCGATAATCAAAGTTAATCGCCTTTTTGTTTGACTTTATTAATTTTGCTCGACATTGTGTTCATTGTAGTTGATTGCTTGTTTTGGGTGGATGGTATTTTGTTTTGTTTTTGCCCTGAACCAATCGGGCGTGAGTGACGTAACCATCTCAACCAAGTTGAGCTAGGTAACTAGTTAGCTATCAAGCTACGCAGGAACTTGACTTTCTTAGTCCTGCCTACAAAGCTCTGGTTGCCTCTTTCTCCAACTGGAGGAAACAAAGAACACAACACCAGACCTGCTACAGCGGCCATGTTCATGGTAACGAATGAACATGTCACCCAGTGCAACGATGATCCTCATTGATGTGTTGTTTTTTTTATAGTTTTGGGACAACAGCGGAGCTCAACGGTACAGAGGAATAAGATAAATCAGGCTTTGGCTACACAGGCGATCCTTATTAGTGGGATCAAGTCATTATTGTTTTTGGTACACACATAGAATATCACCAGGCGTACCCTTTAATGAGAGAGAAAAGAGGGAACGGAGCAAGTGTGGGTCTGTTGTGATGATTCATAGAGATGTTCCGATTGCCATTTGATCCTCTTGCATCAAAGGCTGTGAGAGAGAGAGAGAGAGGACAAATCCATGTCTCCTTATTTTCAGCCAGAGTTGTACATCCTTCCTACAGTGGCTTTTGTTTTTGTATGAACAAACAGTAATCAGAGCAGGAAAACCCAGTGGGGGGCAGGTAGAGAGAGAGAGTGGGTGGAATCATTACTGTGTGCTGCTGGATGGGTTATTCAGAGAGAGAGAGAGGGGGAGAGGAGGGAGGAGATTACACTGAAGGGATAACTTAAAGCTGATTGAAGGCCGTGGCGGGGCCGGAGCATGTGACTGGCTCATGTTGATATTATAGTGTCATCAAGATCATAGTTCGTTTCCCTCTAACACCCTTCAATCAGCAAAGCTGCTAAAACGCATGTGTTGAAGTGTATATTTAGCAACGTGCTGCTCTGCTGCCTTCAGCCTGCATTGGTACCAACATTGTGTGTTGCTAGAGAATAAAAATAGTGGATTGAGGCACTTAAGGGGACGATCTCGAAGATTTTCATTTGAACACATGTCTGTTAAGTCAATGTCTATCGCTGAAGGAGGTAACACAGTGGTGATTGAGTCTATGGCCCTCTGATGAAAATATGAATTTTGGATGCAGCCCCAAGACCCCAGACTGTTAAACTCAAAGCACAATTACTTTTATTCTCACTCACATAGAAATTCTAGATCAACCAGGACTGAACTCTGAAGGATTGTCAATTTAAAGGGATTTGTAGAATCCTTATTTATTGTCAAATAAAGATCCCGGGGGAATCTCAGGTGCAAAAAGTTCGTCGTTTATGCAATTTAGTAATTTGCACTCTCTATTTTTAGCACAATTACACCCGGTGCTACCACGTGATCTGGATCTAGAAATCTTATCAGGATAAGGAAAAACACTTGTTTATGCAGGTGTTGAGTGTGGGCTGAATGCATTGCTGTCTGAATGCAAGATCCATCTGCAGATGGTCTGACTCAATTTGTCTTTGGCCAGGCGTAAACACAATCTGTACAGTTTGATCATAGTCGAAAAAGAGAAAATTAAAAGCTAATTCAACTCCACCTCTTTCTGCTACGGCGTCTCAAACAAGCCGAATCCACAGATGACCTCTACCGTGGCAAAGACGGCAAAAGAGGAACTGAGACAGCAGCATTGATCTGATGTGTTTGTTTACAAATTTGCCAGCTGTGCCAACCTAATTTTGTATATTGAATGCGTATTAGTACCAAATGTAAATGCACAGGCCTTTAATAATTTTGCCTTCATTATCTCCGTCAGGTGTAAGCTGGTGGGGAGACCATGCTTTCGGTAGAGTGTGTGCATGTGTGTGTGTGTGTGTGCACCTGTCTGTCTGTCCACGGCTGGTCTCGCATACAACTGGACCCATAAGCCGGCTATTTACTGTGCTCGTTAATTACTGTGTACTCCAGAACCTCTTTTGATTGCAGTGATTCACAATTTTTTGAAAAACCCGTTCAATCGTCCGTTTAATACCGTCATTGACTAAAAACAAGTATTGTTGCAGGTGTAGTATATCACTGTCGCTTGAAATATACAACACAGGCCAAGCCTTTTTTTCGTGGCTCAAAAACTGATATTAACTGAGAAAAGTTTGGTCTCATTTTGAACTGGAGCATCTGCAGAATAATTCCGTTATGATCCACTTACATTAGGAATGATGCAAGATGAATAAATCCCTGTTTTTCTTATCTTTGCCTCCATCTTGAGGGAGGAACAGCTGGTGGAGATCTGCACTCTGCTGAGTGTATTTTTTTAGATTTAGAAATAGAGATAGAGATCACTTGTTAAACCAGGTAAACCATGTGACTTACAGGTTTCTGTGGCTGTCCTGGTCGGTTAGGGAGCAGCCAGAGTGCTAGCTGCTGTCTTCTGTTATCGAGGTGCCGACAAATACTGAAGTCATTGCTTCATGTTAATGTAGTTTAGTTTTCACATGCGTAATATTTGCCCTCTCCCCTCATTGCACTTTTCATACAGTTTTGATGTACCTTGGATCCTGGCTCAATAACAATGTCGAATTCCAGCTGCTGTCAGTTAGGTGCACATACCGAATATGACTGGGTAGCCTAAAGGTACAGTCACTCCAGCAGCAGCAGCAGTCTCTGTGAAAATGAGCTCTTCCATTTCGATGCAACTAAAGCTTCTACGACAGACGAATACAAGATTTCCTGTCTTGGTGCAATTTCCCAGCAGACTCTAACAGGTTCACCTTTGTTCAAACCCACAAATGTGCAAGATCAGCTGAAACAAACAGCGAAGCAGTGTGTGTTGAAATGTGGAAAAACTGCAGCATCGTTTTCATGAACTACTTACAGTTTGGGATCACTCTGCTCAATATTTATTTCTTACCACAGCAAATCCAAATCAGTGACATCACAGACATTTTTTGGGGTTGAGTGTGGGGCAATTTTGTACCTGCATGTACAACGCAAAATAAGAAGTTATATTTGCCAGGCCATGGACAATGTAATCTGAAAGAGCCACTTGGATATATATATTTATATTTATATATATATATTTATATATGTGTATATTTATTTCAGATAATTATGAATTTAGGAGTACCTCAATACTTGTCCTACTTTAGTTTATTTTAGTGTTTGGAAACACGAAGTATGAAAAGTACTGAAAGCTTTTTAACTTTTTCAGTGGTCAAATTGTTCCTGGTTTAAATCCAGATGTAGCTTATTTACCCCAATTCTGAAACTGTTTTGTGTTTACACAACATAAAAAACAAACTCCAGAGCAAAAATGTGTATATTTTATTTTCCCTTGAGACTCTGAAACTCATGAATAAACAACGTCAATAAATAATCCTGACATGATGACACCTCAAACAAGTCTTTTCAGGGTGAGCGAGGGGAGAGGAGGAGACTAATGTTCTCTCAAATAACAGGACGCCCAATGCCGCTGCATTAACCTGAGAAAAGGGTGAACGTAACACACCCAAACACTTTATTCATGACATTATGCGATGCGTGTGTTTGTGCAATGTTCGGAAAAGGTCCCAGCAGTATGATCTACTGCGGCTATGAGGCTCTTTCTCTTTTGGGAAAGGAGTGGGTTGAGATAGGGAGAGAAATAGAGTGAGGGGAGCGGAGTGACAGAGGGAGAGGTTGGTGTGTTTTCAGCTGATCCACTTCCTCCCTGATGTTGGCTCTCATTTGTCTTGGCTGGAAACTGAGTACAAGGCTGGAATACTGATGACTGTTACTCCGCAGCCCCCTCCTCCATCTCCTCCTCTCTTTCTACCTCTCTCTCATCCATTTATCCTCTCTACACATCTTCACATTCTGTCTGCTCAACTGATTTCCTGCCTCCTGTCTCTCTCTCTCTCTCGCTCTCTCTCTCTCCCCCCTTTTTACCCTCCTCATCTCAGCTCTCCCGATGCAGCTGCACTCCGTCGACCCAAATCTCCTTTCTTCCACCCCTCCGCTACTCTCCTTCTATCCATCTCTCCATCTGACCTCGCTCTACCTCTCCCGCTGCTCAGTCTATCACTTACCGGCTACATTATCCAGCTCCATTCCTCCTCCCTCTTTTGTTTTTTTTCGTTCCTACCCAATTCCTCCTCTCATCTCACCTCCAGCATCTTGCTTGTCTTTGCTGCTTTGGCTTTCTGCTTTCCCTCATTTAACGCCGGCCTCCCGTCCTCCTCGTTCAGTCTGCCTCCCGTCACTTTTCTGTTTCCATTTCTTTCTCTCCGACTCTCTCTGGCTCGTGTGAATTAGTTCCTAGTCTATGTGGGTCACGGGGGTGATGAGACGTGAAATCAGAGGTGTGTATATGTGTGTGTTCCTTTGACAGAGAGCGAGGGAGAGCGGCCGAGGGAAATAAGAAGGAGAGTTGCAGGCAGAGAGACACAAAACAGACTCTGTGCAGCAGGTGACGTCCAGTCTGGACTTGAAACATGTTGTGAGATGTGTCGGGCTGTTCTCACCTTTCGTAGCTATACCTCGGAAAAGTAAGAATTTGTATACAACCAACGTAATCAATTGGTATGTAATCCGCATAAACTTGAGCCAGGACAGGCGACTTAATGTAAACAGCGACAAAGTCTTCAAAAGGATGAGGTCATGCTGGATGGGGGATTCTGAAAACATTGGACTTTCACCCAGGAGATTGCTGTTCCTGTCCTGTGTGAAACCAGAGGTTCACGTTGACTTTTTTGTCTCGTATCTTCTTTACTAACGTCACTTCCACAGTTGTTTTATCCCAAACCATGATCTTTTCCTAAACAGAACCAAGTGGGGTTTTTTTTGTGCCTGAACACTGCGGGGGCTTGCGCAGGGCTACTGATCACTCGTGTTGCTGGACAAGTCGCATGAAAACAAATTAATAATAACAAAATAACTTTTTGCAATTTGATTTGATGAGTGTGTACAATGTCTTCAAATGCAAAAATGCTCTGTGGACAGAGTACTGACAGTGTGAGTGCAGATAACAGGGCTTGGTATCTTAGTTGCTTTCTAGTAATACTTTGTCTCAAAGTGGAAATAGCCCAGTTTATAGGAGGAATAATCTTCAGATTTTTAGGACAGCTGCCCTTTGTGACATTGATTCCAAAACTTTGAAAATAATTTAGATTTAGATTCTGGATATGTTTGACATTATAACTTATTTAGAGTTTACATTACCATCATTTAACCCATTTAATGTAACAATGAGATTTTGTTTTTTCATTTATTTTGAGCAATTATAAAGGAAATCAATAATCTTAATCTGCCCAATAATACTCTTATTTTCTATTTATGGTTAATTGTAAGTAAACTTAAGTAAAAGTTGGAAAAAGACACGATTACAAGTAAAACTCTGGCATTCAAAATCTTATTTATGTAAAAGTACACAAATGTTATCAGTCAAATTTACTTTAAGTATCAAAAGTAAAATAAGTCAATCGTGCAAAGTGTGTCCCTCTAACAATGTATTATACTTTATACATTTATAATCAGTTTTACATGTAAAATCTGGAACTATGGAGTAACTATGCTATAGCTTGAAGCATTGTCTGATGCTAACTATTCTGAAAGAAGACATGTCATGGAAGCGAAATAGACCAGTGCATGAAAAATGTGTGTCTCGCCTTAAAATGAACACTGTTTATGTTCAGTGGTGCAGCAGGAAAGATCATCCTATTTTGTCTCATACCTTAGTTCATTTTAAGCATGAACACAGTCTTTTCCTAATCTTAACCAAGACTGATATTGTGAGACTGAACCAAGGTTCCTGTCTGCAACATTCACATAAGATAAGTCTTTATCAGCCTGTTGTCACATAATGTTCTTGTGTTAGAGGAACGTAGTCTTCACATAATGCATGATTGTATTAGAGCGTCGTCATTCAATACAAATTCCAAGGACGATGACAATGGATACTTCACTCTGAATATGTAAATACAGCTCGTGATTTGTACAGAAATAAGAAACATTAAAAGCTTAGCTTATTTATGTGAATTACATTCAGAATCTAATTATAATTCTATGCCTTTTGACATGATTGTTGGCAAAACTGTGTAAACTATGACATAAGTTTTTCTTATATTTAAACTTACATTTTTAAGTTAAAGTATGGAAACAGAATCTGTATTTTGTTCCAATGTGAGCTGTTCCTCTCCGGCCTCACTGAGGTATATTCTGAATTCAAACGGATGTGAAGTGTATGGTGCATATATTGGAATTTCTTTGAATCTGCCTCTGTGGTCGTTTCATATTGAGGACAATGAGAAGTGAAATGCATTTCATCCTCAATGTCACCTAAATTGCCTTCTTTCCACAGCCTGTGCTCCCTTTGCGACCAGGTTTTTTTTTTTCCGATGGCGCTCCTTCTCTCTCTCTCACTGCTCAATAAAAAAAAGACATGATTTATGAAATATATCATCAGAGTTAGCAGAGGGGTACAGAGGAGCAGAGCATCTCGGCCCACACTGAGTGACTTCAATTTATCACTTGATGACCCGGGAACTGTGGTATTGGACAATAGAAGAAGCACTGGCCGTTGTTTGTTTCCATTCATTTGAGCTTTTGGGGCGTAAACTGAGAGGTTGATTGATTCCTCCATGGACTGACTGACTGACTGATTGACTGAGTATGACCCGGTTGCCAGCTGAAGCTCGTTGTCACCAGCAGGCGGTTTGTGTGACGCAAACCCAACAAAACAAAGCAAAGTTTACTTTCAACATGACGTTAACTATCCGAGGAGAGCTTTTAGCTTTACCCTGCAGGATGATCTGTTGTCGTCCTGATGAGGTTTGTCAGCGAGCTGTCTCTCAGCCTCTCTCTGAGTCTTCTTCCCTTCTCATTTGTCTGCACCAGCGCGAGGCAAAGAGCAGCCATAAGGTTGTCTCTCTCGAAGCTCATTTTTACAATCTCGAAATTTAATGAGCATCTGCAGCGCAGCAGTCGATGGTTTGCTGATGAGCAAGAACTCGCCTGTTTTGATCATCCGCTATCTGGAGGACTTCAAAGTTGGAAGTCTCGATAGATTTTCAATCGGTTGGAATGGCAGGAGTGGCGAGGACAGCTCCTGAAATGTCAAATCAAAGTTTAAGTCACAGAAAGTAAGACCTTAATATTGCATGAATAAAGTAAAACAGAAGGAGAAGCTCATAAAGGCCAAGAGGTTGTGACAAATGAGTGTCGATTCATAGAAGTCCAATAAACTGGCTTCAATTCTTGTCTCGCGGTAGGAGGCTCTGCTGCTGGTTTGCGTCGTACAAATATTTCAATTTGTAAGATCTACAGTATTAAAAGTTGTGTAGCATCCATAGACAGTATGTATGTGGTCGTAGTCACCGTGGCGTCACCCATTCACATGTGGACTGACGTTCTGGGCGTCGCCATCTTGTGACATGAGAGGGTGGACTCCAACCAAACTCTGAGTAAAACATTTTAAAACAACCAAACGGGTTACAATTAACTTTCATTCACTGAAAACACTCTGTGAAATGGTTAAAGTTGTAAGACCAAAACACAGACGACTCCCAGACCTGACAACGTCGTGGTAATGACCTGTCAATCACAAGGTAGCCCCGCCTTAAAGCATACCCTGCTTTATCGTCTATTTTTCTCTAAATGGGACCATAATTTACTAAATGAACATCATGCTGTAAGAAGACTTGAAACTAGTGATTAGGACCATAAACTCATGTTTACAATGTTTACTGAGGGAATAAATCAAGTGAGAAGTAGAGTCATTTTCTCATACTTGCATACAATCACACTTCTTTATGCAACCAGAGGAGTCGCCCCCTGATGGCCGTATGAGAGAATGCAGGTTTCACTTTTCAGACCCGGAGGTTGCCACCAAAGCTTTGATTGAAGGTCTAATCCGTTTTATTTGTGCACTTCATTAAATGGACGTTAAAGATGGAACAGAAAAGTAGACAAACAGAACTCAGAAAAATAAATTGCAACTTTGTTGGATTGTGATTGAGTGTTAAATTAATTGGCAAAAGTTAGCTTAACTTAAAACTTAGATATAACCTTGAATCTTTATAAACAGATACATTAATTGAATAGACCTTGTTGCCACTTTCGACTGGTACTAAATTTTACTGTGAGTTTCCGTACTGTTATTTTCCATTATTTTAAATGCACTGAGCTTTTTTTTCAAAACATCATAACAAAATAAAAGCCATAAAACTGAACACAAACTGTACACGATGTGTTGGGTCTTTTAACTTGTGACATGTTGATTACCAGGGTTATTACGGTTTAATTTATTTCCAATTTCCCTCTCAAAACTTGGCATCTTGAATACTATTTGTACTTTGTTCATAACACTCTTTCACGCGTTAAGCCTGTTGGAGTGTGTTTGTAGAGGCTGTTTGGAGTGCAAAGCCTGAAAATTGCATTCCGTTTGCTGTCGTGTTTGTCCCTTAATCTGGACAAATTCATTATCAGAGGAGTTTCAGTTCTCCCACAGAACAGAAACATTCAAAAGACTAAAACAGGAAAAACGAGGTCAGATTCATTTTCAATGATTTCAATCAACCGAGGTAAACATTTTGTTTTCAATTTAGCTTTCAGCTTTTACGATAGTACAGCATTCATTTTTCGTTCAGTTGAGTAATCTTTATTTATTATTTTATTATACTTTACTCCAAGGTGAGCCCTTGCTTCAATTTGGTTAAAGCTACCCTTTCTGTCAAAGAAAATACACTAAAACAATTTATCTGCTTACCATGAGCGCTATCTGTGCTTCGCTGACATTTAAAAAAACAAACTATATTTCTGTGGCATCTGATGAAGTTCAAAGCAGCACAAAGTTACATTTGAAAGGCTAAAATAAAGACACTGTTAGTAATCAGACTGTGTTGGAAACCGTGTCTTACTTCTGCAAAGAGAGCGAGCCCCAGCGTGCGTATGTTGTTTTGGGTGAACTGTGCCTTTAACTAATGATGTTGGCCTGCAGGTAGAGCTGCCGAGCCTTATGTCTTTATAAATATCAATCCTCTGTTGTGTCATTCATCTACATCTACTCGTCCATTCTCTTTAAGATCTGACGACTCCTTTCCTCCCTCCATCCCTCGCTCCCACACACACACTCCCCCACACTCCCTCCCCTCCCATCTCTCTAATTCAGATTATTTTAATTCATATTTCATCCTCCGCTGTTTTATTCCAACTTGATCTATTATTCACGGCTCGCTTTAAAAATGTAACAGTGCGAAGGTCACTGATCCGTGCTTGGTCTTACTGGCTCATACAAGATACCATGCGCACGCACACGCACACATACATGCAAATACACTGACGCACGTGGAAACACACAAACGTTTGAAATTATGCATGAGACTAAGGTTTTTCAGAGTTAGAGACAAAGAGAAAAAGAGAGAGAGAATAGCCAAAGAAAAGTACATCTATCTCTGGACTTTTACTACAAAATCGCAATTCACACAAATATAAACTTAATGACAACAAATTGACCACTGAGACTGGTGGACAAAGACAAACCTGGCAACCCACAGAGAGAGCCGACACTGTGGCATACTAAATCATTTTCTGGCCTACTAGATGGTAACGCTAAGAGCAACACCGGGAAGAGAGACAGAGTTGTCGAAGAAAATGACAGTAAGAAAAATGGGAAAGGAGTTGGACAGATGCTGCATTTTGAGCATTCTGAGCTAGCAGATGGTGGAGTTGGAAGGAAAAAGGGAAACGAGGGAGAGCGAGAAACAGAGTAAGAGAGAGTGTCATTGACATAGAGTGAAAAATGACCAACAGAGAGAGAGAGAGAGACACAGTAGAGGGAGGGAGTTGTTTTCAAAACTTAAGAAGCTGATGAGAAAGGACGAGAAGTACAGTGAGAAACTCACTGAACACAAACTAACACACTCACTCTTCAACACTCACTGAGTAGCAGATCACGGAGCAGTTAAACAGAATCACCAGAATTAATAATTCAAAGCAATGAGTGACATGGTTGCAGTATCCCGATGTGCATTTCACTTTGAAGTGCATACTCTCACACATAATGTACAGAAAGGCCAGCTCCCTCCCTCTCCCTCTCTGATGTGCATCTATGCACTGCATTCTAATTACCTCCTTTACCAGCCAATTAAATGGCAGTATCTGTCATCATGACAGCTCATTAGTAAATCAGCATTCAGTTTTCAGGCAGTGTGTTTCCAGGCGTCTGTGTGTGTGTGTGCGTGTGTGTTTGTGTGTTGTTCTGTGGCCGTGTGTGTGGCAGTAATGCCTCCTAACTTTGCCCAGTGTGCAACTGCCGATCGGTGACCCGAGCACGTATGGGCCTGCGTGTCTGGGAGTGCTGCTATTAGCAGGAAATGGAAAATGTTTATTTTTTTTTTCTCTCCTGTGACTGTGCATGCAGATAGACCAGAGAAATGTGAGCTCTGATTCGTAGCATTTTGTATCTGCAGTCGCTTCCGAATCCATTTTCGTTTGTTTGGAGGAGAGTTTAGCTTCACGTTTGGCAAAACATCGGCAGGCGGCGCGGGGAAGCGGGTTTGACACCCTGACAGACAGGGGAGGTCCAAGCAGAGCATGCTGGGAGTAATGACAAACAACGATGGCGTTTTGCCTCGTACCTGCGGGAATTCAATTATGATCTCTACTGCCGCAACGCTGACTGATTTTGGATTTCACCACGAATCCACACTGAACTGATTTAAACTGAGGAAGTTTCTCCTGACCTCGATGGTTAGCTTCAGTTTGCCGTTAGCGGCACATGTGTCAGCGGTCAGTGATTGGATGTTTCCGATCAAAATGCTCCTTGGGAGTCGTTGTCGACTCTTTGGTTAAACAAAACAGATATTTCATTGTACAGTTTTAATGATGAATCCAGGACATTATATTCCCCATCCAATTCTTAGGAATGCTCCAACTGCCTCCTTCAGAAAATGAATGATTTCTTCCCTTATAAAATGTTGGATGCTTAAAATAACTCTTCCCACTTCTTGCCAAATGATGCCTGTCTTTGACTTGTAAGCTACAATTACCAGCGCAAGTTCATTTACATTGCATGTCCATGTCCTTGCCTGCACAGCTGTCAATTGTGTACTGTAACCCGTCCACTCAGAGCCCAAAGAACAACGTCTGATGTATCTCCCTAAAAAGTGTTCAAAAGTGCTCCATGCTAAACCCTAATGGACTACGCCTGGGGGTGACCAGGTGTCCCTCTTTATGTGTGACTGCACAGCGGTTTTTATCCCTTGTCCCGCGTACCACATATTGAGACGATGTCCCGCATTTTTTTTTATTGGCTCTAGTTTTCAAGTCACACCACTGAAGGACAGATCGCGTTTCTAAAATCTGGCTTTCATCCCCTGGATGTGAAGAAAGCAGGGAAGGCTGTCACATGGGGGCTTTGTTTTATGTCACTCAAACTGCGCACACGTGGGTCGACTACAGGTTAACCTGTCACCGTCTTCGCTATGCGACGCCCAACGGGGGAAAATTGTAAGTCACTGCAAAGTCACAAACAATACAGATTTAGGCGGAATATACGATGGGAACTACCACTAAGAAACACAAAGCAACACATTACGAGCTAAGGGGCAGAAGAGAAATGTTTATTTTCTAAGTCATGAGGACATAATATAAAAAATTTAGACGACTTCTCATCATTGGCTATGTGTTATGTCCCCATGTCCCACACAAACAAACGCTTTGTTTGCTGGGATCTTGTCCCTCTATATGTGTCACAACAGTGCTGCCATCAGTGCATACTCTTGTGCTCGTAGAGTGTAATGGGAAGGGCCATCAAGTCCAAGTGCCAGCTCCTAGTCTGCATGAAACTTTTACACGCTAGCTGTTTCCCCTCGAAGCAATCCACTTGTTCTTCTCCTGGCTGCCTGCTCGATTCTTCTCACCGCACTCCACGCCTCCTTCAGACTGTTTTTGCTGCAGATTGTTTTCTGTCCTCTCCTGGTAGGTGTTCTTCCCATCCTCCATTCTCCTCTTTAGCTCCCTCTGGACAGACTTTACCACCTCCCTGTCCCAAAAGCCTGAGAGCTCTCTTCTTTGTATTTAGAGGGGATTTGATGGCTTTGTCATCCGGAGTTTGTCCTTTGGAAAACAGCTTCTTTCTTTTTTTTTTGTCAGAATCTTAAGTGTCCACACAGATGCTGAATTAATCGGTAATGCCGTGGGAGAGTCCTTTGATGTCCCACAGAGCAGGTTCAAGTCTGTGCATTCATTAACAGTCCAGTAGACCGTCACACACTCCTGAGACCAAACACTCGCAGTCCTGACGGCAACAAGGTTTCTGCTCGACAGCAAAGAAGCATCGAGTCGTGGTTTGTTTTGTCGGTGGAGGAGAAGCCGATGGAGCTTTATAAGTAGATTCAAGTTCTGCTTTTGCATGTGCATAAATAAGATGAAGTGCCCTTGTTGACAGCTCATCAAATAAGTAAGTGGCCATTTGGGGCCAGTTCAACAATCTGTAACCACAACATTGACACATTATCACCTGATGAAGTTGTTAAGGTGAAAGTGTTGGCAATCAGTGGTTTATTTACACACCCCGCAGACACTGTGAAAGCATTTATTTGAAGCCGTATTTTTGGCTTCATGCAAATGTCCATGTCAAATGTTGTTGCTGCTTTGAGCTCTGGTTTGGTCTTCTCCAACTCCCGAGGGACATATCTGACTCATTAGCTGCTAAATGTTCCAACATGTTCACGAGCCAGTCATTAATTTAGTCTGCTTTCTTCTGCTTGAACACGGTTGATGAGAGCGATCAGGGCGCCGCGAAACTGATGCTAAACTGCTTCTACAGCTGAGGAGAAGTCAGTGATGAATCAAAGACGTTAATCACCAAAGACTGACCCCTCTCACACGAACCTAGTCATTGCATCCATTGACAATACAAAATATTGATCTGTGCAGCTTTAATAACACAATTAAAAATGGAACGTTGAACTTCCTGGGAAGCTGACTCTTTCATGGTGACGTCATCCTGCACTAAGGATGACATGAACCAAGAATTTAACCATCAAAGATATAAAGATTTTTAAGCAGACCTGCCCCTTCTGTGGAACAGGCTTTATACTTTACAACAGGTATGCTCTAAAACCTGACTGATGCCGGTTTGGGCAAGGTAACACCATTTTTACTTCACTCAATTCGGCACACATGCTGCTCATGACAACCTTGATCAAAAAGAACCATGAGTGTGAACAGCATCTTTAAAAGCGTAGATAATAAACACATTTCTTAAACGGCTTGTCTTGGCAGAATCTAAATGGAAAAGGTTATGTCTCTGCCAAAATGTGCAAGCTGGGAATAGAAAGAAAGAAAGGAAATTGAAATCTTCACCACCTGCCTCCGTTTATCAACCAACAGAGATTCAACGTCACTATATTATTACTTTTTATGACAAACTATACAAGAACTTTTTATATGACAGATTATATTATGACTTTTTATATGACAAACTATACTATGACTTTTTATATGACAAACTATACTATGACTTTTTATATGACAAACTATACTATGACTTTTTATGACAAACTATACTATGACTTTTTATATGACAGATTATACTACGACGTTTTATATGACATACTATACTATGAATTTTTATGACATACTATATTATAACTTTTTATATGACAAACTATATTATGACTTTTTATATGACATACTATATTATGACTTTTTATATGACATACTATATTATGACTTTTTATATGACATACTATATTATGATTTTTTATATGACATATTAATAGGACTTTCCTACCTACCTTCACACAATTTAAATGGGTTGTCCCACCCTTCCACTGCAGCACAACAAAAAGGAGCAAAGCTAAAAGTATCTTTCATGGTATGTCCCGCCCCAAGATCAAGCGAGTGCATCATCTCAAGGAAGTAAGAATGACATGGCTTGTGTCTTTGAAGTGTGCATGTGTTCTTTGCATTGTTCAATGTAGCTGAACTCACAGTAACTCAGTATCTTGCATTTCACATCGGACAAAGTGTGTGCAAAATGAAAGAAGGGGCGACATGGCCGGAGGTAGAAAAAAAAAAGTGAGGAAAAAAGGAATTTGGTTTAGTCCAAGCAAACATACAGTGCAGTATATGGAAATTGACAAAAATTCAAAGTGTCTGAAGAGGGTTAATCCATTAGTTTCACCCAGTTGATCTGTTTTCATAGGATCAATACTGTCTGTTTGTTATGATCACTGCATTATTTGTATTTGATCCACTTTCGACTTCGACATTCCTCATTGTCACATAATAAAACAACACATTTATCGCATCGTAAATTAGCAGTCAAGAGATATGACATTCAGAAGTGTCTGACCCAGGCTGCCATGACCGGCTCGGTGCACCCTGAACCGGCCTCCAGCCAACTTGATTATTTCTTCTTCTTCCCCCCCCACAACAAATCAGATATCCCACGCTGCATACCTCCCACTGATGGAGAACAGCTGAGTGTGACTCACTCACAGTGCTCCTGGGCTTACTGGTCACTGTTTTTAGCCTTTACACACACTAGTCTGTGAGGATAACAATAAACACCCAGCTCCTCTCTGCTATCCTCTCCATTCAGCCGAGGGGACAAACGCACTGCTGATGCACAAGGAATAGCTAAAGACTGCTGCATGAGTGTGTCTGTGTTTGTGTGTGCGTACAGTAGGGTAGTAGTTGTTTAGCTAATTTGCCAGCTATAATGCATCAGAGCCTCAGACTTTAGTTATTGTTTTTCTGCAGGCTTTCTCATCCATCTCTCCCCTCGTGTTTTTCCCCTTTTGTTTCTCTTGTTTTTCTTCTCTGCACTGTTTCCTCTTCCACTTCATGCTGCTTCACCCGAATGATTTTCATTTGTATTGTTTTCAGTGAAATGTTTAATGTCAAATGACGTAGATACAATAATGGCCAGGTGGACCAAAGCCAAATTTCCCTCTGAGACCAAATTGTCCTCACGGTCGTGTGTGTGTGTGTGTGTGTGTGTGTGTGTGTGTGTGTGTGTGTGTGTGTGTGTGTGTGTGTGTGTGTGTGTGTGTGTGTGTGTGTGTGTGCACAGTTGTCTATTGGAGGAGTTTGTCTTCGTGGCAGTGTCTGCAGTGGAGCCCAGAGCACAGGAGCTCGGGGATGTTGACTGAACGTCTGACTGTTTATTTTGTCCAGCAGACTCACAGGACTGCACGGACACACATGCAAACATACGTCAATATCACTACATGTGTTAGCAGTAACACTCAACAGCTATTCATGTGTAACACTTTGCTGTTTGGCTTTTTCCACACAGACCTCCTATTATTTTCCAGCATCCCTCTTTTCCTCAGTCAGTCTTTCTCCCTTTTGGTTCTGTCCATCTCTACATCCTCAGGCTTTCTTGCCAATTAAAAAAATAGCTGCAGTGTGTGTGTGTGTGTGTGTGTGTGTGTGTGTGTGTGTGTGTGTGTGTGTGTGTGTGTGTGTGTGTGTGTGTGTGTGTGTGTGTGTGTGTGTGTGTGTGTGCGTGCGTGTGTTGCTGTGTGTTCAGTTGTGTGACAGAGCTGTTTGTTCTATAACTCTTTTTTTTATTATTTTCTTTTGATTGTGCGAGTCGCAGTAGGCTGAATAGTATTGGTTCAAAGAGACTAGAGCTGTAGACTTTGGACATAATGACTTGACTGAAGACTCGACTATTCTGGGAATTGACTTCACTGAGACATGAAAGCAAATACATTCGTCTTAAGAAAGCTTTGACCTTGTAAAATCCTGAAACATTTTTAACATTTGTAAGGTCTGTGCAACATTTGCTGATCGGTCAATGCTGCCTATGTAGCATGTATTTTTCCTTTATTTCCTTATGTCTGTTCTGCACTGACAAAAGGAGAATGCTTTCCAATATAATTTAAATGAAGAATCCTGTGTTTTTTGTAGAACTCACTTTTGATTCAAAAGACTTTGTGCTGCTCAGATATATATATATATATATATATATATACCTTTGCTTGCCAAATTATATCATGAAGAGGTTATGATGCAGCAAAGCACCTTGACATAAAACTAAACTTGCCAGAATAGTGCATGCATAATATAAACATTTTGTCAATTTGCATTATATTATCATGCATAATGTAGATAATCAGATTAATTAGATAACATTATTACTTCATTAGTTTCAAATCTAATTTATAAATTTGGGATTTGCTAATGTGCTGCATGGAAATCAAATAACACATATTATCATGAGAACTATAGGTTTGATATACTTACAGGGATGAACAAAATATCATGATCACATCATAGTGTATCATAATTTATCAGCCCTGCAACGGATTGATCATTTGCAAAACCGCTTCCCTGAATAGATATTCTCCAATCATAGCTTAGCAACCATAAAAATAATATATGCGTAAAAAAAAAGATATACTATAAGTCATAGTACGTCATAAGTATGTCAAAAAAGCCATTAAAATCATAGGGTAGCATGTCGAAAAAAAGCTTTAAAAAAGTCAAGATATAGTCGTTCAGAAAAATATTCTGGTATTTAATAAAGGTATAGGTGTAGTATAATTTGTTGAAAAATACCATGAAAAGTCTTAGTATAGTACTAAAAAAGGAATAGTATAGTATATCGAAAAAAAAAGGATTAGTATTGTCTGTCAAATAAAGTTTAAACTCATAGTATGGTATGTTGGAAAAAACTGAACAGAATCAGCTTTATTAACCTGGTATGAGTATCACATACCAAGAATTTGACTCTGGTTGTTCGGCTTTCATTGTACATTTACAGAAATAGAAAAACAGCTGAACCAAGGACCGCAGCTGGACCGCAGTAAAACATTAAACAGGTGGTTGTGTACAACATATATTGATGGCCGAAGAGCAAAACCTCCAATCTGAAAAATTTACTTTTTTGAGAATACTAAAAGAAAAAATTGTCGTTTTCTTGCAGAAGCTATTTGTTAAGGATACCCAACACATAATACAAAATACAAAAAAAGTGCAGACAGGAGGTTATTCCCACTTTTCCTGGTTCATTTTGCAGATAAGAGGATTTGCACTTTGGCCATCGATATGCAAGTATACGTGTCAATGAACAGTATATTAGGTATTATTATAATATACTAAAACAGTGTGTATTTGAACAATACGATTTCAAATCTATAGTGTCATTTAACTGATATTGGCTCTTCATCATAGTGACAGCCTCTGGGAAGAAACTGTTCTTGTGTCTGGTTGTTTTGGTGAACAGTGTTCTGTGGCACCTCTCAGAGGGGAGAAGCTGAAACAGGTTGTCTCCGGGGTGTGAGAGGTCTGCGTTGATGTGTCCTGCCCTTTTCCTGACTCTAGAGGTGTATGACTCCTGAATCAAGGGAAGGTTGGCACCAAAGATTTTTTTTCTGCAGCCCTGATTTACTCTTGGAGTCTCATCCTGTCGTTTTTGGTGGCTGATCCAAAGCTCCTGTGGCAGGAAAATCCTGAGCTGGCACAGGAAGTACATCGTCTGATAAGTCGTAAAAAATCATGGAAGCTATAATGTCACGAAAAAGTAATTATACAATATAACATAAAAAGTCAGAGCTCGGTGTGTCATAAAACGTCATAGCATGGTGTGTCATAAAATGTCATAGCATGGTGTGTCATAAAAAGTAATTTATATTATGCCATAAACAAGTGTTTTTATAAAAAGTAGTAGTGTAGTATGACATAAAAAGGTCAAAAAGGTCGTAGCACAGGATGTCGTAAAAAAGGAATAGTGTAGTATGCCATGAAAAATGTCAGTCATAAAACACCGTGGTACAGTATGTCATGGAAATGCCATAAAAAAAAGTCAAAGCATTTGTTTGTCATATAAATGTTAAAAGAATATTTGTATAGCATGTCAGAAAAATGTCTTAAAAAGTCATAAAGTATGTAAAAATAAAAATGTCATAGTATAGTGTGTCATTAAAAATGTCTTTAAAAAGTAATACAAATTCATACTATGTCAAAACAGTCATAATACACTATGGCAAAAAGAAAAATGTCATAGTACAATAAAACGTCATGGTATGGTGTGGCGTGATATTGTCATAGTACAGTATGTTACAACAAAGTCAAATAATGTTTGGAGTTATTGGAGTTGTGTCCAATATGTTTAATCAAGTTTTCTAGTTATTTTTTGAGTCCCGATGTTGTGGAGGAGCTTGTCATATTTTGGTGGCGAGTTAGACAAAATAACAGGAACACTTAAAGTAGATCAGGAAGTTACCTTTGCAGGCCTACTCATATTGTTTTGCCTACAGTCTGAACTATTAAAGTCTGTCTTCATGTCCCTTTTATAGACTAAACACAAAGGTTCACACACACACACACACACACACACACGGAGGTCTACTTGACACTTAAGAATGTCAGAACAGTCATGTGAGAGGAGAAAGAAGGCTAAAAACTCTCTGTATAGGAAATTGTATTCTTCCTGTGAGGCAGAGGCTCGGTGTAGCCTTGGAAATAAGAGCTCTTTCTCGCGGTCTCCCTCTCTCTCTGTCCATCATCGTCGCCAACTGTCAGATGTTGCTGTCATCCTCAGCCGTCCCTTCATCTGTCTCTCTAATGGGAATCCCCCTCTGTTTTCTCCTCACACCGCCCTTATTTTCAATAATCCCTTTTTTGTTTCTCTACTGTGTCCCATTTCTGAGTCCAACCCTCCTCCCCCCTTTGACACACATAGAGCTTTGAGGTGTCCTATTAATTGCGTTATATAAAAAATAAAAAAAAATAAATCTTTTTTTTTAATGATTATTTAACGAGTTTCACTTTACTACAGTCACCAAGTGAGCCAAACTGAGTTTCCACGTCTGGGTTTTTCTGTCCTGATGCTGCTTAACTGTCCCTGTTTTGGGATTTTGAATGTGGCAGGCTGTCAGTCTGTGCTGCTGCCAAATCATTTTCAAAAATCTCCCACCTTTGCCATTCTAACCTCCCTCCCCCCCCCCCCCCCCCCCCCCCCCCCCCCCCCCCCCCCCCCCCCCCCCCTCCCCATCTTCTCTCTTCTTGATAGTGATGTGAAAAGTGCGCCGGGGTTGAAGGCTCTGCTGGTTTCGGGGAGGTCCTCCCTCTGCAAAGGTAAAGACGTTTTCCTCCTTCCTCTTTGCCTCTGTCGGTTTTCCATCCTGCTCTTTCCGTCTTCGGCTTCTGAACGCCAGCCGTCGCTGCCAGAAGAGAAGACGTCAGCAGAATACAAAACATTGCTTTAACAGTCGAGACAGAAAATGGCATGCAGCAAATATTAAGAATAAACTTTACACCTACAGTAAGCTTACAAGGCTTGCATGCAGTCGTACAAGCGCACGCACACGTGCACGCGCACGCGCACGCACATGCTGCACAGGATATTCATCATGTGATTTACCCGTTATTTCCTTTGGGAACACATTTCTGACACAAATACAAGGGTGTACTTTGTATCGTGTGTGTGTGCGTGTGTGTGTGTGTGTGTGTGTGTGTGTGTGTGTGTGTGTGTGAGAGAGAGAGAGAAGGTGCAGAAAATCCTATTTTCTTTTCCCTTTATGAAAAATTGTGAGCTGTCAAAGGTTTAAGGGTTACAGCCACCCAAGGACGGCAAGATTTGTACCAGAAAAACGGAGAAGCCTAATGTACACGCAGCTTAAAGCTGTGTGTGTGTCAAGTAAACAATGTTATAGCTCATCATGTTTACCTTACATACATTACAGTAGGATCTATATATTTTGGAGCATCTCTCGTAACAAGGTCGGATTTTTCCCATTTTTTTTTCTCAAATAAGAATCAGATTGGTGTGGCAGTATCACATGATGTTGTGGTTATACTCCAGTCTGTGAGGGAGGAGCACCCTGAATGTTAGCAGCAGGTTAGCAGCTGTGTTTCAGTGTTGAGGCGTCCTCAAGTCATTGACTCAATTCGCTCAAATCAATATTGTAACAGTTACACATCTTCACAGCTGGAAGCTTTCACAGCAGAGTCTGATCTGTCGGTCACTGTTCGTTGTGGAGCGGTGGCTGAGGCAGGTTCAGGGCCTTGCTCAAGGGCATCTCAGAAGTGGCCACATGGCAGAGCTGTAGATGTCTTTGAGGGCCCTGAGGCTAAATCTTTGTCCTATTTTCTCTGGGAATTTGGCAACCTGAGGGTAGTTTTTAGTCTGTGATTTAACAAACACTTGGTGGATATTTTATTCTGATTCCAGTATGTGGAGACTGTATATTTCAATTTGACTCCTTTTTCTTGGTACACATCCAATACTTTATCCACCAGGATGTTATCTTGGGCAGCGTTGAGAACGCTTTGAAACAGACTTAATGTTTCAAAGCCTTCATGCTGGACCTTCATGTTGGGAAGTAGAATTCAAAAGATATGTATAATCGAATAGTTATCTGAATAAATAAGATGGGTGCGTTGGGGGGACCTGGACTCATCTGAACTTTAGTTACAGCCCCAAGCAGGGATCGAACTGGTTGTTACCAACCTGCTTCACCAACCTTCAGGCTACTGTTGCCACAGTGGCCGTTGTTTCAGTTCTCCTTTCTTAACCTTTTACATTTTGGTGATGCAGGGAAACATAAGCATGACAACATCTTGGATAAAGTGGACTTAACTCTGAGTTTAATTGACAGAGGTTTTGTTTAGATTTCCGATTAAGGGGTTAACTTGTACCATCTTTAAAGCTATGAACAATTCTTTCAGTTCCCTTCAGCTCTACAGATGTTATTTTTTTTTTTCTGTTAGCAAACTTAGTGCAGCTTAGTCTAACCAAACAGTGTTATAATTATATTTTGGCAATGATGTTGTGAGTCATCGCTGCACATTTCTTTGCTTTTCCCGTGTCATTTCACGACGTGGCAACAAACGCTTACAGAGCAACTGCTCCCGAAGTCAGGTGATGTACGAAGAGCGAGAAAGTCCTCGTAAGGAAAAGGTCTGGGTGGCAAAAATATACATTCTTGCAGGTTTAACATCCTTTTATAACAAACTTCATGAGATCATTTTTTTTTTTTTATTAATTCTGTTAATTTGTACGCACTAATAATTCATCTGGTGGAATAATAATTAAATTATTCCAATTTTCTAGGTTTTATCCCTGAAACCTTGTCCATCAGAGCTGTGCACAAATACAGATTCTGAGAACAAATTAACAGCAGAGGAGTTGTCAGATAATATCTAACCTGTCTGCCACGATCAATAATCTCTTCAGCTGCACCTCGGACTCTAAATTGCAGTCACGGTCGTAAGTCGGTCGTAAGTCGTCAGTCAAACCCGGAGTTATCACAGAGACCATCGACAACGTTCATGTGCAGACGGGAAAATCACGGGGCTTCATCACCGAGGGAAAAGAAGAGATAAAGATTGGGAGAACATCATCGTTATCTTCACTTGCATCGCTTATATTGTCCCTGTGACCTTCATCAGTTTAATCATAATCAACATTATTCCAACCTTCACAACTGAGCACATTTTTCGCGGCGCCGTCCGCCCCTCAGTTATATTCTCGTCGTCTCTCATCCAAACAGCGTCTCTGATCTCATGTGGCCTCCTGCTCCTCATCTGTTAGCGTTTACACACCAAATGATGTTTGACCAGGATTCAAGGCCTTTCTATTTCCACCCCTAATGCATGTGAATGACCTGTTTGTGTGCGTCTGTCTGCGTGTGTGCACGTGTGTGTGCGAGGGGGCTGTGCATGTGTAAGGGTGTACGTAATGAGGTGATTTTTATTCGTCCTCTCTGTCCTCTTGCCCTGTCAAGACCACAGATTCAATTTATGTGTTGAGATAGAAAGAGAAAGATTGTGGGTGTGTGTGTGTGCATGCGTGTGTGTTTGTGTGTGAGAGAGAGAGAGAGAGAGAGAGAGAATTTTCTGCCAAAGGATTCTCATCTTTGAGCCCAGAATCAGAGATGGATGCAGAGATGAATGCTATTTTTGCCAGGCTGTGTTTACCTCTGTGTGTGTGGGAAAGAAGATTGAAAGCTCAAATTTAGCAACTTGGCACAAGCGTGTGTGTGTGTGTGTGTGTGTGTGTGTGTGTGTGTGTGTGTGTGTGTGTGTGTGTGTGTGTGTGTGTGTGTGTGTGTGTGTGTGTGTGTGTGTGAGAAAGAGAAGAAAAGAGATAGGAGGAGGAAAAAAGGGGGCAGGAGAGAGGAAGAGAGAGGTTGTTGGGTGTGAACAGAAGAGTGTGTGGAGGGACAACAATTGTATTCATATAGACTTGAATCGCATTGTTAATGTAGCAACATTAACACTTCACTTTAACGCTCCCATTTCACATTTTAAGCAGTATACACTCAGTTACCAATTTATTAGGTACCCCTAGCTACAACTGATGCAGTCTAAGACAACAGTCCTGCATTGAACTTTCCCTTTCTAGGAAGGTTCTAATGTTTTGTTTTAAAGACGTGTCGATTCGACTGCATGGTCATTTTGGAGGCTGCAGTTTGTGGCGCTGTCGATTTGCGTCACATTATACAGAGAGGTGTTCAGTCACCCTACCATCATTGATATAAATGGGGTGGACAAAGTCGCTTAAGTACTTGCATAACGTGGTCCAAAGATGTAAATTATAAAAGGTGTTTCTAAGAGACAGGGATGAGCGAGGAGCACAGGAGAAGGTGCAGACTCGAACTCAAGCTATTGCACAGTAGTCATAAAAGACACCTTAATAATAACGTCCCTTAATGACTTGCATTGTGCTTTTATAATACTTACCCAGCAGAAATGTGCACTAAGCAGAGGAAGTCACAAAAATGAGGACTTGAGACTTATTGGAGACTTGAGTCGTTAAAAACTTGAAAGCGAAGCTTCTCTTTACCTGTGCTTTTTAAATTTCGACTTGGTAAAATCCTGGAACAATGAAAATAAACGCAATAGCAAAAATCAGGGCTCGCGGGGCTCGCATGTTCACAGCATGCATGTGTATGCATTTGCTCTCGGCCATGTAAAAGCACCATTAACACAGCCGTAAAAGCAGAGTGTTCTGACGCCGTGTCATTTTAATGGTGAACGTTTGTCTTGAACACGTGAGATACAGACTAATCACGCAGTGGCTCCAGTGGTCACAAGTTGAGTCCCGAGGTCTCAATAGAGCCTCTCACAGTGTAATTTCTGCAAGCATGATTTTTACTCCAGCAGGACGAGGCGCAAACGGCTTCACACATCACTCCAAACGTGCAGTAAAACACACGTCAAGACGTAAATTGTACCCATCCCTGAGTGATCAATCACGAGGCTGTTACGACTCGCAGTATGTAATGGTGCGTAGTGATACAATAGCTGCTGCGGGGCTGTTAGCGCGTGCTGACTAAGCACGACTGAGAAGAGAGCAAGTCCTATTTCCTGCCCTGCGATGATGATTTAAGTTTATGCTCAGGGAAATCTTAATGGAGGCAATGTGTCAGCGTTCGTTCATGGCGGAGGCTGTGAACTCTGCATAAGTTATGCTCTATATGTTTTTTTTAATCTCTTATAAGAATTACAATTTTTTTATTAAAATACATTGTTCAGGAAGTAAATATAGTGCTCATTAAAAATATTATTTTCAAAGAAATTATAGTTTAACCATCAGTTTTTTGAGACATTTTGTCAACATAATTTACGACAAACTATGGTAAATAGCAGCAGAAAACACGCCAATATTTGGGTGTTTTGTAACATAAAATGCAGGTGAAAATTAAACCAATCAAACCAGTCTTCTTTTTAAAAGGCAAGATTTTAGGAACCTGGGAAAAATACGGCATATGCATGTTTTCCGTTTTGTGCCGACACAACTTTTCTTGCCTCAAAACCCGTTTCGTGCTTCTGACCGAATATGCTTCATCATCGTCCATACGTTACAGACGACACAGAAGCCAAGATAAAGAGTGAGCATTTTCCTTTAATATAGCTCTCGTTGATTTGATAAAGTAGGAAAGAAGTAGTGTGCGCAGCCTGATAAGATACCATTAAAGCCGTCGATCTCTCTCAGGTTGGGTGTAAGCTCCAATAAACAACTAAATTAGACGAGTCGGAGCGGCACGCAGAGCAGATCCATCTTGGTTTATTGATAAAGCACAGCTGCAGCTGCAGAAACATTTCTGCACTCAGACATCATCAGCACCACGCTCTAATTATACATGTATCTATCTGACTGCACAGGTGCTACGTGTGCCCTTTGTAAACACTGATACGTTTTTGTCCGATTCATAATTACAAAGCAGACCACATTAAAGGCAGTCCACAGCTTTCCAGTGTGGTTTTTGTTCAAATTGAGAGCAAATTTCTCCAAAATAATACATTTATTTCTTCCTGACACTCTCTGGCATACATCTGCATACATTTATAGTCTCTTTGGGTTTTTCTGTAGAAGATAAATATGTTGTAATTTAATTTCCTACAACCTTCTCATTCCCTTCCCATTCTACAACAGCAATGAATCTGTTTATCTGCACTGCACAAATCTCCATATTGTCAAGTCATTAATTATCGTAAATGCTTTTTTTTTTCTTTCTTTTTTTTTACTGGAAAACAAGCAAACAAATCTGCCAGCGCAGTGTTAGTTTCAACACGTTGCCAATACAAATTAACGGTTTAATGTGTAGAATCAAGTGTTTATAAAGAATATTTGACGTTTATTGTCGTCTTTCAAGACAATCATGCTTTTCTTCAGATAATCCTTGATAAAAGTTGATTCCTACAGGAAGGTGGTTGACAAAAATCCCACTGCGCTAACAGATTCCTTTTCACTTGTGTTAAGAAAACAAGACATTTGTGGCTCCATGACTCAGCGTCAGACAAAAATGACTCCAAAAAGACGGTGGTGTGCTCCAATGAGGTAATCCTGGGATGCACTCGACAAACAAACACTGATGCTCATGAAGAAAAGGGGTCGAAATCTTCAAACAACAACAAAAGAGCAAATGCCGCACACTCGCATGTAGAGGAGCAGCAGTAACACAGGGTTTTGAATGAATGTATAAAAAGGTCAGGCAAACATCATCTCCTGATTTGAACCCTCAAGTGGACCAGCCGTTATTTAATTGTTTTTATGAGCAACTTTTTACCCAAACATTGCTCCTGCTTCTCCACCTGTGAGGAGTTTGTACATGTGGAACCGACATCCCACAAAATTCTGATACAGAGGGATTTAGAGGAAAAGTAAGTGTAGAAGCCGCCAATCCTCTCAGTCGCTTTTGTTTACACTGATTATACCGACGTCTTAAAATGAAGGTGGTAATGACGTGTTTATGTTCAAAGGCCAAGCTTAGCGAAAGCAACGGCACAGGATGCATGCGAGGGGGGGGGGAAAAGAAATGTCCCAGGAAGATCCTGTCGGCAGCCTCGTGGTTCATTTGTCTCCGTGGCGTGTGGCGGTGACAGCTACAGGGAGACAGACGGAGCAAAAGACGGACGGAGAGAGAATATGATGCGGAGCCGGCTGACAGTTGAAAGGACATCAAAATCAGCCACATAACTTCTGCTCGCTTTACCACGGGCCCACACTTCCACGCCGCACGTGCACAGATGCCTCCGGGATGTGACAGACGATTCGTCTGGCAAGGCGACGCGCGAGGAAAACAAAGCCGAAAACCAACAAAACGGGCAACAAAGAATGAGGAGGTGTGTTTCATATGCAGAGGAACTACTAGGAACATAGAGGGACGGAGATTATACAGATGGTGTGTGTGTGTCTGTGTCTTTACTGTGTGTGTGTGTGTGTGTGTGTGTGTGTGTGTTTGAGGGCCTTGAATAACTTAAAAAAAAAAAAAATGCTTTTTAGCGAATTATGTAAACAAGGAAATCCTAATGAACAAATAAAATGAAGTGAGTGAGATACGGGTTAACGGAGCTACAGCTGGAAAGTTTCTGGTTGACGGTTTTCCTTACACACACACACACACGCACACACACACACACTTAAAAAAGTTATGGCTTTAATTAGAATCTGATTTCAAAGCGCGCACATGCTTTGGGGCAACAAAGATGAGCCTCAAATAGCCGATTATCTGCTGGAAATTAGCATCTTTGCCTGTTTGCAAAAGTCTGTCTGTGTGTCCTGTCCTAAAGCATCTAATTTGAATTCTTCAAATGTGAAATTTGCAAGGTGGGACTCACATTCACAGACAGATGTCTCTTGGGATTATGCAAAACGGTCGAAACCTCGCTGTAAATCTGCAGCCTAGTCAGATCTTTTCCACCCAGCACCTAAAACCATATTAAATCTTCCCCAGTACATTATTTAGGTGAGGAGAAATGACTAATAGAATAATCCCCCGTCCTCGCTTTAGAACCAGACTATAAGATCATCACAAATCCAAAACAATGCCCGTCTGTCGTCGGAGGCAGAGGGAAACCATAAGTAAGCTGTGAAGAGGTTGTTTTTGTGCTGGAGAGGTGCCGGGAAAGAAAGAGCTCATTCCCAGCATCAAACCGTGTTTGAGAGATAGGCTGACTCCTGTGATAGCAGGTATGAATGTGAGGTGCTTAATTTGGAATACATACAAGTGGGCCAACTATGTTTCACCACATGAATATTCATCTGGGAAAGCTCTTTATCCAGTGGAATATTTCTGTGAGTCAGGTATAGAGGACATTTTAAAAGTGGTTTTCGGGCCCAAAAGCTGTAAAAAGAATCAACTGTAGGACCGAACACTGGACCGACAAGGTGCTAGTGATCCAGATGTTTCCCACAGGAGTTGGTAGAGACCAAAAACAGAGCTTAAAGCAGAGTAAATATTAAACTTACATTCATCGGGTAGAAACAATCATGACTCCAATTGAATGCTAATGCTGTCTGCTGGATTGGGGTGAGGGGGGGAGGGGGGGACAGGCAACTGTATGTTGACAAGTTTGTCATGTCAACTTGACAAGGTGATATTATGTCATTATTGTATTCACAAAAACATAATGGCTATTGCAAGGTTAAAGTTATAATATGTAGTCACATTGTCGGTTGGTGTTTGCGAACACAGCGTTCAAAATGTGCCCTTCCTCTCCGGCTCAAGGAGAGGGAGAGGGAGAGGGAGAGAGAGAGAGAGAGAGAGAGAGAGAGAGAGAGAGAGAGAGAGAGAGAGAGAGAGAGAGAGAGAGAGAGAGAGAGAATGAATGAAGAGGGTAACCTGGCGAGTGAGAACAAAGCCATGAATCAGAAGAACAAAACCTGTATTTTCTGGTTGTTTTGATTGCGATTATGTCCTGAAGCACAAATAAAAACATCCACACCTCCTCACGAACTTGCAAGGAGGTGGCGGATTCTGAATGGATGCAGCCCAAGGCACGCTTCATCTTGCTGAGGCCGGTCTGCTCGGTGTGTGTCTGTGTCTGTCCGACCCGTGAGGTCTGTGAGTCTCGGTCCGCCGAGGGGCGTGACAAAGCAGCCATGTTTGACGGGCTGCACAGCCTGCTTATTGGCTAGGGGTTACAACCCCATGTGGGGAAGACGTGTTCTTTGCTAATGCACAGAAGTGTCCCGCACACAGCGAAGATAAAGAAAATGTAAATACAGGCAGAGGGCAGGGTCTCTATAGATACAGACATAGCCACACAATTGTTGCATATTACACTTTTAAGTCTAGGTAATTTGACCAATTATATGTTGAAATACATTTCAAGTTTGAATCATCCATCGAAAATCGAAATAAGGATAAAATTACAAGAGTAATAATAGCTAAATGTACTTTAACCTGCATCGACATATCAGCACATTTTGAGTTGAAACGGTGAACTTGCCAGCCACAGCAACAGTTTTTTTTTTATACAACCAGTAGTATTAGACATTAGATATACTATACTATGACTTTTTCATGACATACTAGTGGTGACATTGAGCTGTTAATTTAATGTAATGTTGGATGGCTTATTTTAACCATAATATTCTGTAATCTGATCATTTGGTCTATGTGTAAAACATTATTCTTCAAAGGAACTACAGATGGCAAATAAACATATATTGGGCTAAAAAGTACAATGTTTCCATCTAAAATGTAGTCAAGTAGTTATGAAGTAGCAGAACATGACTTTGTCAGATTTGTACAGCAGATGAGTAAATGTTAAGCTAGTTAAATTCCACCATTGCATTTGAATTAGAGCATATTGTTGTGTTAATAATAGCTACATGTTCAAACATACTGATGCAAAGGTCACTTGCTGCTATAGAAACAGGCTGGTCCACTGGTGCATGACACTGGTGTGTGTGTGTGTGTGTGTGTGTGTGTGAGAGTGTGTGTGTGTGTGTGTGTGTTTGTCTGTGTGTGTGAGAGATGTGATCTGGGAGAATTGATGAAGACACGTTTATAATGCTCAGTAAGGGCGTCTTTGAAAGGGCCTGTATTACAGCGTATCGCATGTTTTCAGGAAAATGTGACACCTCAAAGATAAGAGCCTGCAATCATCAAATGTGGTGGATTTTCCTGCTGTTCTAGAAGTTTTAAAGTCACCATTTTCAAGCATGTCAGAGCTGAATTATGAAGAAATATCAGCAGGATATCAACAAAAAAACAGAAACAGACTGAAGTCTGACTTCTATCAGGACCAATATGTCAAACACAGCTGGTTTATCTGTGAAGGAAATAAATATGTTTTTGTTTGAAACCCAGGCAAAAAAAAACATTGGTACAAAACATCATAAATCATTTAGAAGAAATATAACTTGATGGAGAAGATGATTTAGGAAAAGGAATTTTAAAAAGTTATGTCTTGTGTCTGTTCCTTTAGTTTCTGGTTCTAGTTTGATGAGATTTGACAGTTTGAATTATTCTCTTTTTGTGATTTCGACAACCGGCGACCTCAGATTTTATGGATGTACTTAATCTTCAGCGGACGACGTATTAAAAAAAAAAAAAAAAAAAAAAAAGAGAGCGAGAGAGTAGCAGGCATTACGATACATCTGAGTGGTGTTAAATGGCCCTTTCAATATGTGAATGTTCGTCAACTATTCAAACACGATACAGAGAAATGTGGAGGTTGGCATAACAAAGAAAAGGATGCGCTGATGAAATATGACCCTGGCCAAACTGATTATTAATAGCTTGATGTGTTCTGAGAGGAACCGTAACCGTGGAAATGAAGCTTTGATACAGCACCTCCAGCTGGCTCAGAGATGTCCATCAAACTGTTATGGCTGCTTGAGTAAGCAGTTGTTCACAGAGTATTTACACAAACAGTGGAAGGTGGGAATTCATTTCCTAGCTGTTATTTTGGTTAATTATTTCAGGGGCCTTTTCACGAGCAATTCTAGCCAATGAATGTTTACTGTCACTGACTAATTTCAACACTTCCGAAACCAAAAACATCTATCTGCGGATGTAAAGGCCCTCTTACTACTCTGGGATGAATTTTTCCCTAAGACATTAGGTACCTGGTTGCAGGGATTTGCTCTCATTCAAGTACCAAAGTTAGGTTTGACCACTGATGTTGGGCGATGAAGCCCGACTCACAGTCAACAGTGGTGTTGATTGAGGTTAAGATCGGCCCTCTGCAACTCCACATTCAACAGTGTTTGCTGGACCTCGCAATTTTCAAGACAAAAAAGAAAATGTTTGCTTCTCGTGATAACTTTAGTGAGACCTCCTTATAGTATTTAAACAGCTGTTTTGGTGCTTGCCTTTATTAGATTGCCACTAGGTTTTACTGCAGTATAACAACATTATGCCTCTTCCTCCGTGGCTACTGACTCGCTCTGTTTCCGTTTCTGCTCTCCTTCCTGTTCTGTCAGCGCATGCGTTTGTGTGAGAGAGATTTTGTTTTGTGTCCGGGATGTAACAACACATTTATCACACACTGTGGCTTGCCGCCAACGCCTCCTCCTTCCTTTCCACCACCTGTGTGTGTGTGTGTGTGTGTGTGTGTGTGTGTGTGTGTGTGTGTGTGTGTGTGTGTGTGAGCGTGTTCTGGGGGACTGAGCGTGAGTTTGCTTGTACGAGGGCATTTTGTTTACACAAAAACATGTTTTATGTAGCGCCTTTGGAAGCATTGTGGCTGCAATGTAACGCACGTCTTAGCAGATCAACAAGCTCTGCATTAAAGCTGTGTGTGTGTGTGTGTGTGTGTGTGTGTGTGTGTGCGTGTGTGTGTGCGTGTGTCTCAGCTATTTATTGGACGATTCAGTGGAGCGGTGTCCTTAGGTCAACAGATTTTATGAGGTTTAGACACAAGGTTTACTGAGTCTCATCAGATCACGCACACTGAGCCTGACCATGAAGGGTCATTCCAATCACACCTCTTGAGACACTGTTGCTATGAAATGACCTTGGTTTCTCTTGGTTGGTGCAGAGTCGAATGAAGCCCTAGCGTGATGAGGTGTTGACCTCGACTCCCATCTGGTTGGTAGCTGCTTTGTGGCTCATGTCACGGAGCAGCTTTCCGACACACACACACACACACACACACACACACACACACACACACACACACACACACACACACACACACACACACACACTTCAAGTTAGGAGGCGCGTACAATTTTGTTTCCGCGTGCCCATACACTGAAAATAACGAGGCTGCTGATTCTCATGATGCCTGACTAGCTGAGTCACCCTCCCCTCACGGCCAATCAAGCGGCGGACACCCGCTCATTAGACCTTAAGCAGGCAGTCACGCACACACACACACGCGCGCACACACACGCACACGCACACAGACACGCGCACACGGTCTGACTTCACCTAATGCTGATTTAGCAGCACACACAATCTGTCAAGAATGATTAACCTTTCCATCAATCATTGGTTTCTCCATTATGCCAGACACACATTTACGAAGCAAACACACACAGGCTCTCACATGTACTGAGTGAGAGCACCAACACATTCATATAAACATGTCTTTATCCGTCAATGTCTTAAATGAGTGCCTGCCACTGATACAAGTTCATGGCTCTAAAAATCAATTTTCCTATTTAGCCTTTTACTATAAGCAATGGACTCCTACAATAGTAATAGTCATATTATTAAAGGTATGATATGTAGTCACGTTGTCCGTTGCTATTGTTAACACAGAATTCAAAATTGGCTTCTCCTCTCCGGCTCAGCGAGCGAGCAAGAGAGAGAGCACAGCAGTGGTCGAGCGAGCTAGAGAGTGAATGAAGAGAGGGGCTGGCGTTGGTGAGAACAAAGCCGCGAATCAATAAAATAAAATCTTGTTTTCCTGATTGTTTCCCGCCGGTTATGTTCTAGAGCACAAATAAACACACCCACACCTCCTTACAAACCTGCGGGGAGGTGGCGGATTCTGAATGAATGCAGCCAAAGGCACGCTTCATCTTGCTGTTGCCTGTCTTCTCTGTGTGTGTGTCTGTCTGTCCGTAGGTCATACGTACGCTATAATAATAGAACAGGGTTGCAGTAGTTCAAAAATAACTACAGTATAAACTCTGTGTAAGATCCTGAGACGCTGTTAAGATTACACCCTAACCCTGGAGTAGTTACGCCGTACGTTCTGGACTGTAACCTAAAGCTTTCCTGAAATAACTGCGATTAAAAAAAACATTGAAAGGTGCTAAAAAGATCTGAGCATTTTGGCTCACAGGTTATGGTGCTAACAACGCTAACGGTGCCAACAACAGCAAAAGTGTTGACAGAGATAACAGTGTTTCCCTGGAGGTGGGGGGAGCAGTATCGGTTGTAACCGTCGTATGAGCGCAGCACAGAGGAGCTAGCCGGTGGAGCTAGCCGGTGGAGCTAGCCGGTGGAGCTAGCTGCACTAAAAGCAGCTGCACTATAAGCATGGACAGTCGGGCCGGCTACGTAAACAAAGCACAGAGAAGCTCTGATTGCAACACACTCATTCTCGGCTCAGGTGTAAATTACTCCACTATATCTTTACATTGCAAATAGTTGTTTGCTGCTATATTACTGCTCTGAATATCGTAAACAAGAACCTTTTTTAAATTACAAAATGAACACAGTCAACACTCACTCACTTGTCTTGACTCTCAGATGGTTTCGGATTAAATTATGCTCTTGAAGGTCCTTTGGGTGTTTCTTTAAAGCGTGTGTGTGTTTCTCTGTATTTATTTTACTGTATGTGCATTTTCTGCTGACACAACTGTATTTGCACACATTTTGTGTGTGTGTGTGTGTGTGTGTGTGCGTGTGCGTGTGCGTGTGGAAGCATGTGGTCCATTATCCTGTTGTGTCATTGAGATGTTGAGACTGTGGAGCCCTGCAGCTACTGTTTGGCAATTTGTGTTTTAGTGCAGACTAGGGAACAATACACTATTAGATTTTTGAGAAAGATGACACACTTCATACACAGGACAATACTGAGTTGAGAAAGAGTTTAGAAATGTTTGATTACATTGTTAAAGGAGCCCTGGGCGGGATTCTCATGTGAAACTACAAACATTTTACCAGCGTAAATCACAAAGTAGAGCAGCATTAGAGAAGAACTCCAAACTAAATGGGACACCGAGGATTTGGTGTGCATTGTACAACGTATTGTTGTGTTGCTATCAGTAGAAATGTATCCAGTGTCCTCCTGCCCACATTTACCCAATGCTTCAGCATCAGTTGCGTTTCAAAGTAACGTGTTTGTGTAATCGACATAGCTGGGTGAACATAATTCACTCCCATCTTAATTTAATCTTTTCATAATATTTCTTATCTAACAGTTTGTCTTGGAGAGATGAGTCACAGCTCACATCAAGTGGAAGCTGAACTTTACTAACTGTATTTGGCAAGTGTTGTCCAGCCATGTGCAGTTTACATTATGTTATGACACTATGGTACATGATTAATTGGCATTAAAGCCTTGCAAATTGCCAGTGTGCATAAATGCAAAGTTCAAGACCACAAACTGAAAAAGTACAGACGGGTTTTTATGGCAGTACAGCCGAGACAGCTGCTGTCATTTCGTTCGTTGGCCGGGTCACCGCTCAGGGCCAGAAATGCACAGGAGGTGCAGGACGACAAAATCGGGTGGGGCAAAATGTTAAGATAAATCATTAAAACCAAATTGACCAGACGGGGCTGCAATGTTACTGTCTCAAAACAAAGGAAGCCCCATTCCAAGATTATGGTCTGTTGTACAACCATCCTCTACATTTCCCTACATTCCTCTGCTCTTATAGAATAAATGACATTAGGACAAAAAATGAGCCTTTTTGCTGTACAATCTTCGTCATGTGCAACAAGTAAAGTAACCCAACACACTGCATTCCCATGTGCAACCTGCGTGTACCCTTTGCCTCAGTCTGACTGCTTCAGCTCCAAAAGAAATGACACCATGACGGAGACCATGAACACAATCTGCTCACTTCAAAGCCTCCACTTAGATAGCTGGGATGTTACACAGTGTGTGTTAAAGCACAGGGGTTCTGGACGTCAGTAATCATGATGTGTCACAGTGCGGGTGTTTGCGGTTGTTGCACAAAATAAAACTTAACGTATGTTATCTGTAGTTCTGTTTGTGTGTGTGTGTTTGTGTGTGTCTGTGTGTGTCTGTGTGTGTGTGTGTGTGTGTACCGTAGTGTTCCATTATTTGGATCATTTATCTCAATTGCCGGTCCCACCATCACAGCAGAGGTTGTCTCTGTCTCTGTCAACACAGCAGGATAGCAGGTGAGCAGCAATTCCATTACATTCAACCAGTCGCCAACCAACTGGTGTCTCTCACACACAAGCAGACACACACTAAGTGAACAACACAAGCTGACAGGCACGCAGACACACAAACATGTGCTGATGGCAGAGTTACAGGTCGTGTGAATACTTCTAGCAATAATGTGTTTATCAGGAAGTGGCAGTGAAAAAGTGATTTTGTGTGCGTGTGTGTGTGTGTGTGTGTTTGTGCATGTGCTCAGTGGACACGCCGATGTTGCTTTTATAACATTTTACAGTTGGCTGCACGTATCAAGACGAGAGGGAAATGAACAGCTTGAGGTGTCTGAGTGATGCCTCTTCAGCTGCTGCTAGGTGTGTGTGTGTGTGTGTGTGTGTGTGTGTGTGTGTGTGTGTGTGTGTGTGTGTGTGTGAGTGAGAGAGACAGATACTGTAGAAATGGAAAGAGAGAGTGAGAGATGCTTTCCTTCGTGAGTTATGGCATGTAGTCGCGGTCATTTGTCTGGCAAAGTTCTAAAGCCAAACTTTGCAAAAGTTTTCAGACAGGCCATAACACGGTCCACCTACCAGAGCACATAAGCTCTGCTTTCTATTACTGAGAAATCTCTCTCTCTCTCTTGCTCTCACTCACTCTCTCAGCGTAGCGCTCCCATATTTTACTGCACGCTCCGAAGACAACAAATAACCACGGTAGAGCCGCGCGCTTTGTAAAAATTCACCCCACTTCTCAGGGAACTACTTTTTAGAGCTGTAGATTGATCCATAACACAGAGGTTTTTGAGGATTATCTGCCTAAACAGATGTGCTCTTTAGAGGAATAATTCACACACCCAAAAAAAAAAAAAAAAAAAAAAATCAATCTACTGAGTATCAAATACTCACCGCCTGCAGCCTTGAGAGGTGGCTCTAAGAAGTTTGAAGCAGCTTTAGTCAGCTTGGATTCACAGCGGTTAAGTGAGCGGTTAGACCAGAACCGAGCGCTGTGAAATGAATTCGCCCCCTCGCGAAATAGGTGGTGCTGGAATCCCGGTGATGTAATGACTACATGTGCTCAGGCATCAACACAACCTATACACTACTGTCACACGACATGCTGTTTAGTGGACTAGGTTATACTCTGGTAGTAGATGATTATATAACATTGAATATAACATGACACAGCTAATAATTTAAAAGATTTCTTCTTTTTTGTTTGCATTTATTGGATAACAGTTGAGGCGTGATGGAAATACGGCATTTATGTTTGTTACAGGTTACAGTCTCTTCATGGCGGAAGCTTCAATGAAGGTCTGAGTCACATGCTTCATGTGCATAATGATGAATTTGCTAAGTCGGTTTTCCATTGCACTCCTGCATTTTGCTTTAATCAACATCCCAACTTGTCCAGCTCACGCAAGCGTAAAAACTATTTTAAAATATTTAGCTTTTTCTTTGGCAAAATCCTGGTGTTTAAATTTGCGCATTAAAACAGGCGGATGGAAATGCCCTTAGCGGTTGTTGGCCAGAATCACACCAGGGAAGCTGTGGTTTTATGGTATGTGTTGATCCATGACACCGCTAATAGGGTAGCTTCTTTCATTTTAAACTCTCAAAGATCAGCACTTTCAAGACAAGAGGTCAACATTGTGAACTTACATGTCTACAATATTTACTTTTCACCCATGAGATTGGATTTTGCCTTGTTTAATAGCTTAATTCATTAATCCACAGATTGCGGTGATTCCATTGAAATAAATGGCTTTTGGTTTGAACTATTGTGGTTATAAATGCTCGTGTGATTCGGCCCTCACAACGGATTCAAACAGTGACCCGGAGTCAGGGAACGAAAAACACTTCTCACAGGGATGAGTGTTTTCAGCAAACTGAACACACACAGCTCAACAGTGGAGAAATGGATTATGGTGCAGAAGTAGTTTTGAAAAGTTTTGACACATTTTTGTTTTGCCATGACTCACCATTGGGATCGATAGTAACAGCCGTGAATTCCAAGATACCACAGCTGTCATCCACCAAAAACAACATATTTTATACTCAAAAGCTGGATGTGCAGTGTGGTTCTCCTTTAACAACACAACAACAAGACTTACCGGTCACAATGACCGCTGGACAGACATAATGGCATATGTGCACAGAGGATACAGCTTCCTGTGTGTCTGTGTTTCCATCCTGGCAGGTGTGTAAAGCCTCGTCTTTTGGAAATGAGTGAGTAACAGTAATGTTGCCGTGTGGATATTGGAGTCCATTAGTTTTGCATGTGTACAATGTGGGAGCCTGACAAATCCTTTTATATCAGAGTGTGCGTGTGTGGGTGTGTGTGTTTATTTGTCTGGGTTCACACATAGCTTTCAGACATGTTTATCTTCAACATTAGTGTGTGTCCGAGAGTGTGTACGTGTGTGTACTTCGGAGTGTGAAATCCCATTAAGCGTGTTAAAACCCTCTTTGGCCTACTGCCTACTCAGAGAGACAGGCTACACACACACACACGGACACACAGACACACACACACACACACACACACACACACACACACACGCGCGCGCGCACACACACGCACACACACACCTGTGTACGTGTTTGTTTTTGTGTGCAGGCCTGTGTATGTGTACGGGGTTTTTGGAAAGGTGCTTTGTCAGGTGATGGTGGTAATTCTCTGATGTGCACTTCACACCATCTACTCTGTTGTATCTCGTCACCTCATCTTAACTACGGAGGCTTTAGTGTCCCACACAAGTATTTATGGACCTTTTAAGTATTTCATTATAATCAATGGATAGATTGATGCATTGTTTAATAAAACAAACCATAAACTCTGGTCAAAAACTCTCCCGGAAACAGCTGTTTAGCAACAATAATACAAACTCAGTTACAGTTGCTACTTTTTCTTTGATACGCTTCAACCAATGCGGTGAAGCGTAGAGAAAGTAATAGAAAAAGAGAAAGAAAGAGCGACCGATGGTAGAGCATAACCGGCGATGCATAATTGTGGACACGTGAGGACCAATATTGTGGACAATCAATATCATGTTGAACAATAATCTCATCAGCTATCAGCTGTAACCGCTGTATGAGCGCAGAGCGGCGGCCATGAGCTAGCCAGTGGAGCACGCTCACATGCACTAACATGAACTAAGAGGCATGTGAGGCCGGCATTATTCAAACGCAATTTATTAACTGATTTGAAAAAAAACAAACAACTATATGTATTATCTGTGAGGTTTAGAGTTCATTCTGGACCTTAGAAACAGTTGTCAAAACAACCTCACCTCAAGGTCCATTTTTCTCCACAACAGCCACAGAATGGACCTTGTGGTGCGAATGTTTTGTAAGCTATGTGAAGTATCGTATGTATATAATCATGTTTAACAAACTCGAGATGCTGGTCTTAATTTGACCATTAAAAAGCACCACAAGGATAAAAACAAATACAAATTTGAAAGAAATGCATATTTTAGGATATTTCCACTCTAGCCCTTGCTTTCATTTTCTCGACTCTCTTTCATGCAGCTCTGACTCTTTCCAACACTGCTTCCCCATCTTGTCTCTGTCCCCGTTCTCTTCTCTTTTTTCTTTCTTTCTCCTCTCTGAATACTAAACGCATTACGTAACCATACACATTGCCTCGCCACAGAGGATCATCCATGGCATCTCACATGTTCACTTCCCTCTGCAGGGGAGTGACAAGTGGAGCACCGCAGGGCCGATGGAGGAGATTCATATCAGCAGTGCCTATTATTCTGGCATATCCCCCACAATGCAGATAGAAAGACAGACAGCGAGAGAAAAAGACAGAGACGGATGAGACAAAGATGTTATACCGTGATGAGAAAAATGAAATCTTGTAAGAAAAGCATTGTTATTTTCCTCATTTTGTCCCCGTTGCCATCGACTACAACACAGCCGTGAATCTCTTCCTCCCTCTCTCTCGCTGTCGACACCACGCGCTCCGTAGCAGGCAGTGGAATATTTCTATAATAGAAATGTCCGTCACGCTCCGTGTTTCCATATCTCTTATAGAAATGTCCATCACGCCGAGTCTGGACGTCAGCTCAATCCCCAAAACTCCACCACCCATCAACCCCCTCCTCCTCCTCCTTTTAAAAACCCCAGAGGCGGAGGAGAGGGGGAGAAAAGATGTAGGCTTTCGTTCCCCATCAGGGATGTGTGATGTTGTGTGATGTTGCAGCCTTATTTCCGTAAAAGTCAATCACTCTTATAGAGAGGGGTGTGGGAGGGGGGTGGGGGAGGGGGACGTTTGTAAAACGGATGAGTTTGGATGGGAGTCAAAACAAATTACATTCTCATGGATGTCTTTGAAACGTGCGGACGACAAACAGACAGACGCTCGCTCGCTCTCGTCATGAGAGGTGTAGTTGTACTTCCCTCGGAGGGAGCTGCTTTTCGGTCCGACTCTCTTTCTCCCTCTCTTCTCTCTCGCTGTTTCCGCTTCACTTCCTCTTGCTCTGTAATCTGATCTAATCCACCTTCATCGATCGCACAAATCACGCGTGTGCATTTATGCCCCGTAAAGTGTGTCCGCGTTTACACGTGTGGGTGCACACACACCAGGGTGGGGGGGAGGGGGAGGGGGGAGGGGGGGGTAGTTGTGTACTGCTCAGAACAGTTTGTGTAATGTGGTCTGATGTGAAGTCCCTAGACGCCGAGAAAAGATTTATTCTTCACAAGCTCGTCCACAGCCTGACATCTTCGGGGAATCAATAAGCTCCATAGTTAAAAGCCTGCAAAGGGAACTTTTTTTTTTTTTTTTTTTGTATTGGTTAAATCTATATTTTACCAGGTCAGACCTTCTGCGATCCAAACTCCGCAAGGGAGACCTCACCAACAAGGCGGCCGACTATAGATGAAGTTTTAAATAAATGAACCGGAGAGGAGAAGTTTCTGGGGACAGACAGACGGAAAGACTGAGAGACAGAAGCCTCGCATAAAAAACAAAACAAAAAAAAAAAACCAACTTATTCAGAGCAAAGACAACTCTCATGGATTCATCTCGAACAGCTCAAACGAAGGCTTTGAAGTCCAGCAGAGAAATTAGTTTCTGAATTTTCAAGCTTTTAAGCAGACAAATTCACACGTTGTAGTCAAAGCATCATAAAGACTGTCTAGCACATCTCTGTCAGGGCTTGAGGCAACAAAGGGAAGCGCTGTACACTGCTAACGTCCATATTTTGGTGTTACATAAATATCTAAATTATTTGGGAGCAATCCTAAAATAACCCTATACGTCAACATACGGCATTAGGAGAAGCTGCAGATGACAGGGCTTGCAGAGCAGCAGGAGAGAGTTTCAAAGTAAAATCAAGGACTTCGCAGTTGAAGCGAGGGAAAAAAAAAACTAAAGTTGAATTCTCTGCACTTTTTGTGTCAGGAAATATAAACTGTAAAACAGCTATTGGGGATAATTCTCGTTTTTGGACATACAGTACAGTGTCTATTAGGCCTCTTGGGGGGAGGAGGAGAAGGGGGGGGGCATTGTTTGACTGACATTTAAGGGCCGGAGACGTGCTATCGATGTCTGTTGCGTCGCAACAACTGGAGCGGATCATAGCTTTTAACACATGACTTTGATAAAAGACATTTCTCCGGTTTTAACAATCACACTGTTGGAGATTTAGGACAACTGCAGCTTGTTGCACCAGCTGTACGTAAGCTCTCTCTGAAGTTAGGGTGCAAAGTCCACAATAAATGACACGTTGACACGAGTTACTTTGATGCTGAAGCTGTGTTGCCGTTTGATGAACCGCGGAGATTTAAGATTCATCTCAGCTACCCTGGAGTAAAGTCCACACTTACCACAATAATGTCGAAGAAAATGATGTTTTTCCCTCCTGTGCTCACTGATAGTTATATAATATCTAATAATAGTGTGTGCAGAAACAAGTCTCTTGTGCCCAATTGTCTTTGAAAACGTTGCTCGGCAATAGCAAAGAGGCTAACAGATAAAAATAGCTAATGTTACTCACCAAACAAAAAAAAAAAAAGGTAGATAACTACCGTAGGACAAAGCATTATGATCAGGTGATGATAATACAACTTCAATCTATTATAACCCATAGTGATAGCCTACACTGGCAAACTAATAATAACTAATAAATACTTTTTTAGTTGTAAGAAACGACTCTAACCCCGTATATATTTGCATGCCAACATCATAACCTGTCAATAGTTTGTGAACCGTTTCAGTCTGACTGGAAACCAAGAAAAAAAAATTCACATCAATAAATCATCATCCTGCTTTCTGAATATAACAAAACGGTATAATTCGCTCCTCCTCATCCTCAGAAGTTATCCCACCTATCAAAACGATGCGCCATGCCTACGGAGGATTTTACACCTAAAGGCCATAGCTGTACGATTTAAGTAGCGGCTTATGCCCACATTGGAACTATTTCAGCTGTTGTTGTAGTGCATAAACTCCAACCTAAGTTAAGAAATTACTTTCTATGAGCTGGTGCTACCCAGAGCTGTACCTTTACAACATTCATAATTTAAAAGACCCATCGTGCTATTAAGTCTGTATTTCCCACCAAAGGTCAATAAAATGCTGTCTTGTTAAGTATTTATCCCGGTTAGCACTTACTACAATGACAAAACATTGCATTTCCTGTGGATGCTGCACAATGAAAAGCACTCTGTTTTTTTTCCTGCTAGTTGAAAGTGAGACACCGGCAGAAGGAAATGTTGGGTTAGCATCAACAGTAACTCAGTAGAGCTCTGTGTAAACAGAGGGAACTGTAAACAGTGGGAACTGTAAACAGTGCGGCTGATATCAATCAGATGAAATTGAGCTGGATTATTTGCATTCATTGTTTAAGTCTGAATTCAGTGTTAGAACGGCAGAATCTGTCACCATCAATAAAAACAAAACAAAAAGATACCGTTGATACTTTAAATGGCTATTGCACTGCAGACTTTAAATAGTATCAAAAATGGGGTTTGGGGATTATAACTTCATAAATAACACAGCAGTCTGATACCACATTAAGAAATGCAATCACATCTTCCTCTTTTTGGTACTGGCCAGGAGAAGCTGCCCTTTTTCTTGATCATTAGAGTATTCTCTGGGAACCTTTGCTTGCATGCAAATACATTATGGATTTAGTGTAAAGCCACACACACACACACACACACACACACACACACACACACACAGTACTGTATATGGACATCGTGGGTCATTTGTCTTCCTGCTTTCCCCTCAACTTCCTCATCATATTCCTGTCGATGGCTTCTCGTAGCTTTGTTGGGTGCTGCTCTTTTCCCCACTGGTTTGAAATAGCATATAATGGGAGTACTGGCAGACTGAGTGACGCCCCTGCTGCACCCAGAGATGGTGAACTGCGCTATGTGTCCGTGCGTCTCAGGCTCTCTGTCCATGTATGTGAATATATATATATATATGAATGTCTGCCTGTTATTGATGTGCTCATATTTCTGCCTCGCTCACCTGCCCAGGAGAATAACCCATCTCCTAAGTGCTGTTCATCAGTCACCCGGAGAAATGAAGACATGGACGGTGGGGTGTTGGGATGTGATGCGTAGTTGGTATCCATCATAATGTGCGGATGAAAATCTATTGAAGTAAAAGGATAATTCTGGTTCATCACAACTTAGGTTTGGCCATCATTAAGCTTATAATAAAATGTTACACTACATTCATTTTTTTTTTTTTTTTATCTGGTAACACAGCAGCAAGAAAACATCCGATCATGCAGGTTTTAAACAAACCCCCAGGTTAGCGAATGAGAAATCCAAGGAAACAAATTATGATCCAAACAGTTTGGTGAAAACATCCATCATAAACATCCTGGTTCATCTTTGATGTACTGTAATCTCTGTGGTTGAGCACAGGCACGGTTTTCCTGTCCAATTAAGGATTATTACTTAAGCCAAATGATTTTGATGAAATAATCAGACTAAACTGTGAAGTGTTCTGACTGATCGTCCGACTGCTCGTGTTTCTTGCCCTGTTGAACTTTGAACTGTTGTAACAATGTTACAGAGAGATAGACAAGAAGAACGCTACAGGGAGGAGACTTTTGCTTTCGTGAAAAGACATTTCAATCCGTACAAAAAACGAATTTATTTATTAAAAGTTGAGGTTTTTTACGGGAAAATGAGTAACAGCTTAGAGAATGCATACCTAAAGCTGCACAATCCTCTAATTTTGCTATTTTAATAAAATATAAAAAAACGATCTGCGTCATAATGTAAACACCTTTTCCTTGGCTTAATCTTCAAGCAGATGGCACGGAGATATTTTAAGCACCTGTATGTAGCTCTCTTGGAAGAGAAAGAAGACAACTTTAACCTTCCTCAACCGGATACAACATCTCTATTGTATTTCTTATGCTCACCTCTCTCTGACTCATAGTGTGGATCTTTGTTGTTGTTGTTGGATACTTCTATGACACATAGACGTCTGAGAGGAGCATCGAGCATTGGAAATACAATAAAAGATGTTTTGTTTTTTTTCTGTTGCAGAAGCTTAAAACTTTTAAGAAGGTGGTTCGATTTAAAATGTCCTCATCTGCTGCCGTTCGCTTCTCTCTGACGAGCTGCTGGCTCTCTGAGATTATGATCAATGAGCGTGTGAAGATATGAAGTTTTTGAGACATCGAGATTCGTTGACTCGAAGGACACTGGACTTTGTTGTTTTATCTCGAGTCTTGTTTACAGCGAGTTTGGCCGCTTTTGGCCACGTATGTCTGTGTGTAGATGTTCTGAATAAAACAAGTGTGTTATTCAGAAAAGCACAGTCCTGTAGAGACGCCACGTCCTCAGTGGTGTGTGGGAAAGGTGACGCACCGCTGTCTCTTTGTGTGTCTCAAAGTCACCAAGCACTGTTCTTCGCACTCTCTGGACATTTTTTCCTTCATAAAATATATATATATATATATATAAATATATATATATATATATATATATATTAATTTTTTTTCTGAAATCATATACAATCACACAATTTATCCTGAAAACACCTCGCCTCCGACACCATAGCCGTCACCCTTTCAGTAAAGCAAGGTTAGAGTCCACCTCGGTCTCTCTCCATATGACGGTTTGTACACTATAAATCTTTGAGTGTGACACGACCGGAGAGCGAGACGGTCATGATGCCGAGAGCTGGAATATTCCAGCGTGCACGCGTGTGCACGTTGCGTGTTTGTGTGTATTCGGGGAAGGCGATGAACGATGCAAAATGGAAAGGAGGCCGACAGACTCTTAACAGTTCCTCCTGCATGCATCACGTTAGCTACAACAAGTGTGTTTACTACAAAAGGAGGTCAAGTGCAAACCAGTAACTGCTACTGTATCTATTTCTGTCTTCTGGCCCTTCAGCCGACATCACTTTACCTCGGAGCAAAAAGAGGTCAGGCAGAAATCCGTCGTCCTGCATGTTAACTAAAATGTTTGCCCCTCCCCTCCGCCCCCGCCTGCTCCGCCTCCTCGCTACACCCCCCGTTGAACCGCTTGTTTACCCGAGCTTAACCCTTGGTCAGCAGAATGGACGTTTCCTGTGCATATGTGCCTTTGTTTGTTTGTGTGAGTAGCTGGCAGCAGTTCCTACCCTTTCTCTGGTGGCCTAACTGGGTGGATTGTCTCATGCTACGTGGGAGGAAGTCTCACCATCAATTATAGATTGTGCTGACTGGATGGAAAAGCCATTGCTATTGCGTAAACACCCGCAAACGCTCACATACGCCAGTGTGCATTCGTGATGTTTATATAGAAAGCCTGTGGAGTCAGAACTTCCAGGTTCTGCTACAGAGGGCCACCTGGACACCTGTTTCGTATTCTCAAGCCCAAGACTATTGCAGATTAAATGTCACCAGGTTGATTTACTGAGGACATTTGAGTGACGAGCTATGAGAATAAACAAGGAGGGCTCGACAGTAGGGGAGGGCAATGTCACAAAATATGGTTTTCGATACAATGCAAAGTAATACCAGGGCCAGAATCATCAATGCTAATAGCTTTTATTATTAAAAGTGTCTCACGTATTACTGTGTCGAGGAGAGCCATGTGTCATGATTTACGAGGGGCATTTATCATTAAAAGGCTTCTGAATACATCTTGATTACCACCCAATTAATTGCAAAAACAACAAGCATTTATTTTTTACTATTCATTGTTCACATGCACGTTAACACGCGGGGCGGTTTTTAATGGTTAACAATAGAGACGTTAAATTTGTGACTCGTACAACACCAGCAGAGGTGAGAGCATGCACTAAAAAGAGCACTCATAGTAAGCAAGTCAAATTTATTTGTATAGCACTTTTTACAGACGGAAGTCACAAAGTGCTTGACAGGAGTAGAAAAACAAAATTAACACAATATGACCATACAAGGGGCCAATAAATTACAAGAAGATTTTAACACAAGAGATGTATTTAAGAAAGCACAGGAAAATACACAATAAAAACAGATTAAAAGCAGGCCATACAGCATGAATTTTGCCCAAACGCCAGTGTAAACAGGTATGTCTTGAGTTTATTATTAAACTAAGTCACAGAATCAACAAACCACAGCAGGCAGAGCGTTCCATACCTTTGGTGCTACTGCCACAAAAGCTCAGTCACCACGGGTCTTAAGGTGAGTGTGTGGGACGGACAAAAAACTTAACAGGTTCGACCTGAGATTGCGGGCCGGTAAATAAGGGTGAAGTAAGTCAGCCACATATGCAGTCTGGCCGTGTCGTGCTCTTTAAGTGAGAGTGAGAATTTTAAAGTGAATCCTAAACTCTACAGGGAGCCAGTGAAGAGATCTGAGTATGTGGGTGATGTGAGACCGTCTATTTGTCCGAGTGAGTAATCTGGCGGCAGCATTCTGGATTACCTGCAAACGGTTAATCGCAGACATACTGGGTCCAGAATGGGATTTAACATGAGATGGGTTTAGTTTTTGGTATCAGTCTGGTTGATATTCACATCGATACTTAAAACAAGTATCTTCAAAAGGTGCTAAATTCAAAATTCAGAGCAGTAATATAGCAGCAAACAACTATTTGCTGTGCAAAGATTAAATTGAGTGATGTCTACCTTTTGTTGTTTGCGTTGCCTCGTTTGCACTGTTAGCGCTGTTAGCTCTGTTAGCGCCACTAGCTGCAAGTCGGGGGCTCAGCCGTCGCCATGTTGAGTGCCGTGTGGAGGCAATCCTTCATTTTCATTTTAGCACCTTTGTAGTCTGTTCCTTCAGGTATCAAACTACCCACTCCTACTGGATAACTTCGGTAATGCCTTAATTTTTAAAAACTAGGGTTGCTAATCTTGAGAGATTAGCAAAAATACACTCGATTTTAAAAGTTATCCGACCGAGAAAAAACCCAGCCCTACTGGGTTTTGCTCGCTCCAAAATTTTCTAAAACTGGCGAGAAACACGGCTATTGTTAATACTCACAGCTGTCAAGCTAGCAGCTCGAGGAAGACTCCGGTAGCTCACAGGCAGATTACTCGCAGAGAGGCAGGCAAGTAGGCTGTCCAATCATTACATTCAGGCCCGGCTCATTAAAGTCCTGCGAACGCCATAGATACAAGACTTTTGTTTTGTTAGAGCATTGAATTCATTGATTGCTGCCAGGATGTAATGAGATTTTCATAAAAAATGTCTTTGAAGCAGATAGCCAACCCTACCTTTTTAATCTGGAGGCATCATCAGGCCAAAATTCTAATTTGTCAAATAGTTTGGTTTATAACTAAATATCTAGAAATCTAAAGATATTCTCACCAACCTCAGCTGTACTCTGTTAATTAAGTATGAATTAGCAAATAACAGCATGCTAACACGCAAAATTAGATAGTGAACATGGAGAGCATTATACACGCAAAGCATCAGCACAGAGCCGCTAGCGTGGCTGTAGAATCGTTGTTGTGTTCAGACAGCAGAGATTAGAGCTAAGAAGCTGGAAAGATAATAGAAGAGAGCGTTGGTCAACATCATGGATAATGAAGCGTGTTGTAAGGACGTACAGGACATCGTAATTATCTTAGAATATGCGTGGTAAACGCCTTATTCTTTTTTGTTGAAGAAATATCAAAGAGACCCTCTATTGAGAGATAAGGAAGTCACAGAAGCTGGTGGAACGGCGGCTAGACAGGATGTGACATCAGGGCTTTTGCTCTTCACAAGGACACCAGAAAAGTTCAGAGAGGCTTTGTCCCATTCTCAAAAAGAGCTTTGCTCTCCTTCACAGATTAGAGGTGACGAGCCTCTCTGCCTCGGCATTCATCTGTAATCAATAAGGAGGGTACAGCGGCCAAAAGATGCTCGAGAGGAAGGCCGGACCTTTTGCTCCTTCCCACTCCTTCTTCTTCCCCTCCGTAATGTCACATCCTGTTTGTTGCTCTTACAGCTGAGAAAAAAGGCTCTCAAAGAGAAGAGGGAGCCACTATTCGAGCAAATTCCCCAGACAGAGAGCCACTCTACACCCTCTCTCTTCCCCAGCCTACTCTTTCTCTCACAGAATCACTGCCTCTTTATCTTCTTACTGCCTTATCCCTCCCCTCTACCTCACTCTTCGCTCCATCTCGCCATCGCTCTCACCACTCTCTTGCACCCACTGCTTCCTCCTCCTCCTCCTCCTCCTCGCTACTCCGCAGCTCTTTGCGAGCCCTTTTCTCTTCCCCTCCCTCCGTCTCTCCCGTTCCATCAGACATCAGCTGTTTTTCTTTCCCGGGAAGTGTTTTATTTAGAGCAGATTAATTAATTAGATACAGTATCAGCGTAAGGGCCATTCTTAGCCCAGGTCTATCAAGGCCCCGAGGCTAATAGCGTGGCGGAAAAAATGTGCGTGCGCACACACAGCATCAACGAGCAGTGTGTATTTTTAAGATTTGCAGGTGCCTATTGTGTATCTGCACCATTGTGCACTAATTGGACGTGTCAAGAAAGGTCTTTTGAGCATAGGAAGTGCGTGTGCATGCATAAATTTCTGTGTGTTTGTGTGCCAGACGGTTATATAAGAAGAAATAACTACCCCTATCTCATCATGCTGGTAACAGGGTTGTGTTTGTTGGTATAAACCACTGTGTTTCATTAGCAAGTCTTTTCTAACACCCTCCTTCTCTCTCCCCCCCCCCACCCCGGCCCTTTCCCTTTCCCTCCAGGGACGAGTTCTCACACCAAGTGCAGAGCAGCGAGCAATGAGGAAGAAAGAAAAGAGGTGCTCGTCCAATGAGAGATGCAGATGGCCACAGAAGACATGAGCACCAGCCAATCTGGCACCAGGACGACTTCCTCTTGCCAATTTGTACATAACAAATCAAATGCGACCCCATAATTGAACAGCTGATACAGTTTACCTAGACACGCATACTGCCAATGAAGTGATACGTCCCATTCCTGCATTTATCATTTCTACTTTGATGAATCACGGATTCCTGACACGAGTTTTATACAACTTAATGTACAATTACACGTCCAGCTAAGGACAAACGGGGACATTTCACCATGCTGTGACTTCTATAGCAGTATAGACACAAATCTGACAAAAAAAAAAAAATAGACACCAAGTCAACACACACTGAGATATTACTGTACAAACAAGCCCTCGCTCCCTTTTAAATGGCGCTGGCCTGCATGAATAAATGTTAGATGGCAAGCATCCCTGCTCAGCTTTCTCCAATGGATATTGTGACGACATCCCAAATGGCCCAGAGGACAAGACAGGGACGGCAGAGACAAAACGTGACCGGAGGTTCGTCAGTGGTCCTGTCCACAGCCAGCTCCTTCCTCTGTTGGCTCGCCCTGCTGTCAATAATGCGGTTGCCAATGGTAACAGCCGACTGCTGGCTTATCGAAGGCGAGAAAGGCTTCGTGTGGCTGGCTATCTGCAGTATGAACCAGCCGCCTTATGAGGCCATCCCCTCCCACATTAACAGGTCAGGAAACTTAGGATGTAAGAGTTTTGTCGATATTATTTTGCCTCTTTATCAAAACAATCTAAAGCCTGCACACTTATCTCAACAGCACTATTGTGGATCTGAGGCTGAATGAGAACAAGATACGGTCGGTCCATTATTCTTCACTCAGTCGCTTTGGCAACCTCACCTATCTGAACCTCACCAAGAACGATATCAGCTATGTGGAAGACGGAGCGTTCTCAGCACAATTCAACCTGCAGGTGAGCACTGACATAGTGTGCTTCTATACACGGGTACATGGATGCACCTGTTAATGCACATAAACACAATACAGGAAAGTGCCTTCACCATGTACTGTGTTTTGGTCAGTTATGAGATATTTGGGTATGTTAAGATACTTTACTCCTCAGCTCATTAAGTTAAGTCATCAAACACAGCAGCTTGGTCAGTAACCCTACCCTTCAATCTATGACGCTCTATGTGGTCGTAGTTATGGCAGCAGTAAAGGACAAAGTTAGGGGACACAGGATAAAGATGGGTCAAAACATGCAGGACTTTCACCCAGGAGGCCGTTGTTAATGTCCTGTGTGAAACCGAAAGTCAATAATGAGTTATTTTAATTAAGTGTATGACGTAACATACCTAACTTACTTCAAGTATGTAGCATAACCTACTTGATTACGCCCAAAACACGATCTTTTCCGTAACCCAACCAAGTAGTTTTGTTGCCTACACCTAACTAAGTTGATTCCTGTGACCGCGATATATTTAGAAAAAAACAGTGTACGCATGTAACGAGCATAAATATACACATGCAAAACTGACGCCACAGGGGTACACGGAGCTTCATAGTGTAGAAGTGTAGGACCACTGAGCAAGCTGCCATATCGATGGCCAAAGTGCAAAACCTCCTATCTGCAAAATTATCCATGAAAAGTTGGAATAACCTTTGTATATTTTTCTTTTTTTGGTATTTTTTTCTTTTTTGGTATTTTTTTCTTTTTTGGTATTATGTATTAGGTATCCTTAACAAATAGCATTCTGCAAGAAAACAAGTTTTTTTTAGTATTCTCAAAAAAGTGCATTTTTCAGATAGGAGGTTTTGCTCTTCAGCCATCGATCGATATGTGACTACTGGACTTAATTTCAAGGGGAAATAATTTCCCCATTTACATGTATTTGAGAGTTATGTAGGATGTTATAGTATAGTTAATGTTTTAGACATAACACATTTGATCAGAATAAATTATGATCCATTTTTACAGAATAAACTACCCGACAGTATGTACAATAGTTAAAGTTCGCTCCAGTTTAACCAGCAGCAACATTACAATGCAGCTAACACATCAATGTATAACTTTCCCTTGGTAAATAGAAAAAAAAGGTATAATTTTGGTACTGAACATTCTTAAGTTCTTCATAACAGCTACTATCACTTAATATTTAAGTATTTTTTCTGATATTACTCAATACTTCATAATAACTATCGCTAATTATGAATGAAGGACTTATCATGGGGAGTATTTATATCACTGTGCTACTTCTGCTACTTTTACTTGAGTAAAGGATCTAAATTATTTCAGAATTATACACACAGATGGACACACAGAAAAACAAGAAAGAAAACGCTCGCTCATTATGGCTTCCAGAAGCAAAAAGTGTTTTCACCAAACTGAGCTGAACGCAGCCATAATGAGCTGGCGTACTTACACATACACTACCCCAGCTGCTGGAGCTGTGCCAGGAGGTAAAATGTGAACAAAAAAGATCTTAGTAAATTGAGCACAGCATAGAGGCTTAGATCACCATGTGAAACATGAATTGTACTGAACCGTCGTCTGTTTGTTCTGCATGTTTCCAGCTTGTAGTGTGTGATGCTTGGCGCTGGCCGGCTCTTCAGAGATTAGAATAATCCCACTTGTGTTTGCCTCTCCAGGTTCTCCAGATGGGTTTTAACAAGTTGAGGAACCTGACAGAGGGAATGCTGCGTGGTCTGGGCAAGCTGCAGTATCTCTACTTGCAAGCCAACCTCATCGAGACCGTTACACTCAACACCTTCTGGGAATGCCCTAACATAGAGAATATAGACCTCTCCATGAACAGGTATCGACCTGGCTCCATGTCTATGCATCTAATGAGAGAGAGAGAAAACATGCTGTTGTGGCGCTGAAACAATTAGTTGATTAATCAATTACATAACTTTGAGAAAAGAATCCTCAGCACTTTTAATAATCGATTGATTGTTGAAGTCGCTTATCAAGATTTGGTTTAATATCTGGTCACATCTTTAATGTGATGATTTGCTGAGTTTCCTTTCTGTGAATTTAATATTTATTGTCTTTTTAAACTATTAGTCTGACAAAACAAGCAATTTGAAATGTGATCCTGCTTTCTGGGTTCATAATTAGGTGTTCATTGGTGTATGACGCTCACTTAAAACGATTTGACATTTTTTTAGATTGGAGAATATATTAAGTTTCTTAAATGCAGCCAAAACATCAACGATAAATGTCAGGCTTGGTGTCATCAACCCATGATCACAGATCAAGGGCTGCTTTCTAAATTCACCAATTTGCACTGATGTTTTGCAGACATGCTGGGAGAAAAGCATTGCAGAAGATACATAGATAAAAATAAATTCTCACCGACAGTTTCCTCATTAAACAATGTTGCAATGCTGCAACAAGCCATTCTTTCAATAAATGTTGAAATACTTTTTTCTCAGTGGGAATACCTGTCTTGTTCATACTATTGGTACCGTAACCAGTATTGATCTCTTGACTTAAAAGCAACAGCGGAATGAAAGTTTAACAGCTCTTTGGGGCTTGTTGAAGGGTATTTGGGGAAATGTTTACTGAAGTACAAGAAGACTGAGTAACAAGTGGATTGAAAGCAAGAGCCTTCAGATTTCATGAAAGTCTGTTTACAGGTCTTGAGGAATACTTCAGCATATGTGGAAAACATTCAGAGAATATAAATCCAATGCCTGATCAATTGCCTCCATTAATGTCACTTGAGGAGTATGAAGTCTACTAAGTTTGAAAATTATAAAATCTTGGGGTGTGGAGTCAGAGCCAGAACTCTGTAGCACCCTCATCTCTGCCTAAGCCAACATTAGTAGATAGAAGCATAATGTATCCTAATCTCTGAACTGCTGGTGATTGAGTTGTATTGTGAGTACTGTAGGAGATACAAATTGGAGATACTGTTTTCCCCACTGTCCATCATGAGTCTGACAGTGTAACAGACGCGCAATGCTTAATCGGTGAAAACATTTCTTGAAATTGATTGTATTCAGTGTATATGAAGGTGAAATTTCTAAAAATTCTATGATTTTCCCATTGTCCCTTTTCAGGATCCAGGTGCTGGATGGCAGTTTGTTCTCTGGACTCTCTAAGCTGACCACTTGTGAACTTTACACCAACCCTTTCAACTGCTCTTGTGAGCTGCTCGGTTTCCTGCGCTGGCTCTCAGCCTTCCCCAACAGGACCTGTGAGAGGATGGTGTGCGACTCCCCTCAAGGATTCTTCGGCTACAACCTCCTGAGCCAGAACCCCCGCATGCCTTCCCAACGCAACGCTCTGCACATGCTCAGTGTGGTTTGCACAGACGACGGCAGCATCGTGACTACCTACTACACAAATGGCATGTCAGATTCCACCACCCTGCCCCCAGATTTTGCCTCTCCCTGCGGATTGGACGATTGTGCTTCCGGGACTCCTCCTGATGAGGTCATCAACTTAAGCCCCATTTTCTCTGACACCAATCCAATCATGATGCTAAAGCAGGTGCTTCATTCGACCGCTGTGATCACGGTTCAGATTCCTCACCCGTACAGGAAAATGTACATTCTGGTGCTTTATAACAACAGCTTCTTCACAGATATCAAGAATCTGAAAAATATAAGGGAAGATATTGTGCTCGATAATTTAAAACCCAACACCGACTATACATACTGTGTGGCTTCTATAAGAAACTCCTTGCGCTTCAACCACACCTGTTTGACCATCTCCACTGGCCGCCGGGCCGGAGAAGAGACGATAGCCAATCAGTCATCAGCCACCCACTACATTATGACTATTTTGGGCTGTTTGTTCGGCATGTTACTCTTTCTTGGCCTTGTTGTCCACTGCCTGAGGAAGAAAAGGATCATGCAGGAGAAGGAGAGGAAGATGAACAGGATCCAAAGGACTCTGATAGAGCTCAAGTATGGTGGAGAAGGGGATATAGAGGGCGGGAGCGGAGATTCTGTTTCCCAGAAGCTTGGTACCGGGGACAGTCTGTCTAGAATGCCCTACCTTCCTCAGGGTGGTGAGATTGATCCATACAAGCTGCAGGAGGTGATAGAAACACCGGTGCACAAGCCTGCCAAACTTAACTACATGGAGGTGAGAGGCTCTGGCATCGAAAGGGAGAGAGAACGAGAGCGGGAGCGAGAAAGAGAGATGTCGCCACAAGCAAATCCCCAGGGCTCAGTAGCAGAGATCTCAACCATTGCGAAAGAAGTTGATAAAGTTAACCAGATCATCAACAACTGCATAGATGCTCTCAAATCGGAGTCTACCTCCTTCCAACAGGGGATGAAATCCCCCTCTTCTGCAGGCGGAGGGGCGGTTTCTACTGCAGAGCCACAGCTGGTGCTTCTCTCTGAGCAAGGAGAGAGAGAAAGAGGAAGCGAGTTCCTCTCCCCGGTGTATAAGGGAGGAAGAGGAGGCAGGGAAGAGAGGGGGCGAAGCTATCATCACTCTCTGCAGCGACACCACAGCATGGAGGCACCTCCGACCTCCAAAAGGCCCAGCACCTCCTCTTCTCCTGGTTCTGCCCGGAGCCCTCGCTCATTCCGCTCGGAGGGAGGCTACCACTCATCAGAGACCCGCTACATCGAGAGGTCCTCAACCGGAGAGCGAGGGGAGCGAGGAGAGCGAGGAGAAAGGGGAGAACGGGGAGAAAGGGGTGAAAGGGGAGGCGGAGGAGGAGAGGCCATTCGTACGGTCACCCCTGCGGCGGCTATCTTACGAGCTGAAGCACAGAGAATCCGCCAGTACAACGAACACCGTCACTCCTATCCCGGCTCCCAGCAGCACCTCCAGGAGCTGCAGCACCACCCCCAGATCATGCAGGAGCTCCACCACCACCCGGGTGGCCGTAAGCCCTCCATGTTAGACCCCCTCACCCTCAGCAGGCAGGCCAAGCAGCGGGAGCTGGCCTACTCCCAGCTCTCGCCGCACTACCCGCTCTCGCCCCAGTACCACAACCTCAGCTACTGCTCCAGCCCGGACGATGACGAGGAGGACGAAGGGCTCCTCTGCACCCCGAGCCTGGGGCTGTGGGAGTGGTTCAAACTGCAACGTAAGAGGCACCGGCAGGCGTCCATGGAGGACGAAGGATACGTGGCAGCCGGACACGCCCTGAGGCGAAAGGTGCAGTTTGCCAAGGATGAGGATCTTCACGACATACTAGACTACTGGAAGGGTGTGTCCGCCCAGCAGAAGACCTGATCCCACAACCGGAGACCCCAAACACTTTGAAGATGGAAAATAACAACACAGACTAATACAAAAGCGACCTGTAAATACACACAAATACACATAACTTACAGGATCTAAGGAATCAAACTGCACACATACATCTATATATATACATATATATATACACACACACACACACACACACCTTACACAAACCAAGCCTTTGCTTCTGAGAACATGAAGGAGGACCAAACAAATATATTATATTGAACAACAAAAAGCATAGCTTATAGAGAGACTGAGTTACTTTTTGTAATGTAATAAACATTATAGCTCAGACTTATGTAGCTATTTGTACTAAGTTTTGAATGAAGAAAAAAGAAAACCTTAAATGTTGCCAGGCAACCCATCCTGAACAGCCTGGCTACGCTTTTAATCTGCCTCGAGACTGACATTCATCAAACCTGACCACGGCAGATTAACCTCTCCAATTATTATCACCGCGGTGGATTGATTAAGATTTTGCTTTCCCGGGAAGGTTGTTTTTGCATCGCGCCCTGCGATGCTGCTTCAAGAAGAAGAAAAAAGATATTTTGAAAGATTTACCGTGATTTGGGAGATTTAAAACATCCAAATTACAAATTCTGGATGGGTCGCCAGGCAACAGTAATATTCAACTGTGCTGAGAATGAGTAGGTAGCTCTCATCAGGAAGTGAGTATAATGTGCCAAATCAACAAAGTGGGGGGATAGTAGAGCCCTACTGTGTACCAACTTCTCCTCGCCACTGTTTTTATATAGAGAATTTAAAAACCTAGAATGATATGTTATTACTATTAATTATTCTTATTACATTACTGGTCTTCTTATTATTCCTATGCTCCACATCATTAATATTCTATTATTTGAATATGGCATGGCTCTGTCGTGTGACTGTGTTTTGACTGTTTCGAACCTCTCAGCTGAGGAGTGAACACCAACGGAGACAAACAGAAAAATGGACGAGACATTTGAGTTCTTCTTTTCTACCAAGAGGAATGTCCTCTCTGCTGAGCCAAAAAAAACCAGGCCCGTCGTTTCTCTTGGTGAACCCCCACCCCGTCCTCCCTTCCCGCCCCTCCCCCGCCGCTACACCTGCTCCTCATCCTCCTAAAGAGGGACCGCTGTACAGATGAGAGAGAGAAGTTCTATATTTGCAACAGAGGTGACTGTTTTGTTTGTACAACATGGTTTTGAAATCTTTCAGACTTTTTAGAAACCAGACTCCCAAGTTAGTTACCTACCTGCTCACTTACTATGGTACGTTTTTGATTTTGAAATTGAACTAAAAATTCTAATCTTCAAAATGAATGTCTTTTAATTCCCACAGGGGAAACATATCTGCACTGTTCAAAATCAAGAAACGACTCTTAGGAAAAGACCTAAAACTCTCAGCTTCCCGATACACTGTAGCTCCACTGTGTTTTTATCAACAAATCATTTCTTTCTTTTTTCCCCTCCTCCCATCTCCCAGGTTTTTACTTGTTTTGTTTTTCTGGGGGATTCCTCTGGTTCCACTGTGGTGCCATTGTGCCAACATGACAAATCACAAGGAAGTATTTGAAATCATTTTAAATACTACTATTTACAGACCTCTTCTCCTTCACATCGACACACATCAGTTTGCCAGAACAACGACAATTTGCACAAAACGATCCACCCCCATTGGCTCACTGCTCCCCTTCTATCCTCCAATCATTTCTAAGACCAAAGTACTGTGGTAGTAAATTGACCTCTATAGCCCCTGACCCGGCCCCAGCTATTTACCCACCATCATCCTTACAGTAACAACTCTAGCACATGCATACACATTCAAGTGTACCCACACAACCACACACAGATGAATGTATTCTTTGAGAAATTAATACTGTTTAGCAGCTGGAATCTCTGTTTTCTGATGTACAAGCTGTATTTGAACAGTGTCCTCATCTGTCTGATGGAAACATTTCTCCAGATGGCCTCACGTGTTTCAGAACTGGACATAAATAATGAATATTTGGCTTTCTAAAAAAGCAAGATCTGACCACTCAGGGCAGATTCTCATGGACGACTTTCCTCACAACATTGTGTCACCAATTGAACCAAATGTTGGCCACAAGAAGCCCAAATTTGCCACCGCAGACGTCTATTGAAGTCATAGCAACGGGGTTTTGCCTTATCGAAGGTTTTTCAGCGGAAAATGTTCCTGATATTAGAAGTGTTGTAGTAAAACGTGATGAGTATCATTAGCGTGGTGAAAAGAGACTACATGTATATCTGCGGGATCTAAATACTGGAGGCTGAAAAGAGGAGTAAAATGTGATAAAGAATACTGCTGTTTAATCTATACCGAGCTGTGCTACAGCAACTCATTTCAGAGGACTGTAAACCAGGGATGGAGTCGAGAACATTTCAATTCAGTGGATTTTGAATTTAACATGCTTGAAGTTTTCACAGTATTGACAACCAATTTATAATTACAAAGGCTTATGAGGACTCTTTGAATTGAAACAGAATTGACTCCAGCCTTGAAGCGACGATGAAAACTACACAAACAACAGAGCTGGCAAACAATGAAAAGTTCATTGGTGAATGGAAACACTGTATAAAATTGTTTTTTCTCTCTCTGCTATAATGAGTTCAGAATGCTCAAGTCATTAAGCCCAGTTAAAGCCATGATCGTGGGTTAGTGAAATCACTACAGCTGTTTGTAGCACTGCAAAAGCACATTCATTAGTGTGGTTGAAAAAAAGAAAAGACAGTTTTTTTCTCTTCTCTCTCTCTCTCCTCATACTGCAGCAGCTATAACATGGTTCCTCTGCTGCTGCAGCAAACAATCCAGCTCTGATCCAAAAGGAAACCGATGAGCCGTGGTTGTTTCTGCATTACACGTCCCAGATTGTGGCTTTAACTTAACAACAGCCTTAAAACATTTGATTTTCTTTAATCTTTTTAACTGAAGCATTGCTTGGAAAATCGAAGAATTTCCTGGTTTCTTAACTTATACTTTCCTGACTGCAATTTTATAATTGCTTGATTCTTAAGCCTCACTTGAGCATTCTTTGAGTAACAGTAATATCAATGTAGCGATGTATTATAGTACTGTTTTTTTTTTTTCTTCTTCTTCTTCCTGTTCTGTTTATGAACAATAATGGCCTGAATTTGTTCACGTGTCAGAGAGTAGCAGAGCTCGTCTGGAATCAGACAACAACAAGCTGACGGTCGAGGCGACCAGTCGCCAGTGACCCTAATCAGCGCTGCTATTCTTTGAAGCGTGAAGAACATAAACTGTTTTTGAAACTACAATGCCTAGAAAGTGGAAATAAATAGAGGTCCTACTGACAACAGACAGAAACAACGGAGCATGATGCAAGGAAATCCTCAGTGGATGCTTGTGTTACATTCTTCTAGTGAATGACTCAGGAGCGAGAGAGCAAGAGAGCAAGAGAGCAAGAGAGAGAGAGCGAGAGCGAGAGCGAGAGAGAGCGAGAGCGAGAGCGAGAGAGAGAGAGAGAGAGAGAGAGAGAGAGAGAGAGAGAGAGAGAACGCTCTGCCATAGGATCTCTCCGAGGCTTTCTTTCTTTTCTTGTCAAAAAATTTAAATGAGCACAATAAAATAGCTTTTCTTTCACCGTCTCCTTTCCTGGAGAAACCATACGTATGGCAGAAGTTTTAAACACACTCAGGACTTTCACATTTCAACTATGTCGGATTGGTTGCATTTGCTTGAGCTCATCCTTAAAGTGTATACCTGCAGATATCTGCAGGTATCAAGCAACGGACAGTTTTTTTGGTGCAGTTTGTTAAGGTTTTGAGATATCAGTTTCTGAAATGTCTGCTTCCATCACAACACGACCCGGGGGAAATAAATTGTGGTGCTCAGTGTTGAAAAGTTACGTTAAAAAACAGAAACATCTCTTTCCATATCACTGTCCCTGTTACTGTGAACAATCCACAGACCACAAGATCGAAAGTTGTCAATAAAGTAGTTCCAGTGAAAACTGTTGATAGTCAGTGTCCCTATTATTCTGGATTAAATCCCAAATAATAGGAACACTGTATCGGACAAAAACTGCCTGTAGACAATAAGCCTGAGTCATGCCGCGGCTCTTTCAGAAGCGTAACTGTAGTTTAAGGTTCAAGAGGGATTTAAAACATGTGTTGTCTGTGTTAAAGTCACGTGATCACTTAAGCCCCATTGCTGCGTCCTCAGAAGAGGTGTAAACTGCAGCTGTGGTTTAGTCTGAACCGGGTGCTTCCCGTAGAAAGAATCTGAAGCCCGTGCACAATACTAGCAGCAACAGCATAGCAACACAGATGAAATGAGCATAACGATAATTCCAGTGAATGATGTTGAGGTTCTCTGACTCATGTACGTTGGACGGCTCAGATCCCTGGTTCCGCTGAACCTGGGCTCATTTTGACCAAACAATCAGGTCGAGTGTAGCCGTAAAAACCCTGCAGGTTCTGGTCTAGCCGGACCCGTTGCGATCCACGGCTCAGCTCCTCGGGTGCAAAGTGACAGAGCAACAGCCTCGCAGAGTTCAAAAATAACATTTTCTAACTTAACCTCAAGTGGCATCTCGCCACACGGACAGTTTTGCTTTCCCTGCCCCAGGTTTCAATCTGTCTGCCATATCTGCCTCCAACCAACACAATGAAGGTGAATGACGTTGTGTTTGAGGTGCTCACGGCACCGAGCCGTTTAAACACGACGAAGAGCCTACGGCCACGCTCGCCAATCTGTGAGACTTTGGCTTTCGGCGAAATGCTAACGTCTGCAAGAGTACAGCTGAGGCTGATGGGGAAATCATTAGTTTTGCAGGTATTTGGTCATAAACCAAAGTACTGGACAAATTGGAATTTCGACCAGATGATGGAGCTGGAAGAGAAACTAAGGGACCTCCAGAAGTTATTACCATTCGTCCTGAAGGGAACGTGTGTGAAAAGTCATGAGAATACATTGTGCATCTCTACAAATGTCTCTGTACAAGGCCGTGTACCAATCATCCGAGTAGATGTCGACGTGTTTTACTAGATAAGTGGAAACGTTTCGTAACATAGAGCCGCTAGCATGGCAAAAAAATTGAACAGCAATTTGTCTGTTTAGAATTGTCTCCTAGGCAGATTTACCCAAAACTATCTGTATGACTCATAACTACTAGAGGCAAGAGGGAAAACTAATTTGACGGTGTCCTGCTATCTGATATGTTGTTAACTCTGTGGTTGCACAAAGTCATGCAGAGTTCAATAATTATTGCTTTTACACACAACTTGTTGCCAGTTTGTAGTTGTATAACATCACACAACATGAACACATCCCGATAATTAATAATTCAAATTGGTTAATCCATGACTGACTGGTATCTGTGAACCGTTTTTTGGCTTGTAGTTAAATATAATCCTGTTAAATAAATTTAAAACCCATGTTAAAAAAAAATTATATTTTGGCATATCTACACATTTTTCATGTCTCCGTCCAAGCGAAAACTGGGTAAATGTAAATATGGGCCAAAGGCGCTGTAGGAAAACTTGGATGAAAATTGATACTGACAAACCCAAGGCACCCTCAGTCAAAATACTGCTTCAAGAAAGACTTCAAAAAAGGGGAAAATTAAGTAAAATCATGTTGTATTGACAGTGTGGATGAAAGGCCTATTCGGAACACGTCCTTGGTGAGATGAATTATTATGCTTGCTTTGCTGGATTTTTATTTGACAGCAGCAAGTGATCCATCTAAGGAGGAGTGTACATGATCTGAAATTTGATGCATAATAGGCCGAGAATATGAGGCATTTAAAATAACTTTTAAAAATTAGAGTCAATTAGAGTGTTTCTTTTTTTTTTTTGGGGGGGGGTGTGAAGAACTACACGGCGCGTGTCGACACAATGCCTGGCGATGTAACTATACTCCTCCAGCAATTTCGGGATCGTTTTTGCCGAAAAACAAGAGGTTTGACGTGGCTGGAGTTTGAACCGTCGCCATCTGAAGTCTGAGGCTGACTTTACTCACAAAAACAGGCTCTTAACTTGATGTTTTTCCTCCCACACAGCCATCTTCTGCAGTTACACCGTCCAATTTCATTCAGAGACTTTTAATGAAGAAGCTTTACTGTGCGTGACGCAGGTAAGTGCATTGCTCTGAGAGACAGAAGCACTGCAAGACAAGGAAGCAGCTTTTACACTTTTACATGCATATGTTATAATACGGTGCGATACTGTGGTTAACAAAAGGAAAAACGGAAAGATCCTAAATGACTCACAAAAACACAACTGCTTATCTGTATTTAACTGAGTTACTACTCAGTAGGGATGCACCGATACCACAGATTTTTCAGACCAAGTACAAGTATTTTATATTTGGTACTTGCTGATACCGAGTGCTATGAGTACTTAATAATACCATTACAGTGCTGAATATGACTTAGAAATTGAGGGATACCTGATGAAAATAAAACATGCTTTCAGAGTGTAACACATTAAACATAGAACATGACGCTGATGTTTAACCGACAATAATAATTTTGAATGATTAATGCTATCAGTAAAACAGTTAGAAGATAAATAAAAAAAATAAATAAAAAAAAGCTTTAATTTGCAGGTTACAAGCAAGACTTGGTTCTTGAGGACTTGTAGCATTTATTCACTGACAAAACAAAGTGTTCCCCCGCTGCACTGCTGCGTTCACAGCTATTATGTTACTGATAACTTCATACTCATCATCACACCCTCTCTCTCTCTCTCTCTCGACCTCACAGGTAAACAAATCGATGCCGTGGGAAAGCGGCTGCATGAGTCCACCACAGAGGCATCGGGCGTATCAGAGTAGTTACGATTACGAGTTTGAGTAAATGAGCACAAAAACAGGCTGAGACCCGATACTGGTATCAGTATTATGAAAACAAAGCCTGGTTACACACTGCCCGTGTGGAGTTTGAAAAATGTGTGTGTTCATAAGGCAGGTAATATAGTTTCATATAGTAGAATCCGGGGTTTTTGGAGCTTGACCCACATTAAAGACTTACAGTAAAGTCTTAGAGTTACGTTTGTAATAAAAAACATTGCTGTCGTCACCTATAATTTTCCAAAATGCCGTCTTTTATTTGCTCAGCTGGGCGGTGATTAGCTTAGCTTAGCATAAAGACTGGGAGTAGAGGGAAACAGCAGGTCTTGCTACCGTGAGGTTGCCAAGCAACCAGCGGAAAGTCTGGGAAGTCACTTCACCAACTATCCATAAAACCCAAAATTGCTATTTTTAAACTTACGTTAGTGTACGGATTTAACAATGGAGATATAACGTGTAAATTAATGAACAGAACCAAGCTAGAGTTATGCTAAGCTAAGCTATTCGCCTTTTCTTGAAAACATCCTGACAGAGCAACATGTTAATACAGGTGATTGTGTCTGTGGCCCCTCCCTAAAAAAAACACACAATAGGCCAGACTCTGGGGTCTCTTACTTGGTGGTAAACTTAACATACTAACATTAACTGTATACTTAGAGATTAACCAGATGTTTAGGGCTGATGTAGAGTAATGCTAATCGCTAGAAACAGCAGGGCTACAGCTATGTGCCGACACTCGGGTACAAACACAGTGACTCTTGTGAAAAGGGACATAAATGTGCTTCTAGAAACTGCCAGAGCTCCACCAGACTCCAGAGGAGAAAGAGAGTGGGATTGATTTTCTCATCCGACTGTCATTTAAGAGAATAAGCATTTTGGAAAAATCTAAATGTCTGTTCTATTAAAAAAAAGTTCTCAAGGAGTAGAGGAGCATGTAATTGACCTAGAAGCAAAAAAAAAACAAAAAACACTACATTTCTAATTTCTAATAGAATGTCATTGTCAAAATCAAATGTGGGCAGTGACAGAGGCCTACAGCACAACGACCCTGCACCAGGGGCTCATCTTCCCCGGTGAAATAACCCCTTAGATTCATAATAGCGGTGTAATTCATGTCCCATTCCATCGTGAACTGACTGAGAGAAAATTGCAACTTGGGTACAACACAGAAGAGGTTCATTACTCCTTATCTTTAAACTGCCGCGGTACGAGTGGCTTAAGGGCCTGTCGGCGGGAGGCTTCCATCGAGACGAGAACATGTCCTAACAGGCTCTTTTCATTATCCTTACATCTCCCATCTGTCCTGTGTGATTTTAACCCAGGGCAGGTGAGTTTGGTATGTCTCCACGGTTACATCATCTTTCTCCCGAACCTCATTTTCCTCCCTTTCCGGCACCTCAGCTCTCTGCACCGTTCAGACGCTGCAATTGCTTCACTTGAAACTTTTTTTTTTTTTTTTTTTTTTTTCTTCCCCGAGATCCGATTCTGGTCGTTGAACTTTTAAAACTACACGTGATATTTGCAGAAATGCACACGTCGCAGTCGTGGCGCGGTTTGCGGCTTATTAAAGAGCACTCCCGGGTCGGCGGAATGGAAGGTTTCAGTCCCGCACACCGGTGGGGCGGTTGAAAAGGGCAGCCAAACAACTCCTGGTATTACCGCAGCGCTCGGTGGAAGAGAACCTACATTAAATCTCGTTTTGAAGCGCCGTGGTTGAGGCCTGCCCTTTCTAGATGCAGTCTTATCAAAGCAGTCTGACGCAGAGCGGAGAGGGGAGCCTCCAGCTCGCCCCGCCGCCAGAGTTTGGGAACACAAGTAGTTGTCAGAGCTCGTCACAGCCGGAGCTGCAGTCACCAAAATATCTGTCTTTTTAAGTGTGTGCTGCCTGTCTAACCCCCTCCCCACCCCCCACCCCCTCCCCTCCCCTCCATCACTCTACAGCCGTCCGCCAGCACAAAAAGAAGCCTCCCCAGGCACAAACAATAACTCCCCCTTCTTTCATTCTCCACATGGCATTTGCAGTGACACTTCCGGCAGAGATGGAGGGTAGAAAAGATATGAGGACAGAAAAGGAATTGGAGAAAGAAAGAAAAAAAAAAAAAAAAAAAAAAAACCCAGAAAGAAGCAGGAAACTGAATTAAGAATAAGGGGCTAAGGAAGATAAAAGAGGACAGAGAGACAGGGTTCTTTGCTCATTTCCAGTGTTTTGATTTCTCTCAGAGCCTTGGGGGTTGTCTTTGTGAAATAACCTTTTAAAAATGGGAATCGGGCTTCTCGTCAGCGCCTAATGTGGGTCAGCCTGTAAAAGGAGGCGGCTTGATAGAGCGCGATGCTAAGAGTCATAACGGGAAACATCCTCACAACTGTATTACTACATATTAAAATCAACCCGCTAAAGAGAGGAGCCTGTGTCCCCTGCGTCTCTCTCTCTCTCTCACACACACACACACACACACACACACACACACACACACACACACACTCACTCACACTCACACTCACACTCACACTCACACACACACACACACACACACACACGATAGGCCAAGCAGCATTAATAATGTACAGTGTAAGTGAGAGAACACTGTGGAAAGGTCGGGGCTGGCTGAGAGGCGAACAACATGACTTATGAGTTATTAGGTCAGCGGTTATCTTATCTTTGACTGGTGAAAGGCTCTAACCGTCTCCTGTTTAAACATCTTAAGAGGGCCAACCATTGAGGAGATATGATCTCTATAACACTGCCAGTCTAAACTCTTTTTTTTGTTATGTTTAAAAGGCTAATTGCGTTTAGTTTTAAAACACAGACACCGACTGAACAAGTAGATCGCTGACCCTGAAAGTCATCCGCGTTCATTTAGAGCGCGAGGAGCGCGTACGCGTGGATAATTAGGGGCCCAGACGCAGAAGAACGAGGTGAGAGCAATGAAATGAATCACAACTTCTAAAATGAACAAGCAGAGAACGAGGAGCGGAGTGCGACGAGGGCTCAATGGCGCATATTTCGCCTTTGAGCCTTCCCCAAACTTCTCGCCCTGTTCCAAAATCACCACACAAGGTGACACTGAAAGCTTGCTCAAAATGTACAAACGCGCACCGGCACGCGCTCCCGCACGCGCTCCCAGATTGAAGGAGGTTAAGACGAAAGATCAAGGCAGTGCAAATTAAAAGCGCTCTAATTAGCCAAACTGCCACTCTCCGGCTCCGGCAGCCGTACTGGAGTCTGCCTGGAGACCTGCCCGCGCATTTCCTCTGGCCCTCTGATCAGCCATATCCACTGGATGGGAGTGAGGATTAGAGGCAGCGGCTGTGGAGAATTACACTTGCCAGACGTTCAGCGCTGCAGCGGCTCCCAAAATGTTCTAATGAACGGAGGGAGATGTGTTAATGAAACTGCTCCGCGGAGCTCCATCATCAGAGGAGTAAACTCTGCGCCGGTGCAGCTCCGTCCAAATCTGTTTCTCCTGGTCCCGCACCAGCTCGGAGGGCATCATCGCACCATTAGCCTTGGCTGATTGTTACGCCAGAGGAGGATCTTGAGTTCGTAGCCCCTGGTAACGGAAGAAAATACCCAACATTTAAAATGAGGCTGTTTTTTTTTTTTTTTTTTTTAAAGGAACAGGGTATGTCATGTATTGGCTCATAAACAACTGTGGATGGGAGGATATACCAGATCATGTTAAAAACACACACAATGAGTTGATCGTGGTGAATTTGCATTATAATATATAAATATATATATATATATAAATATATATATATAGAAATATATAAATATATATATATATATATATATATATATTTATATATAAATATATATATTTATATAGAAATATATATATATTTATATATAGAAATATATATATAAATATATATATATATATATATATATTTTTTTTTTTTTTTTTTTTTTTTTTTTTTTTTTTTTTTTTTTTTTTTTTTTTTTTTTTTTTTTTTTTTTTTTTTTTTTTTTTTTTTTTTTTTTTTTTTTTTTTTTTTTTTTTTTTTTTTTTTTTTTTTTTTTTTTTTGTTTTTTTTTTTTTTTTTTTTTTTTTTTTTTTTTTTTTTTTTTTTATATATAAATATATATATATATATAAATATATATATATAGAAATATATAAATATATATATATATATATATATATATATTTATATATAAATATATATATTTATATAGAAATATATATATATTTATATATAGAAATATATATATAAATATATATATATATATATATATAATAATAATAATCGTGAATATCATCGCGAGTGACTTGGAAAACGCTGACTTACTAGCTACCTTGGTTAAGGAGTGATATTTAGAGCCTGATTTTAAAATACTGGAAATGTTAATGAACGAAAGAACAGGCCTACAAAATGTTGCCATTTTTAATTGATTTATTTATGCAGGAGGACCTTATGATTTATGATTACCGTATTTAAGATTGTTTGTTCGCTAAAATAAATGTATGTATCCTATCTGGGATGCAATAAATATATTTCGTATTTAAAAAAAAAAAATGTTAAGTGAAGCAATTCCAGTTTGTTTCAGTGCAATTTTTAAGCATTTTAAGCATATTTGATGATTATCAAGATAATATTGTGAATCGCAATTATTTTTTGGCCAAGATAATTGGGACAAGACATTTCATCCCATGCCTGTATACAACCATCTCAATGTTAAGCTCTCTAGTGCTGCTTGAAGTGTCTTTGTTTAGATTTTCTTCGTTGTTTTTTTCGTTGTCATTAAAGCATCTATTAGTTTGCTTTGATATGTATTTTCTATTTGAGGAAAAATTCCAATAAATTCTAATGAAAACTGGAGCAGTCTGTTTTGCTTTCTCATTGCCACCTCCGTGATTTAACCTTGCAGGTTAATAATTAGATGCTCATCCACTGGGAGTCAAGTGAAAACCATCTGCACCGCTGCTGAACATTTTCCAAACACTGATTTCCCACCTTCCGGGGAGCCTCTGATAATAAGTTCACGCAAGAAAAGCATGAAAATCAACCTGCAGAAACTTGAAATGTGGCAGAGCTTGGTAGTCCATCGCAAACAAACCGTTCTTTTCCCTTTGGGTTTTGTCAGTTATGTTACTGTCATGAGGAACGAGCATGTTTTTGAAAGCTCTTCCTGTTGGTGCTTTCAAGTGCACACTGACAATTGACCTTTCAGTGTGGGCCACTGGACAGCAACTTGAGAAACAACAAAAATCATTGCTTTTTTTTAAAATTTCCCTCAACATACTGTAGCTTCACAATCCAATGCTTCCATTGGTCGACTATTAATCTTAGATGTAAGAACTTTGCTGCACTGCGACAAAGAGTTGCATTATGAAATGACAACATGAAATGACAACAGCACAAACAAGAAATGTTCAATGTCATTTATTACCACTTTTAGTCTTTTTGCTCGAGCAAAAAAAGGGATGCCTGGAAGGTAGGGACTCAAGCGTATCATTATTTTTTAAAAAGGGTTCGCTTTGGAAATGGTCATCAAAAATGCAAAGTAAACACAATATATAGTCTGTGAATGAGTTAATTCAGAGGTTCACATGTTGCATCTATTAAACGGCGAACACGGGAAATTATATGTAGGCATTGGACAAACAAGTAGATTTTCAGATTTTTGAATATTGGATATTCTCAACTTTTAATTAAAACAATGACACTTTAAGAGGACAAATCACGTTTTGGTTGAACTGCTCACAACTCATATCCTCACTGAGGCCGTAACCTGTGACGAGGGCTCACAAAGTAGACGCAGCTTCAATTTGAGGGGCCCCCGATTCAGAAAGGTTGTGATACATTTTTAAGCACATTTGAGCCATACGCAATGATACGGTAAATTACACCTGAATTTAAAAAGGTCATTACAGTTAATGGGGAACTCAACCCATTTTACACATCAGAGTCTCTTTAGAGGTGTCTTAGGGAGTTCTACTGTATGCTTAAAAGAAAAAGTTGTAAAAGAAAAAGAGACTTCTGTGGCTCCGGAGGGAGCTGCGTGAAATCTGATAAATCGCCTGAAGTGATGTTACTTGAGTCAGCATTTGCTGGGGGGGGGACTGCAGGGGGGTTGGGAGGGGTGCAGGGGGGGGGGGGGCTGCAATGAAAAAAACCGAGAGGACAAGAAATCCTATTAGTCAGATGTTCAGACACGTAAAGAAGTCAAAGTTTAAATCAGATTAAATGACCCGCTTGATCTGGATGTTAAAATGGGAACATTGCCGTATTTGTGTGCTGTAAATGTTGGTAATAATCACCACATTTACAAGAGAAAAAAGGATGAGTGCACAACTACAGGAGTTTGTTTGCAAACTGTGATGGCTGTGTACTTGTTATTGTAACAGCTAGAAAATATGACCCACGTTGCAATAAATAGGAACAATCCTTTTAAAAGATGAGTATCAGCTACAATCACAAACGCAATTTCAGGTAAATGTTGGACTAAAACCAAGTCTGAAAACAGCTCGTAGCCAAGAAGTCCCACCACACATTACGGTATGTACACAAGCATGTTGTTTCTCTCTCACACACACACACACACACACACACACACTAGTGAGTACAGCATCATGCTTATTCTACTCTCAGGGGAACCCGAGGAACAGAAACTGGGATCTGAACTAAAGCGTGACAGCTGCTCCGTCTCCGTCCGTTGGGACGTCAGCGGAGGAGAGAACGTGGCGCTGTAGGTAAAAAGGTGTGAGAAAGAAACCACTTCAGAGGTGAAGATCGCAGAGCTTCCTGTGCGATTCGAAGGCAGATTAAGAATGTAGCGAGGGAGGTATAGATTGGAAGAATAAAGGGATTAGAGATGAAAGTGACAGACCCCGACTCGCCCTCTGTCCCAGAGGCCTCTCTGTTTCCAGCTGAGACTCGTCCCTGTGGTGGTGGTGGTGGTGGTGTCTCTTTGCAGCGGGTCTCACTTATCAATATTTCTCTGTGGTGAAAAAAATAAATAGAAATCTGAGAGATGAAGTTGAAATGTCACTCCTATATTTTTTTTAATAAATTAAACATGAATGAGAATCGCTTTTAAAGATTTAGTGCTGCCTCGAAATGATTGCTGCTGCAAATTAAAAAACAAAAAACAACAAAAAACAACTGATTGTTTACCGCTTGATGAGGATTGGTGTGAGAAATGTGATGCATGCTGCAGAGTTCATAAAGCTCAGCTTTGGCATTTTCAATCTCAGTCTACCACTTCATTTATAGTTAATAAGATATCAGCGGGTGTACTAATTGTTTTCGACTGAGAGATGATGGGCTGATGAAATAAAGATAAAGGAATGAATAAAAGAGTGGAAAAAGAGCAGCGAAGAAAATGAAGGTTACACAGGTAGTGGAATAATGAAATGGGAAAAAAACGTGGATGAAAGCTGGATGGACAAAAATCGTACAATTTTCTTTCTCTGTGCTCAAAAAGACCTCAAAGAACAGAACATTAGAGCGATGGAAGAATATCAAGAGGATCGCCGCAGTCGCTTCTTTCGAACACCTTTCTAAGTTTTTAACATTAACGACATTCACGTCTTACCGGTTGTGTGACGAACATTTATCTTCATGTTCAGAAAATACTTCTTTTATTTTGTTACTTGCGGGTCAGTTAATTCTCACCGGTGAATGAAATGGAGCCAACCATTGACCACAAGCAAAAACTTTTAAAAATGAATGACGACTTAAATGCAGCTCCTCGTTCCGGCTACAGCGAGAGGCCTCCGCGTGCGCACGCTAATACACCGTGGAGTCATGGCGGCCTGTCTGGGGACGAATAATTAAAATAAAAAAAAGCAGGATTACATTCATATTCATCTTTGCAGACGCTTTTATCCAAAGCAACTCACAATAAGTGCATTCAACCATGAGAGTTCAAACCCAGAGCAACAAGAATCAAGAAAGTACAATTTCCTCAAGAAAGCCAAACTACCAAGTGCTATAAGTAAGTGCCATTTAAGTGCTAACATTTTATTTTATTTTTTTATTCCAGGCATAGTCGGAAGAAATGTTTTTAATTTGCAGCGGAGGATGTAAAGACTCCTGATGTCATTGGGGAGCTCATTCCACCATTTAGGAGCCAGGACAGCAAACCGTCGTGATGTTGTTGAGTGTTTAGCTCGCAGTGATGGAGCTACGAGCCGATTGGCCGATGCAGAGCGGAGGAGTTCAGGAGTTCCTCCACCATCCAAAACTCCCTCTTTAGGATATCCAACAGTTTGTCAAGATAAGTCTCATTTCATGACCTCCTCTAATGCTTCTTACAACGTTACAGTAGACCCCAAAAAACCTTGTTCTTCAGCTCAACAGCTTCCTATCGGGTCATTGAGTGGCAACCGAGACAAACAATCTCTTGGCCACAACTTCAAAAAGAGAGTCCCGCCTCTCCCCGGGAGTTTGGTTGCCGTACTGGTGATCTTGACTTGGTCTATTTGGTGATGCTCCACCTTCTACATCCAAACAGACAGTTTATTTCGGTGCAACATAAAAAAGGTGCTTGCCACCCAACTGGCAACATCCTGGACCAGTGCACGTGTACGACTTTGTGGATTGTCGCTCCATGTTGCCTAGAGTGAGGCAGAGTAGGGCAACAGGTACAGGCCCAGGGGGACCATGGTATCCATGGTATCCACGGTATCCATGGTATCCTAGCTCAGGCAGGAAGATGTCTTTGAATCATGATTAGTTTTTCTACTCCGGTAAATGATTGCAATCATTTGAAGGTCAAATAACATATCCATTGCCAAAAGAAAAACAGCATTCAGATTCTCCCTGGAATGTGAATGTGGATACACGAATGGCCAACGCAGCACTTTGCCAGATGCAATCGCTCTGCTCTGCAGCAATAGTTAAACCAGCTCCACAAAGGCCTTGCACACCGAGTCCGATGCTTTTTTTATTTTGTGGCGAAAAATCGCAATACAAGACAAAGCAGAATAGATTACAAGGCTGCACTAGACGGGTCGACTATATGACGTGAGCAAGAAACTATCGTTTACCAGTCCAGAGCCCGATCGCAACCGTCTAGTCGTTCGTACGTTCTTTGTTTCCGCGACCGTCACTTTGTCAAGTGTTTTGTGGCGAGAGACCAATGAACGAAGCGAATCAGCTTATCAGACGCCATCTTGGATGATGACGTTTGCATTTACGGTGGCCGTGAGTGGTCATACGACACTGGCGGATGCGGAAGGAAAAGCTGCAGAAAATCGAGCCTGTTCAGAAAAACTTTATTGGAGGAAGAAAGTTTGGGAATGAATGTACAACACTTCCGGACAGAAAATAAGGACTTGGTGTGGAAAGGCCCATCTGGGTCTGACAGCTTTTGGGGAACAGAGCCATTACACCCGGCGACACAGCAAACAACAACGTGGTGAAAATCTTTCGTTGAATCTTCCAGTTCCTCAGAGACTCGCCGTGGTCAGGGGTACAGCAAAATGAATATTCTTTCAAGTCAAGTCACACATATGCTTTATTGATTCACATTTGCATTTCAAACTTTCAAACAGTAAGGAGGACCAGTAGTTTTTATTGAATAGCGATAAAGACACAGAAAGTCACACACTGCCTGCATGAGAGCAGCGTGTGCTACAGTACAGTGCTTCGTAGAAAACCCTCTAGAATATGACCTCTAGGTGAGCGCTGCGGGGGTGTGCGGAAGATGTGTTGTGAAAAAGAATGAGCGTGTGAAAAATAATTTAAAAAAAAACAAGGAGTGTATGTGGCATGTACAGTACAGGAGAATATGTTTTCTCGTGAGACATATGGCTGCACCAGCTGGAGTTCTTATACCGTCGCTGTGATAAGTGGCTTTATTTTCCGCTCACTTCCTTTTGTTTCTCAGCTTTATTTGACGGCTCTCCTGCTTCTTCTTCGCCCCGGGTTTATTTCTGCCATTTCCCTTTGTTGCCGCCTGGAAATTTCCCTCGTCTTATCTCGAGTCCGTACTCACGCCAACACACACACACACACACACACACACACAGACGATCATTACCGAAACGCAAAACAGGAAGAATCTACAGTTCTATCAAATCCGATTCACACCCGAAGACTTCGCTCCGTGTCACAAAGGTTACATCACTAATAAAGGCATAAATGCATTTTTAAGAGAATCTTCAGACATTAAAGCCTCCCTGGTGATCTGCTACTATTAACGATGTGTTCGAGGCATGTGAGGAGAGGAAACAACGGTTAACCCTGTGAAGCAAAAGAACCCGAAGAACGAGAACCAATGATTTGTTTGAAGCAAGTCAACCCAGACCGAGGGCGTTTCCGTTCATTCGCTGCACCGACTCGCAGGGGTGTGATCTGTTGTTGCAGTAATGCAATTGTAAAACAGTTGCATAATTAAAAAGAGTGTTGGGGTGGGCGGGGGGGTAATAACCTTTCAAATAGTTTGGTGTCATGATTATTGGTTCAGCTTTTTCCCCCATTCTTAGACGAGCCTAATGAGGGCTTGCAAATGAAAGCGAAACATTTACAAACAAATAAATCGTCTCCCAGCGATCGTTATATTTCACCGGTTGTCGGGCCGACGGTGGCCTGTTGGAAAGCAGTACTCCCTGGTGCGCTCCTGCATTGTGACTTTGAATTTGGTGAGTTAACTGCAGATCTATTACTGAATTTTTTTTTCTCACGGTCAAGTTTACAATGTGATGAAAGGATTATATATTTTATCTCTTTTTTTTTTTTTTTTTTATCTTCAACTGCGTTAGAAGAGGCCTAAAGAGTCTCTTCTAATTGGTAAGAAAAGGAGAGACACAAGTACAGGAAACTTGAGTTTAGACTTTATCCTCAATTCAAACAAATAATCATGAATACAATGATTTAAAAAAATTAAGAACAACAAAACATGACTAAATGAGATTCTGATGAAAACTAAATTCAAATTTTGATATATCCCAACGACAGAATGGAAAGAAGAAGAATAAAGAATCCGCAGATCTTGTATTCACACTGGCTTGGACTGGTTGTAACCACAAAAGATCAACGTGAAACCTTTTAAATAAGGTCTCAAGAGAGGACTCAAAAGAAAGAATAAAAATAGTCAAAAGACTCGTGGTGAATGCATCTGCTGCAGATCCAGACCACATGAACGTTTCTCCACACGGTGTGTATTTAAGTGTACTTCAAACTGGCACACTGTAAAAAGCATGATAAAAAATCCAAATATCAGAGGCTTGTGTGTCATATTCACAACAATATTGTCATGTTAAGGAAAAAATATGTCTCAATGTTTCGTTGATGAAATATTCAGCGTACAAATGGGGATATCAAGTTGCTTTCTAAAGACTTTTTCAATACAAGATGGAAGTTCATCCTCCACAACACACAGCACTGACTGCACTGTTCACACGTCAGAGCTGTTGAAAGAACACTCAATGAATATTGTATGAGACAGACAAAAAAACAAACAAAAAAAAAAAAAAGGCAAAGGGAGCGGGAAAACAGGAAATTAAAAACCAAAACTAATCCCATCTTTAAATCTATACAGCCCTGTGTCTGAGTCGGGTTACTTCAGATCGTGGTTTGTCGGCTGAAGAGGTCGAGGGTCACAGCGGAGAGGAACGCCGGCATGCTCTTCTGGTGATGCAAGTGAAGGTCCACCATCTCTCCCAGAGTTTTGGAGAACTCTGTCTCCATGAGCTGCATGCTTCCATTGGAGCCCTGAGCGCACGCACACGCACACACACACACACACACACACAAAGTTATCAAAAGACAATACACAATATCAAACAATGAGACCTGGCTTTTTACATCCATCTCCAGAGAAAAACTTTCAAAGTGAAGCAAGAACACTTAAAGTTGTTATTGTCTACAGGGGATTATCAAGTGTGTGTGTGTGTGTGTGTGTGTGTGTGTGGTGCTCATTCACAGCAGGGTGAAGGTGTCTAAATCTGTGTGGATTAATTAAAAGGAATGAGGAGCAGCTCGGGGCGATGGAGTGAAGGAGAAAGGGATGAGGGAAAACGAGGGATAAAGTAATTAAAGCATCGCAGGGATGGAGGAAGGTAGCGCGGAGCAGAGTCCCACGACATGCAGGGAAGATATTGAGACGTCTGAGGAATGTCCTGTGTCACGTGTAAGAAGAGAAACGCAGATCTTTGTTTGACGAGCATCATGAGAGGGCTCATAAAATACACAGTGGAGGGAAACACTCAGAAAATAAATTAAATATGACACGTAAGTCCAGAGGACCCAAAAAAAAAAAAAAAAGGGTTCGCAAAGAAAAATGTAATACGGCATTATATCATTTCCCACATACTTTTTTATTTTTTTAACTGAAAGTCTAACTCAGTAAATGTTCACAGTGTCATTTGGACCTGAATAACTTAAAATATATATATATATATATCATATTAAAAATTAATCCCACTTGAGCTCAGCATTATTATTTGAAAATTGAATAGACTTCAGCTATAGGACATTGGAAAATAGTGTTGATGCAGAAAAAAAAAAAAAAAAAAAAAAAAAAAAGCCAAACCTACTTGATAAACCAATTAGTGCGCTTCCTCACACACACAACAGGCTGAGGTGAACTCAGCTGTTCCCTTCGGTGTGAACAGTGACAAATCTCCACGGGGTGAGGGGAGAGGATAACTGAACTAATGACATTTGCTAGCTGACTGCACAACGCTGAACCGAGGCTAAACGCTGCTCCAGAGAAACGGGCCGAATTACTTTTCTGTTTCAATGCTGCCCTGAAACCAAATGTACAAAAAAAAAGAAAAATGCACCAACAGTAGGTCGTAGTCAACGCTGTCCGCGAAGCCAGCGTGCTGCTGAAAGAAGTTTTAGGGTCGATTGATTTTCGGCAGTGAAAGTTTTGTTTTCATCTTCACTTCAAAAGACTTCAGGTTGGTTCATCTGGTCGGATTTCCATTAAACGTGAGTTTAGTTGGTTCATTCTGCTTTATTGGAGTCTCTTCTCAAAGAATAATCTAACACTGAATCCACTTTGTCGAGTTAGAAAATGACACCGAAAGTCACTTTATCATGCTATTAATCAATCAGGGCAACAATTTCACGATTATTGCCATTATCTGCAGATTATTTTCTAGAACAACCGATCTATTGTTAGGCTAATAAAATGGCAGAAGGTAGTTCTCAAAGTCTAAACGTGAGGTCTTCAAATGTCTCGTTTTGCCAGTCAAATCCCAAAGATAGTCAGTTTAGTATGATGGAAAAAAAAAAATGAAAAAAAGCAAGAAATCTCCATATTTGAGGAGCTGAAAACTGAAATTTCTGCAATTCTTTCCTAAAAAAAATGACCTAAACTATTAATATACTGTTAAAATGGTTGGGAATTTTGATTATCTAATGGATTTTTCGGCTAAACGTTGCATCTCTACAACTGATTCCAGTCTTTATTGTTAACTTTTTCAACAGAAAATCAAATCTGCCTTTTACTCCCATTCCAAAGTATAAGGCGACATCACTCACTCTGCTAAAGTCAATGCTACCACATACTAAACATATATATTATATATAAAGACATCAACTTTTAGTGTTGGGGAGAGTTCAAAACTAACATACAAGTTTTAATAACATAGTATCATACTTTCCAACAAGTCGTATGGTATGACCCCAGTGGGATTATTATAACAACATTACCTTTATTTATATAGCACCTTTAAAAACAGAGTTTACAAGGTGCTTCGACAGACAAAGCAAGGCAATACAACAACAGCGTTGCCTCTTCCTCGGTATTTATTGGCCCTTTACGATTGTATACAGTCAAGAAGCTGGAGGGAAGAAATTAGGGCGGGGCGGAGGATGACACGCAACAAAGGACTCCAGCCGGATTTGTTGCGGTTATGTGGTAAGCACCTTAGACTACTGGGCCACCATGACACACGGCCACACTGGTATTTGAGATTTAAATGTGTACTCCTGCCGTCTTTAATTGGTTCATTATCAAAAAGTTGGAAATATTTTCATTAAAAAAAATGTAATCAAATTAAAAGTTGCTTCCCCTGGGTTAGCTGTATGAATAGATGGCGAGGCGATATGTATCACATAAACAATCTGATCCGACCTCACAGCTACTTTGTGATGATGTGTGTAATAAAAGGTGTAATTCATCGTTTCATTAACTATGGCGATGTCAGGCGACGTTTCACACTCTTAAAAAAAGAATGTTTCTCCTCCCTAAATCTACCATAATAGCATCATTTTCATTCAGCCGGTTATCCGCCTTCTATTATCTTTTGGAAATGAAATACTTTCTTTAAAAAAAAAAAAAAAAAAAGAGCGTCGACAGAAGTCCAATAATTCAAAGTGTCTCCAATAATCTGCCTCATAAGTAAGACCACTTCAGTCGTGACTTTCTGAATACATCTCTTGACGCATCTCAATGACACGAGCACAATGGACGACTTTAACGCTGTAGCGAACACAACACATCTGCCACTGAGAGGCGTCGCACACAGACCCATTACGCCGTCTTCACGCCGCCACACAGAAACCTCACAATGGCACGGTTCTGAGTTTTTCAATTCGCTCTAAATCCATCTTTACCACACGGGCCTGGACGCCGCGGCCAGGCGAACCGAGGGCTCTCTCTAATCACGCCGGGCTCTCTCGTGTCTTCCTCCCACCGCTCCGTCTGATAGTGCCTCACTCTGTGGCTTCATTTCCGTCACAGTCCCTGGTGGTTTCTTTCTGAAAGCTATGCCATATCCTCAGGCTGCTGCTCTCATCAAAACGTGTGTGTGTGTGTGTGTGTGTGTGTGTGTGTGTGTGTGTGTGTGTGTGTGCGCACACGCGACATTAGAAACGGCTGGGGCTCGGGGAACATGGGACAACATATATCAAAGAAAAACACTGGGACCAGTTACCATGGAGATCTCAATGTCTGTAGTTTGTCCACAGTGTGTGTGTGTGTGTGTGTGTGTGTGTGTGTGTGTGTGTGTGTGTGTGTGTGTGTGTTAATGTATCGGTTCTTTGTGTGCTCTTTACCTGCTGCGTCCATATAGTTTTACATTGCTGCGTACAGCCTGTAACAGTGAGAGAACGTCTCTCCTACCTGACTAACATGAGAGCATAGTCTACACTCAGCCTGGTATCCATGGGAAGGAAAAAAAAAAAAAAGATAGCTTCTCCTTGTTTGTGTTTCGTGGGTAAATGTGCCGTGTTTGCGTGTCAGACCTGAGTAAACAAAATAATAAACTAAAGACGAGTGTTTCATAATGTCGTAGTTTGTTTTTGGGCCATCTTACTTTCTAAATATAAAGTTGGTTGTGCCGACAAACTAAAAAGGTATTAAAGGGAGAAGGGAAGTCGGATAACATGCTACGGTTTGTCATGAGGGAAAAACACAGGTTGAGAATTTCTTGAATTAATTAACAGTTGCGACACAAATATACGCGCATAACGGATTTACTGAACTAAATAATGTTAGCGTGCTTGTCCTTGGCGTTGACGTTATACAATTATATTCTCATGTGGTAAAACATCTTGCACTAAAGTTCAGATGAAGTGGTTGCGTCATTTCTGCTGGTTACCACGTTTAAAAGCCATATTTAGGTAAGCTACTGATTTAGTTTGTGGTTGAAATTAAACACAATGTATTTTATGAGGGCTAAAAAGTGCATTCACGGGTGGAAAAAAAAAACATCCTTTTTTGATGGTTAAAAGAGAAGCAGGTTTTAAAACAAATGCGACCCAGAGGGCAACGCATTGAGCAACACTTATTTATATTCGACGCATCCCTTTCCTCTTGGACGGAAAAATTCTGAACAATTTCATAAAAAGGTCAAGAGAGTTTGCTTTTTAAAAATCAGCTTTATTCAAATAGTGACCTTATCAATGCACATCTGCATATTCACGACTCCTTATTGGGTGTTTTAAACAATATCTGACCTTTATGAAAACCACAAGATTCTGTTTATATTTGAAAACAACATTCAGCGGCGTGAGTGCGATGCAGAAAAGAAATGTATGGCGGGGTTAAGGTAATACCAAAGTCTCTCCCTAATATGAATAAAAACAGACCGAGATGGAAGAAAAAAAAAATGTGTATTTGTTTCCCCGGGATCAGTGGTAAGAATCAAAGATGAACGATTTTGAACCTAAGAAGGACAGACCTCGACAACGGAGCCGAGGAGTGCTACCCCATTCTTCTCCCTGCTTTCATTTGTCCATCCAATTAAAGGAAATCGATACTTCCTGGCTTGAGATGCAGGGCGGGGCTTCATAGTGACCTCACATCCAACCAAGGAGCTGCATGCTGCCTGAATGACAATCGTGCTCCTCTCCCCCAAAAGTAGACAAGAGTCAGAGTCAAGGTGCACGGCCATGCCCCGAGACAGCGAGCCAGAGACGCACGGAAGATAAGTGGAAACACACGGCCGAGGCCTCAGAAGATAAGAGGCAACACTACGCGTTTCCCTGACCTTGAAATGAGCTTTGCCTCTACACTTTCTGAAAATGTTTTTTATTCGTAATGTTATCTTTTTTTTTTTTAGGGCCCACATGAGACGGCTCTTGGAGAAAGGTTGACTTTTACCTTGAAGGTGTCGACCGAAATAACACAGTACCAAGTAGTATTGAAACGTCTCCAGTCAAACTAGGAACTGCAATTAATCCTTTTAGTGCCCCGATATATATATATATATATATAGATAGATAGATAGATCAAACACATTTTTTTTTTTTTTGCTCTGCAAGAGTCCTTCTATTCTATTCGATGTGAGCAACAACCCTTACAGACAACGTAGTAATGCCAGCAATGTCTTTTAAGATCTCTGTGACGAGTGGATGCATTTACAGCGGCCATCACGTTCTCACCAACAACAAAAAAGAAACCCACCAGAGTGATGCCAAATACATAACCGCAGACTTCTACACACATCCGACTTTCTTTTCTACCAATCTATTTGTCAATCATCACCCACTCCTCCTCGCTCTTCCTCGTCCCCGTCTGCCACACTCGGCTCATCCAGAAAGCACTGGGTTACCAGGGGCAACAGCCAAGTGAGACATGGCCCTTTTTCCAATTTGTCTAGCAATTTGTGGCATTTCATTTTTAACACTTAAAATATATGTTTTGTTTTTTTTTCCACTTAGATATGAGATAAGGCCTCATTGTGATTGTAATGGTTGTAACATATTTTAACAGCTAATGATAAACCATTGCTTCTTACACCATTTAAATATTCACCAATAATCACATTATTGTTGTCAATGTAAATGTGCCGAACCTGATTAAATGAAACCGTATCAATCACGTCGGTAGAACAGACCGTACAGACTTTCACTTGACTAATTTGGATGATTGCGCTGCAGAAAAGAAAACTCGCGTCGGCCACAGAACAACAAGAAACCACACAACTCGGAGAAGCCGCCCGCATTCTCATTTCCATATTTGATGAGCCGCTTCTGTTATCTGCGACTGTCTTGAGAGGGTAACGATTAATCACCACTCTCCCACACTTGACATTTGAACTCTCCCAGGCTCCTTAAGACCGCTCCACCGTCCCTGCAGACGTGACATGCTACTTTGCACTGATCTGCGCCACTTCATTTTGAAAACCGAGGCCTCGGCTGTGACGGATGGGCCCGTACCGAGGTGGCGACGTGCAGTTCACAGATCAGTTGACCCCTGTCTCCGCTCTCCAACGCTAATGAGGGGACTTTTTTTTTTCTCCCCCCTTCTCCGTCTTGTTCTCTCCTCCCCCTCTGCCGCATGGATTTTTCGCCAGTTCGTCTCAATGCAGCGGCGGAGAGGAATAGAAAAAAAAAAAAAAAAAAATCAAAAACGTCCAATTCCATTCTCATTTACACCTTTGCCTCTTCAGATCCCACCTTCACCCACATGTTCCGTACACACACACACACACACACACACACACACACACACACACACACACACACACACACACACAAAACGCCGCCCCGCCGACAGCGGCGGCGTCAACAAAAAAACAATTCCGCTGCATGGCAGGGCTGCTGATTGGTGGGGTTTAAAAAAAAATAATAATAAAAAAAACAGAAGGCAAATTAATTGAATAATCAGAAATATGCAGATGAATAGCTTTCAATTTAAATGCAGATTTTGGCATTTTTCTGCAGTCGGGAGGAGGATGAGAGTGACAGAGAAAGAGAGAGAGAGTAGAGCTCCCACCAAAAATAATTTATTCTATCCATATTTATATTCTAATCAGCTTTTTGTTTACTGTCTTTAAAGCGTTATTCATGTGCCTCGGCAGTAATTAACAAATGACTGTGTAGATCTATCAGGGAACTATTTCTTTGCGTGGCTTACCACTGATCAACCTGATCCTCACGAGCATAAATACATTAAACATGGGATCAGTTACAGTTGTCAACTTGAAACTTAAGACGCAGCTAAATGTTCAAAGAACTCCTTTGTTTACTTTGAAACATGTTTGCCTCAACTTTTGCGAGCATTCCCATGAAGCGAGGGGAACCTCAAAATCCATGCAAATAGAATACTCGCTTACCTTGATGTTGGCTAAATAAATGAATAAATGACTTCATTCGTCATTTGTTCGTATGCATTTATAGTACTGTATTTCATCAAATCAAGATATTCTCATTCACTTTTATTCACACATGAAGAGGAGCCCCCCCCGCTCACTGTCACACCAGACTTTTATTCATATCGGCGTTTTCATTTAGCCTGGCTTTATTTTGCATTTCTTTTATTTACAGTGTCAGGGGCTTGACATTAAACTTCAGCAGCCACTTGCCCTTTGGGCAGGTAGCTGAAATGTTTCACTTGCCTGATAGCCAAACTGATATGTCCGAAATGGAAAATGTAGGCCTATAAATAAATAAATAAATAAAATCAACAGAGTTTTGCACAATTTGGCAAAAAAATAAATAAATGTTATCCTTTTACTTTGTTATTTGTCATCTAATAACAAAGTTGAGACCAGGGAGCCGAGTAGCAGTCTTACACACTTCTCTGCGCTTCCATTAGAGCGGTTACCCACCCAAAGCAAACCCATAGAGACTGAGTCTGCCCCGCGGCCACTTAAATTAATTAAATCAAAAGTAAACAGAAGAAGCGTTAAACAAAATAAGCTAATGAAAGTTAACACCACCAACGCAACAGTGCAACAAAATAGGAGAATTAAATGTGGACTCCTGAAGCTGTGTTCGTGGATGATTTCATATCAGATAATCATATTGATTTATTTTTGTCTTCCTGAAACCTGGCTGTGTCATAAAGAATGTGTCAGCCTACATGAATCAACTCCTCCAGGTCATATTAATACTCTCGTTCTTCGAGGAGGTGGAGTAGTGGCCATCTTTGACTCAAGCCTATTAATAAACCCTGAACCTAAATTAAATTATAACTCATTTGAAAGCCTTGTTCTTAATATTTCACAGCCAACCTGGAAAACACTACAGTTAATTATAATGTTTATAGCGTTATAGAGTTAAAGATCACGTATTTTGTTTTCCACTTGCTCGAACACAGTGTCACAATATCTACCAATTCAACCACTTTTGCAGTAAAACATTTGTATTAAAGAAACCATTTATTACGTAGAGAATATGAAAAACATTTGCGGTGCTTTGTTCTACCGCTGGCCGGGGTTTATCAAGATTGTGGGTGCCTTCCCATTAGCCTTTAGGCGTTAAACCGCAATTTCATCATAGGTTTTCCTTTTAAAATGTTTGCTTTTTAATTATTTTTTTGCCACAGAGGGGAAAACTCCACACATGCATTACTGCTCTGCCCTGAACGTCACCTTTGATGTGTGATTGACAGGTTATTAGTCAGCTGGTTAAGAGTCGAGTGATTGACCTCTGTGAAGAGAATAAACAAAGGCTGGACCTATTACAGAATAAACCCGTCCACTGGGCTGGAGTTCTCACCATTAATATTCCGGGCAACATACCCAACATATTTCTTTTTTTTTTTTTTTTTTAATGCGGTGGGGATTTACAGCCAGAACTCAAACGAAAACATGATGTGCTGCATGCCTTTCAGACAGGACTCCAAGCAAAAAACAAACTGTGCTGTTAAACCGCTCTGCAACAGGTGAGTTTCTCTAAATGAACTGTGAATGTGCAGTTAGACTGTGTTTGTAAACCGTTGCAGAATGCACGTTTTTGACGGACGTGTGCTGCAGCTTGTTTGAGTCGCTAAGCTAATGCATGCATCTCATTGGCTCACGCACACAGTGAAGTACTGTCGAGGCATGTTGGGTTTAACTACTCGAGTATATTTTTGATTGAATTTGCGTGTAACAAAATAACGGCCCAGCCGTCCTCGTTTTTTAGACTTCACTTGCAGTCGGATAAATATCTGACTGCAAGGGAAGAGAACAGCGTGTAGTGTCTTTTTGTTTTAGGTATTTGGTGAGAACAATCTGAACAAACAATTGTGTTCTCCCATATTGTAAAAAGTGACATTTGAATGTCTTTTTGTATTACAAATAAGGTCTAAGTGTTATAAATAATTCAAACTCAGACAGGGTGACTACAGGTATACTGTATTAGGACAGACAGTATGAGAAAAAAAAAAATACAAATATGAACCTGAAAATGAGCATAAACATCATCATAGATTTTTTTTTCTGTTACTTCTGCCCCGGAACATCACGCCGAGATCAAGTTAATAAATCAAATGACGCTTAAGTTGTCTTCTCTAAACCCGGTCTGTGTGTCAAAGTGACATTTCTTTGGGCGATAAAATTAAAGGTGGCTAATTACAAGCAGACACAAATATGTGTGTGTGTGTGTGTGTGTGTGTGCGCAGAGAATATTCAAAGCACGAAGCATTGCAGCTACCTTGATACAGATCTGCACCCTTAGCTTGCCTCTTATCTTTAATTAGAGGGGAAAGTGAAGAGAAAACGTCACTCCACCAATTCAGCATTTAGCTTAAAAATATTTATTTTGTTGCAGCTGCATAAATAGCCTTTTTCCATCCCATGCCTTCTTGTTCACTGTAACCATGGGGCTAAAAATTACCCCACAATGCAACTGGCCGCAACTTTTGGGTCGGCGATTCGGCTCGTGCCACGCGAGCCGCGGCTAACGTGGCCCCGAGCTGCTGGCCCCGAGCGGAGACGGGGAGCGAGCCACGGGGCTAGTAATCTTACTTCTTTTCCCAACTCCACAGCCTCCGATTTGCGAGCGCGTAGCCTTCAGTTATCAGACTCCACGCAGCTCCCTCTGGAGCCACAAAGGGCTTTGTACAACTCCTTCCACATATGCAGTGGATCTCCTATAAACAAACTTTGATGTGCCCCTTTAGAAAATTTTCATCAATAGCATCCATTCACCAACCCGACAAAGTCCGGGAGATCATGTGCGAGCAGATTCTGAAACATGACTCAGTCAAACTGATCCAAACAGCAGTTTTCTTTTCTTGTTTTTTATTTTTTTCTTCTTCCTTCTAAATTCACACAAAGTGCCGTTAAATAATGTGACTGACTGGTGACTCGCACAACGTTGATGTGCGAGTCATTGATGCGCACATCGACGTTGATGTGCGAGTCTGCTGCTCCACTCAGGGATAGTCACAACCTCAGTTGGACTTCAGTGTGGTTCTGGCGTATCACGTTACCATGGAGACAGCAGACATATGTTCCGATCGAACAGAGGAGCCAGTGACGCCGACAAGTGCAAGTGCAAGTGCGCGCGCGCGCGCACACACACACACACACACACACACACACACACACACGCACACGCACACCCGAGGGCAAGCAGGACAGGAAACTGTCAGGAGAAATCAGAGTCAACATTCTCTGCTTTCTCTGGGAAACTAACGCAGAGATTTCTCTCCAAAGGTTTCAACACAAAGTCGCGTTCGCGGGAAAAGAGCGGCTAATTTATTCACTCTTGTATTCCCATCAGCCTTTGTGTTTACTGTTTATTAGTGCTTTGCTCATGTTTATCTTCATAGCTATCAGCGATATATCACTGAGTGTTTTGTTTCAGTCAGTGAGCAAAGTGAGATTTGGTCCCGGCAAGCCGTCTTCCTCTTCCCAAAATATTTAAAAACACCCACTCATCCATCTTTTTTTAGTTTCACATTCATTTGTATTGCTGTCAACTCTGTTTTACACACATGAAGAGATTATGCATGCACACACACATACACACATACACACCTCGTCATCTTAGATAACAAAAAAGAAAAAAACGAATGAAAGTCATGATTACCGTTACTTCAATAAAAAACAAAACAAACCATTTTTCACTGGGAAAAATTGAAGATAAACATACGTTACACACAAACATGCATCCACAAACTCACAACAATGGCTCTGCATGTTACCAGAGCATTCTTTTATAACGGCACTGGTCTTTATTCTGCATCACAGGGCTGAGCGATTATATTTCAAAACAATAATTACGATGATTTTAATATTGATGGTTCTCTAACTGTCCTTCTATTTTTTCTTTTTTTAAATCAGCCGTAACGATTTTTTATTTTTTTTATACACCCTACTGGCTACAGTCAATAGTGTTGTGGTGCTGTAACTGCCATTCAGTTGAAAATGAGCTCACTCATTTCCCTTTACTCCCTCTTCAATAAAAAAAACAAAAAAACAAAAAAAAACACGTCCGAAGACGAAAACACCTTTATAGCCTCTAATCATTTTAAGTAGCCGCCACAGCACCTGCTACAAATAACACCAACACTCTAGTGACATTAAATCTGATTGGTCTGAAAATGAGAGAGGCAGAGCGAACAGGCTTATCACCGGGTGATCAACCTTTTTGGCCCAGCTGGGCCACAGTGCTCCCGACCAGCCGCTCCCACAGCTCGAGTCATATTGGCCCCGTTGCTAGCGGCGACCGACCCTGACAGTTTGGAGCCGTGCTTCAAAGTTATTTTTAAAATTAAGCTACAACGGACAAATGACTCGACCATCCGGGTGGTGACGGCTTCTCCACGCCGTCTGACTTAACGGGCAAACATGGCGTGGCGTTAATCATTCCCCAGCGGCTGATAAAACAAGAGACAGGTCATTAAGACCAGGCAGTGTTCATAAACTGGACTTTATTAACTCTCCCACTCTCGCACAAAGGCACAAATCATATCGCCTTTTTTTTCTTTTTATAAACGTTCTGCTACGTCTACGCATCACCTACCCTCCGTACATTCTCCTCTTCCCCTCCATCTCTCTAAGCTTGACAGTTATTTGGGAGCGTGCGTTAATGAGCTGGCCCTGAGATTCTATCTTCTCCTTTCATTAGGAAGGAAAAGCCGGGAAGGAGAGAGTGTCAAGGAAGTGAAGGAGGAGAGCGAGAGAGCAAGGGAGGAAGGGAAAGAAACTAAATAAGACAGAAGAGTCAATCGGTCGATGGGGAACATCGAGAAGTTTTCGGTCACTGATGTGGAGTGTGTGTGTGTGTGTGTGTGTGTGTGTGTGTGTGTGTGTGTGTGTTTGTTTATTTGTTAATGAGCTGATCAATAGCAGAGGTGTGGAAGCCCAGGAGAGGGTCTGCTTCTGGAGATTACTTACAGAGACACACAACCTGTAGGACTTGTTTGTCTGCAATGTACCTCTGTTGTTGTTGTTGTTGTTGTTGTTGTTGTTGTTTTTTCTATTATGGCTCAACTAAAGTTGTTCAACTGGAGTTTCTCAAATCCAAGTCTCTATCTAAAATAATGCACTGCTTCATTTTGTGTCTTGTCAGCATTATAGGATGAAAATGTTGTAAATTTTTCTAATAACTTAAGAGGAATTTAAAAAGATTTTTTAAAAAAAAATGCAAACTAACACGGTCTTCATCCTGTTATGTCAGACCGACTTTTATGGACTTTGTGTTTATCGGAACCTTGAAATGGACAAATGTGAATGTTGTACGACGCGAGTTACTTGAAACTTCTGGAGAAAATGTTGTAAATACACTCACTCGCTCTCACAGCTAAGATGTTTGTCTCGCTGATTAGCAGAGCCTCATAAATACCTAATCACTGATGCTAATCAGCCCTCTCACCTAGGGTTGAGCTAAAAATATAAAATCACACACACGCGCTCACGTTAGCCTAATACACACATGCAGTTTCTGCACACTTCCCCCTCCCCCCGTCTAAATAATTCTGTCATCACAGGCATTTTAACATAACATTGCATTCATCCATTATTAATTGACAAACAGCATTTATCCACATAACCTCGCTCTGACTGAGTAGCTTTTGCACCGCTCTGGTTCTCGTTGGCAACATTAGAAAACGACTTTGACAGCCACAACTTTTGATCTCCGACTCAGACACACACACAGTCTAACTTCTGGCTTTATTCTGTAAAATTGATGAAAAACAACAGCACGAAGGTGCCAACGTAGTTCGACTCATTTTGCCTTTGAAGTCTACAAATGTCTGTAAGATTCCAGACATTTTATGGTAAATACTGTGGGGTTGCACGTCTTGATTTACCAGGAAATAAAGTTAATGCGATGATGAAACGAAGAAAGTAACTTTGAACATGACTGTGCGTTTACCGCTATGTTTAAATGCATATACTAACAGGCAAATCATTTTGCGTGGCAGCCTGCTAGAGTATGTCAGCACTAATCTCAAAGGTGCTTTGGGTCTACAGACACTTTATGCTAATCCCATGCAGTCTGGGGCAAAAGAAAATATGCAGTTTTTTTACAGACATTTTTAAGGTGTCCCTCGAGGTTTTTTTGGGGGTATTTTTTATTATTTTTATTTGTTCTTCAGTGGTAAAACAATTGCTGCAACAACTTATGAGACATTAGCAAGCACGGGGATGGCATGATTTTCTTCCATCATAACGTTCTAAGCCTCTTATAGAATTTCAGTTGATGAATTTTTTATTATATAATGAATTGGTTAATTATGATTTCTTATTTAAGACTAGAAGACCTTGACACAGGGTTGAGCTGCATCTCAAATTAATCTTCAGTTTCCCAGCCGTCAGACGTTGTACACCACTTCTGTAGCATATACTAACCTGCTGTCTCCACCCTGTCCTTTAAAAATAGCAAAAATGTCTCTTTGAGGGTTGAATTACAACCTCTGAGCGAGAAAAGAATGACAAAGACCGAATAAACAAAAAACATTCCTTGCAGTCGTAATTACCACCGTCATCATTGTGTCTCTGCCGTCCCCGTTTTAAACTCACACAGGACTGAGTGAGTGAAAGAGACAGAAAAGCATCTCATTTGACAACTTAACTTGAAACATTTCAATTAACAAATGATGGCGACGTTTAAGGGCTGAACAGTGAACGTGAAGAAATCATTTGAATTAGAGTGCGACACAATAAATGAATGCATGAGAAAGGAGGGAGAAGGGGAACGTGACAGTTGCAGGTTAAACAGCTTACACCATAGGAGGGGGATTTGGGTGCCTCTGCTAGAGGGGGATATTAGCGGGATTATCTGGCAACCCTGTTGCTGAGGTGAATAACATTAGAATCCTATTTGTAAAGACTTGCTTCCTGTCCAAAATCCCCCATTTGCTCTCCACTCACTCGTGCCTCATACCACAATTAGTCCATCTATATTCTCATAACCCAGATTACACTCACCCACATGTGTAAAGAGCATGTTGTGTGTATTTTTATATTTGTGTGTGTGTGTGTGTCCCTTTAAGTGTGGGTGGTCCTTTAAATGTGTGTGTGAGTGTTGTATGCCATTAGTAGGACAGGCCTCTCTGCTCCCATAGGCCACCAGGCGAGTGTGTCATACACAGTAGAGAACACCCTGAATACTAATATAGGAAGCGTTAGCATCTGTTTTGTGTGTGTATGTCTTTGCACATCTGTATGCATGGGCGGTGAGAGAGAGGGGTGGGGCGGGCTGTGGGGGGGTGAAGTGTGGTGTGACGGAGAGGGGTTGAGATTGGAGTGAGTGTGTGTGCATTTGAGTGTGACAGTGCGCACTATGAGGGTATTAAGAGTGCGTGCAGTGTGTGTGTGTTCTATGGACGCAGTCTGAGGTTAATAAATATTGACAGTGAGTTATCTCTTCTGGCAGGGTCGCAGGTGGGTTCGATGGAGCAGATTGGACACACCAGCGAGAAGAGAGAAAAAAATTACATGTGTACGCCCACATGCCAAGTTCAAAACCCCAATCCGTTTCTTCTGTTATTCTCTACTCCACTCCACTCGCATTCAAGTGAGTCCTTGAGCAAGGCAGTAATGAGCAGTCGCAATCGCCCAGCACTTTACCGCGATAATCACCCTGCCAAGATAATGGCGCCGCCTTCTACCTCGCCGGCACGGATTCTCCGCGGTGTCTGTTCTAGCGCTAGAGGCCTCCTATCATATCGCAACACAGCAACAACACGGTGATTAGCTTCTGCTACACACTCAGATCAGAGAGCAACAGAGAGAGACGCGGAGATAAACAAGAGGGAGATAAAGACGGGGGAAAGTGTTGCGGGACAGGATGGAGGGAGAAGAGGGAGCGAAGGAGACAAAGAAGGTGAGTGCGAAGGGAGCACAGTAGGATGTTTTCACTGTAGAGGTACTTAAAAAAAAGAAAGAAGGATTTGTTCAACAGCTGAGGCACAGACACACATGAAGGTTTTATTTCGGCCCTCTCAATGAGTGTACGGGGAGTGGTGATCGATTAATGCGGGCCAACACTGACATTGCCCAGTCATCACTCTCACACCATCATCATTCCTCCACTCATGAGGCAGAGGCAGGCGCGCGCGCACACACACACACACACACACACACGCACGCACGCACGCACGCACGCACGCACGCACGCACGCACACACACACACACACACACGCACACACACACACACACACACACGAGGAGAGTCCCTGTCGGCGTAGTGTTCCTCTGCCTGCATGGCTGAGTCGGGTACAAAGCTATAACGTGGCGTAATGGTGCATAAATGTGGATGTGGGGGATTTAGCAAGGAAAAAAAAAAAAAACAGGAGAACAAAACAAACACCTTGCAAGGTCAAATTTGTACTTCCTGAAAGATCCCACCGAGACCGATATCTGCACTCGCACAGACGCTACAGCCTGTAGGAGTTTCGACAGCGTTTCCCTTTTAACTCCACACTTCTATGTTAATGATCGCGACGCGTGTGCTTTCAGAAGTACGTGCTGCCAGTCGGCTTGTAGCCTCATGCGACCATGTCTGATCTCAGCATGCATGTAGGTGTATAGATGTACGTAAAGCTAGACATACATTGATGCCATTGTATGTATCATATTACTACCAGAAACAACATCCCAGATATCCAGTTTCAATTTGTGGTTTCCAGCACAAAATGTTGTATCACAACAGATTTATGAATCACTTTTATCCCTTCATAAAATGTCTTTACTTCCAGACAGCAATAAATCAATGAAATAAATAATTAAAAAACATTTAAAAAACTTTCGGTATCTTTGGCTGTCGCAGGCCAGTAATAAAACCCTCCAATCTTTTCATTCGGCCCGCATGAAATTATTGGATGGTTAACCTACCTACCCGCTTGCACCTTGCGAGTGCTTCCAAAAGGCTAGGCAGATACTCCCAATACTTGCATACTACCGTGACACCTAATACTAATATGACTACTATAAAGTACTACGAACCATTGCCCTGTTTGTTGTATACGTTCATCATTAATGTGTGGGGTGTTTTCTGACATGTGAATGAGACATGGTGTAGTTGGATACGGTTGGCGTGGGCAGTGATACGTGGCGCTCCTCTCCCCAACGCGCTCTCATGGAATCAGGATGTGCGTTTAATGTGTTTTGGGGGAGTGGCTTAGAAGGAAGGCCTAAAAGGGAGGGACTGGGATTTTTTTTTTTAAATCTTTCTGGTTTCCAAAGTTGCCTTCCCCAACGTTTATGTAGTCATAAACAAAAGGGAAGCGTGTGTCCACATGGCCCAGCCCCGTATATGTGAAGTACGCGTACCTTTTTGAAGAGCAAGGAGTCGTCCATGTGCTCGGCATAGACTGAGGTGAGCCTGTACTGGTTCTCCGTGGTGATATCGATCTGATAGCCGGTCAGGACGTAGCAGACTGTGCGGAACTCCTGGATTTTCCTCTGAAACACCTCCTTCAGCCGCTGGTTCCTGAGCTCTGAGCTCTCCATCTGCTTACGTAAATCTGAGACACACACACACACACACACACACACAAAGGTTTGGGAGAATACAGTCAGACATTCTCAGTGGATTTTTTTCTAACATCACTCCTTGTGTACGTGATCAACATTCACCCTCTGCGATTCTGCAACACTTGCGAGACTTCTTCTCCGCGGAGGTACATGCTCGACTCCCAAGCTTATGCAGCATAGATGGACGGCTCCATATCAAATACACACTCCCCGAGGCGCTCCATCTGCTCACTTCGGGTCAAACTAAACACTGTAAAGCACCGAGTGAAGCGGCGACTGAGCAGAGAGACTCGTGGAGGAGGAGGAGGAGGAGGAGGAGGAGGAGGAGGAGGAGGAGGAGGAGCAGCAGGAGCCACGGGCTCGACTTTAATTTGCCAAAAGATCTGCTTGCGATAACGACTTTAAAATTGGAAGACTTGATTTGAGACGGAAGAGAAATAACTCGTTACGGAAGGAAGTATTCAAAATGTTATTAAAAGTTCAGAGTGACACAGGAGTGTGATTGTGTATGAAATGTCATGTAACATTAGAGCAGAGAACCAGCCACAAAAGAGGCAAACGCTTCCGCGATGTCACTGAACACATCCTCGATAGGTTTGCGTATGTACGGCTGGAACATCGGACGGCTGGGATCAACTTTTATCAACACAATAAAGTCTCCGAAGCTACAGAGTCATCAACGGTTAACATCATCCGATTGCCATTTTCTATTATTCCAGCCAGAAAACGCAGTTCAGTTCGGAGGCTTTCATGTGCGTGCTCTCCTCTTTTCAAAAAAGATTCCACACAAGATGAAAAGTGGACAAATTGCTTTGAAATAAATAGCGGTGAGTAATTTCCTCAATCTTGTTCCTATTATTTACAAAGCACACAAAATGCTGCTCTATGTTGGCTTTTTGCTCATTTCTGCTAAAGTGATACAAAAATAGAAGTATTAATGCAAGAGCATGTAATAAAAACAGGCAAGAGCACCAGAAAAAAAAAAAAGGGTGAAAAACAGTTAGACCAAGGCAGATAAAAGGCTCATTTATTAACACAAAAGCTTTTCAAATGTGAATTTACTTTGATAGGAATGATGAAACAAGGGCTTTCTACCCATTTATGGCAAACACCAATAAGTCACTCTTGTGCCTGCGCGCACGCGCGCATACACGCACACACACACACACACACACACACGTCTCCTATTCCTGCAGGAGCCCAGGCTTCTTCTCCTCCTGCCTCGAACCGATACGCATTTCTACTTATCATTCTTTTCTTCGTACATCTCAGCCTATTACATTTTAATTTATCATCATCAAACACGTAAATGGCCACAAAGTATAAACTTAAAAGAGCCTGCGAGTGTGCCCGTCTGCGTGCCCGTCTGTCTCCCGGGCGACTGGGCTCCTCTCGAGTGTCAGTCAGCGCCGATAAATACTGTTTCAAGACTTCAGCATTGTGACAAAACTGTCACGGTATGACAGATATCAAACTGCCCCGAATATGGCTGTAAATTCTCAAGTGACAGCAGGAAGTAGACGCCGTTTAAATTTACTGCAACATGCAGACAAATGGACACGAACGCTGGGAAATGAACACGTTATTGAACACACACACACACACACACACACTCACATGTACCAGATGTGTGTGTTTCGTTGCTAATTCAAAGCATTCGGGGTGAGAAGATTCTCTAACCAACTGTCAAGTTTTGAGAAAAATTGTGATTTCTGACTTTTGCCCTTAATTGGTCTCTTGGGGGCAGGAAGGGGGGGGCGGGGTGTGCTGTCTCGATAAACCTGTCAAGAAATTGCCTGAGGGAGGCTCCTAATTATATATATATATATTTTTGCCAACTCATTTTCCAACCTGAACTACGTTCAACGTCTGCATTTGTATCTGTAGGATGACGAACTAAATGGGCAACGACACAAATCACCTGTTGTTTAACCAACAAAGAGCAGCAGGAGTTTACAAAATGTGAAGCATCTGCTTCTTGTGACTTCTGACGACGAGTCAAGTTCAAAAGGGAAACTATTCCACAGTAAAAACATTTATGAAAACGCACCATTTGTACAAACAAATGAAAATGCTTTTCCCTATTCATTCAAGTTGTCACATTTGATCAAATAAAAATCACTCAGCATGAAGATGGTGAAGCAGAGACGGGTTATAGCGGTAACGGTAGTGGGAGTTATGGCCTGGACAATTTAATGGTTCCCAACCTGGGGGGCCAGATCCCCCATAGGGGCCGCCAAAAGCTTCATGGGGGGGTCGTAGGCCATTCTTGATTTTAAAGAGTGTACGTGTGTTTTTTTTCTTCTTCAATATACTGAAAAAGAAATGTCATTGTTCTTTTTAAAAATATTGATTATTATTTAAGATACAAACAGGATAAAGACAAGGTGAAGCCCTGAACACAAGCTACATTCACGGATCTTTCCCTCTCTAAAGGCTAAACGGCCTCGTCCCGCGTACACAGTTAAAACAACTACCCAGCTAACGGAACAATGGCCAAGTATCAGTGAGAGGAAAACTGTTTTTGTCATAAAAAGAAATACTTTTAAATATGATTGTTCAACTAAAATAAAATAAAAACATAAAACAGACAGATATTTGTACATAAAGTTATCTGAGATACAATATTCACAAGAAATAATCTGCTCAAAATCCATCTAAATCGCTCGTTTTACACAAACTTCCTGCCGTGATTGCGTTCACCATTTGGGTTAATTGTGCAGTTCGTCAGTTGTTCTGTACTGTTAATGTTATGCATTGAACTAAATATGAAACAAACATTAAATGCGTGACTTGCGACCGTCAGTTTACTTACTGATGGAAAAGTAGTCCCTTCAGGCAAAAGGTTGGGAACCACTTAGGTTCCTGGCTACATAACAGACCACTGACAAAACTTGTTACTGAAGCAAAATCTATGTAAAAGCCCTACAGCAGAAGACGGGAGAAGTGTGCGCTCAAAAGCAACATGTTCAATCATATTTTCACTTTCCACTGCAAAGTAACCCTCAGGATGCGTCTGAGCAGCAGCAGCAAAAGAAAACAAAATAACCTTCATTCAGAAAAAACAGTCATGCATAAAACGAAGAATACTACTTAACAGCTTCATTCACTGCTTTAATTCAATTTAAAAAAGGATATTCAAGTCCAGAAATGAGCCAAATTAAAGAATAAGTCCTGTCGCTTTAATCCTCGGCTTCATTTTACATGTTTTTTTGAAATTATAATTGTTTAAAATCTCTTAAAAAAGTGGAATGGTAGAGCATACTTAGCTCTGAGGTCACGGACAGCACTTATTCATAAACATTGGTCTATTTACATTTTTTTGGCTGCATTTAAAAATCTCTTTGACATTTCATGAGTGCATTCACTTTGTTCACACCACAGCAATTTACAAAAAATAAAGAGATACGGTTTACGGAGAAAATACGGAAAATAAGACATCAATTACTAATTTCTAGTTATATGAAAATTATCCAACAGACTAAAACAATCACGATGTATTGTAGCACGTTTAAGGGATTTTTGTTGTATTAAGAGATAATAACTTTCAAAAGGTCCATTTGAGATCTGTCATTTCTGACTTTCATGGTGAGATTCTACAGGGTTTATAACTAATATTTAGTCACATGGAGTATATGAAGTAATACTTTGTGAAAGAAATCTGTGCCAATCTCAAACTGAATAAATGACATGTATTTATCTTTGATACCTTCTTCAGACCTCCCTTTGCTTTGACCCTGGTGTGACGATAAGAGCAGATATCACACATTAAGTCTATATTATCTGCTAGAAGTTAAATTGAGCACACCGGTAAGAAACGCCATTATCATTTTGGGAGAGGAATGGGTCTGGAGCAGACAGGCAAAACTAAAGACAGGGGAAAATGAGAGAAAAGATGAGTGAAAGGAAGTGTTCAAAAAAAAAAAAAGGAAAAAGAAAAAAGAAGGTTGGACGTTGTAAAGAGAGAGGAGATGAGTTAGAGTTCTGGAGAGGGAGAGAGAAGTAGAGTGAATATATGAGAGGGAAGGAGAGCGGAGCACTGTGGTCCTCAGAAGAAAAATTAGCCAACAGACATCCGGCGTCGAACCGCCCTGAACTCCAATTAAATATTTAACCCTGTCATAACTACACTTTCCCCATCTAACTGTCTGTCATATACTCACACCTCAGAGGACCAAAGTGTGTCTATGTGAGTGGCCTTGAATAGCAATGAAGCGGCTCCCTTCTTACTTCGGTTTTCGGGCGCAGCCAGTAGAGGGCGCCGGTAAACTGGTTCTTCTTGAATATTTCCCACTAGTCTGAAAGGGAGAAGGACCTGTATACTTGTCGTCGTGTGCCGTGTGGAAGGAGTATCTTACACTTCATTTAACTCAACAATGACATGTTACTACGTCTTCCTACCCGCATTTACCTCAACCACTTTGGTAAGTAATCAAATAAGTTACCGTTCAAACATAATGAACTGTTCAAATACTGAACGGAGCGGTTTCTATTGTGCATTGAATAACTTAAGTACCCAATTACAGCTCACATTAAGCCCTTCACGAGCATGTACTTACTGTGTCCTACATTAACCCTCTGAACCCCGAGCTGTCCTCCCCTCTCCTGCGTTCAGCAGCCTGCAGTTCAGTGGAAGTTTCACAGAATCTTTGTCAATCGATCACGGCTTCCTATTCAAGCAAGAATTTGAAGTTTTTTTTTAACAGGATCTGTTTAGAGTAAACAGTTGTAGGGGCGAAATATTAAATGAGACATGTAGAATAAAATGTTTTTGAGGAAATATCCCAATTTTAAGGTTCAGAGGATTAATGTAAATCGGTGTTGGTCGAGATTTATTTCCCCAATAAATGTTTTCTGTGGCCCTTCTCTGGGTATAAGCCTGCCATTAGCCCCCTTATTTCAGCCAGCATTCTCCTCCCCTTCCGCTATCTGCACTAGTTTGCGAGGGCACCGTCGCTGCATCCTGTGCTTAGAGCCGCCCAAGACGACAGTGATACGTTTAAAGAAATACAAACAACCCAAAAGTGTGTTTTCCCCTACAGAAGAACGATAATATGTGGAGCCAGACCTTTCTCTGTGCAGACACAGAGCTGAGGAGATAGCTCGGGCCCTAATCTCAGCTGTGTAGTGTAATTATGACTTCGATATGACACCTGATGTATCTGGATTCTGAAACGATACCACGGCAAAAGCCTAAAACATCAGGAGAAGTAATGGAATAATAGATGACAGAACATGGAACTTAAAATTCTTCTTCTTCTTCTTCTTCTTGAATACAAAAATAGGATATATTTCGACAACGTCATTTCAAGGCAGTGGAGGGAGCGAAAAGAAGCTGTAAAACTACACGAGTGAATTATTGCAGCACAGCGTGCAAATACATTTTAATATCCAACCGGTTCTGAAGAAACTCTTAAATCAGCTCAGCTACACGTTCAAATCTCTCCACCTTCACAAGTCACACGCGCTGCTCATAACAGGTTAACTCGTTGCACAGATAAGTACGAGCAGTACCGTAAGCTATTTTGTTACAGCTACAGTACTTACAGAACGCCGTGGGAAAATAAAACCTGCTCACAGTGCCTGGAGCTAGTGAGAGCAGAGACTACAAGTATCGGTATAAATACAATGGGGCATTGAACAGTTTTAACAGCAGATACTTTCCTAGTAACGATATACCGCGCAACGCCACAGCTGTGGCACTTTATTTCATAGCCATAAAGTGCTTGTGGTAATGTGATGGACGATGGAAAAGTAATTGCCAATCCCTGTTTTCCTTTCAGAGTAGTACACGCTAATGTGTATTTAGTACACCCGAGTCTGTAAATGTGCGTCTCTGCTGCTGATCTTACCCAGAACCTCCTTCGACGGCGGTAAACTGAGGCTGAGGCCGGAGTCGTCTTGCAAATGGGCCACAGCGCCTCCGTCCTGCAGCGAGCGCACGAGCTCCCTGAGACGTGTCACTTCCTCCCGAAGAGCGTCAACATCCTGCTGGCGCAGTTGCTTGGCGACCGTGGTAGGGTTCATTTTGAGGTGGAGAACTCGGGTTTTGACGGGATCGTAGTCTCCCTGAGACAGACAGAGAGAGAGAGAGAGAGAGATAGACACACAAAGACAAAGACAAAGACCAGACGTCCATTAGTTGGAAAGCTTTTCTTCAGATTTCTTGAACGAGAGTGGAATACAATTTTCTTGTCCAAACTGTGGACGTCTTAAGAATTTCTGTATGAAAGAAGTAGACATGACCGGGTACAAAAATGAAACCTTGTGAAGTCAAATTAAGTATAACACAGCATTAGCTTAAGTACTAAAGCCGGTCAATAAAGGTCACTAGTTATGACTTTAAAAGGCATTTCTTTTTCTGTTATCAATGGTTTTGAGAATTCACATTGTTACCCTGCTCTTTTAAGGGAATATTCTCAATTTGTGTCCAAAATTGCATTGTGTACGTGTAAACATCCTGCTGAACCAGTGGGCTGTTTTAACTATTTTCTCTTCAGTGCAATAATGTTAATGTTCCTTTAATGGCAGGAACCTCAGAAAGGGTCTAAATCCTGTGTGTCTTCAAAAGAAGTGGTTTGTAAACTGTTACTTTCCCATTTAAGTTGCAGTTTCACCTCCGACGGAAGGACCATGACTTAATTTAAATGCACAATTATTTTATCAATATTTTGACACAAATGTCAGAAAATAGTCAAAACATAAGGATCGCCGTTCCTCAAAGTCCTGTGCGACGTCTGCAAATGTCTTGTTTTGTTCGACTAACTGTCCAAAACGCAACGATAATCCATTTGCAATTAAACAAAACAGAGGAAAAAGTGTAAAAATCCCTCACATTGAAGAAGCTGAAACCAGAGAGCGGAGTGCAAATATGATGTGAACAAGTAACCGATTTTTAAAAAACAGCCGCTGATGGAATATATCGGCTGCAAATGACGACACGGGATCCGTCTTTGTTCAGCCCTTCGTTCATTCGTAGTCAATTCAGGAGCGTCTGGTCTTGGTATGGATGAATGTGCACCCCTCCCCCCGTCCCCCCTCCCCCCTATTGATCAAGTAAACAGCATTTGAAGTTCTCACTGATAACTCGCAGCTCTTTAGAGCGTGTGCCTGCTGCACAAAAGCTACAGCGCACAAAACCCCCGGAGGAGCGCGCGGTGAACGCGTGGACGTGGCAGAGAAGCGCGAACAGACTTTCGCGATCAAAAAAAGGTCAAGAAGACTTTTATAGAAACCATCGGGAGAGTTGTGACTCACAGGAATAAACAGGGAGGAGATGAGAGGTGAAGTGGCTTCCAGGAAATCAATCCGTGCTTTCAGTCACAATGACTCAAGAAGACTCGTGCATTTTGAAATATTAAGCACTCTGTTGCCATTTACGCTCACATTTCTTTTTCATTTTGTTCGCTCGAGTGCTGCTGAAGAGACTTTTGGATGGAATAAATGGCCCTCGTCCACATTCTCTTAGTCTACCACTGTGAGATCGTGGATATGAAACACTAACTGTTTTTCTTTGGGATGAAAGTTTTAAAGCATCCTTTTTTTAGTACTTTAGGTCACTATATAACTAAATCTGACCTTTCTTGATTATGGGACAAAACTGCGGCAAAAAAAAAAAAAAGTGTACAGGAATATTTACATCCTGCACATTGCACAAAAGGTTATCTTTTGATTCGTTTGAGCAGCGAAACATGCACCAAGAGTCCAGTTATTACTCGTTCGCACTCGGAATGCAACTCTTACAGCATTTCGGTAGATTCACGTTCCAGAAAGACACAAGAACGATCCAGGAGAGCGGATGCATGGCACAAGTCGGGGTTCTGTCCAATCATGTAGCACGAATGTTATCAAAACGTTCCAGAAAATCAGCAAAAGAAAATGCAAATGAATGGGCATGTCCGTCCACCACTTGTGGCGCTAATTCTAGCAGAGCGCACCGCGGAAGAAGAGGGCGAGGACGCAATTTAGAGAGCGCCAAGTGTGTTTCCACTGCCCGTCGTTGCATTTCATGTTTATCTAAACCGCGAGTTTTCAAGCATAAAAAATATTTTGCGAAACGTCGTCTTTTTTTCCCGCGTTTCCAGAATGAAACCGGCTTCAAAAAACAGGCGGATGGAAATTCACTTACAGATGCTTGCAAACATCTACTCTCTCACAAGGTGAAGCAGCAATTCATTGAACCACTTTGTAGCTTATGTTCACAGTTATCCGGCGCATGGACGAAGCGCCTCCGTGGTGTAGGAGACGGGGCATTCGGAATTCTAAAAAGGCAGGTCATTTCCAACAAAGATATTTATTCTCTGTGCAACCCACGACTGGTCCGCTTTACCTAGCCTGCCAGAAAATCCTCTCTACAGAGGCTACAGGAGCATACAGTGAAGTTATGAGCATCACACTGCCTACCTGCTTTATTTCCCAGCGTGCTACTCTTTGCCCTCAGCAGCAGAATGCCCTGCACCGAGTAGCATGTAATGTGCTGTTGTGTTTTAAGCTTAGAAACGAGGTCAAGTGGAATTAATATACAATGTTTCATTATATCTTGATGTCATTATTATATTTTACTACAGTCCAAAATGTAATCATCAAAACAGAAAATTCCGTAACACCCAATGAGAAAACACACAGAATAAGAAGCAAAAGCAAAAATGGGAATTTGGATGTGGAACAGATGATTTCCTTCTTTTCTTACTTTGTTTCCTTCTGACTTTATAAGGTCTTTGTAAATGAGAAGAGTCTATCTTAGCTTAATGCCAATAAAAGGGGACGCACACACACACACACACACACACACACACACCAATCTCAGCTCTTGATTACTGGCTAAATTAGATTCCACGTGGCCCCAAGCGACTGTTGCCAAATAAACTACGGGCGTGTGGGAGAGCGAGAGGCAGACGAGGAGAAACGGTGAAGCAGGACACAACGACAACAACCCGGTGAAAACAAAGAGGGTTAGGGTAACACTCCCTACAGCGGAGGGGAAAAGCAGCATGGATGAAGCGGGGGGGGGGGGAAGGCCTTGCGTGTTTATAAATAACGCTTTGTATAATTTAAAAGGAACAGAATGATTGAGCTTTTACAAAATAAGAACGCTTGTATTTATATCACAACATTTTCAACTGGACTGCACACGCGTCACAGCCAGATAAAGTCAAGGCTTATTTGCTTCCTGCGCAAATCTTTTGAGGTTCTACATCTGTATACGGAGGGTTTATTCGAGGATGCCTCTGTATGGGTGTGTTGTGATAAACAGCCAGAGAAAATAGAAGGGAGAGCCAGATAGCGCGAGACAGATATGTAGATTAGAGCCGTAAACCCGGCACAAAAAGACGAGTCAAGTCCTCAAAACGCAGCCAACAGCTACGTGCTGTCAAAAAGCGAAAAACTCTTACAAACATGCTTCCTTGAAATTAGGCCAAGCGAAAGAAAATTAGAATGATTTGGCCGTGGAATTCATACTTTACTTTTTTGGATGCCTGGACTGAGCCGCGGGGCGAAGTTTTAATTGACTGCTCAACAGCAATAACAAAGGAAATGTATTTCTCTTTGGCATTAAAAGCGCATCGCTTTCAGAGCAAGCCAAGAAATAGCATAATCTTTTTTTAATTGGTTGAACTCTCCTCATGTATCACAATAAAAGTGAGAAAGTGGAGAAAGGCCACCTTCCTGTCTTCATCCATTTTACCTTCTGTGCAACAAAAGAGGGCAAGACGGATTAAAAAAAATAGAATAATAAAAAAAAAAAGTCAGGTGATTAAGTATGATCCACTGAAATAGAAATCATTAAATCTGAAAGTATAAATGGGGACAATCATTTATAAAATACAGAAAGGTATCATTACCTTTCACTGCACAGGCAAGTCTGCATTTGAGAGGGAAAAAAGGGAAAGCGGTGCACTACGCGTTTATAAATTATAATTTAGTTTGCCGCCGCAACATCAGAAAAACGCCAAATTGCCTGAGTTTCAAATTGGATGTTAGCAAACTGCTTAATATTACAGTTGGCCTATTTTGTGCGAGTGTGTATTTACATGCATATATTCAGTCTGCTCTTCCACACAGTATTTACAGTGCAGCAAGGTGGAGAGCCATTCTAAGTGCCCAAGGCTACATATCTCTTATTCATAGAACAACAATAACAACACATCTAATACCAGGAAGCAGAGTCTGTTATGAAAAGAGTAAGAGTAAGAGAGAGAGAGAGAGAGAGAGAGAGAGAGAGAACAGAAGAGCATGAGATCATGAGAAGGAGAGGGAGAGTGTAAGAGCAACATAGAGGGAGGAGGATCAAAGTCCAGGGGAACAAGGTCTGCTTTTAACACCGCTGAACAAATCGCTCTGTAACAACCACTTATACACTAAACACTGCACCAACCACAGGGGACGCAGGAGTCACCGACGGAACAGGTGACACACTAATGGTGGGGCAGTGTGTGAGCAGAAGGGTACTTTCAAAAAGATAACAAAGAGAAGAGCTCAACCTTAAACCCCGTGAACTGATAGAAGTGAGAGGTGGAATTGGAGAGACAAACCTCTTCTTTTGAGTCTCATCATCAAAAACACATCGGGGGCACCGCTCCTCTACAAATGAACTATACGGCGCCATGCCCAAGAATTCAACCCCCTGCTGTTTGTCCCATTTTGTGGCATTACAAATATTGGATGGAAGGGACCTGTACAAAATCGTCACAATTGGTGAAGTGAAATGAAAAAGAACTCCGGTTCTGACGAGTGAAGCCGATGCGGAAAGGTCTTAAAACTTGCATTCTCTCCACTGACCAGCAGGGGGCGACTTCTCCGGTTAAAAAATAAGTCCGATTGTATAGAAGTCTATGAGAAAATGGCCTTACTTCTCAGTTGATTTATTCCCTCAGTAAACATTGTAAACATGAGTTTATGGTCTCAATAGCTAGTTTCAAGTCTTCTTCAATTCTTATGCACCATGCTTAGATAAATGTTGTTGGCAGCAAGGTCTGAAGTATCCGTAGTAACCGTCCAGTATCCAGAGACACAGTTTATGGAATAAATGTAACTGTTGGGTTACTTTACAGTATTAATTATTTTCTGACTTTCATTTACAACAATCTACACGTGTTAAAAACACATTTCCTACTCTACAGTCTTAATGTCCAAATTGCCCTGAGATAAAAACCAGCCCCGGACAGGATGGTGTCCTCTTTGTTTGCAGTGCAGAGGATCCATCCATTCAATCATTTTATGGGTACGGTCTGCCTCTCGTTCCCCGTTTCATGCACGTTTTGAGTTGTTCCCTTTTTTTGTAATCAAGCAGTAAAAAAATTACAGCGATGCAAGTTTTTTCTCTAATACTAGTACTTCCATCATCAAACCTAGATGCAATATATGGTCTTAACGGATCTCATAAAATAAATGTAATAAAAAGATTGTGTTGCAAACAAACATCGACTGCATCGACTGAAATCTAGTCAAAATAAATTATTGTTCCACCCATCCTAAAATTGTATGTAAAGATTTTGTAAAAACGTACATGAATATTGTACATTAGTTGATGGCATTGACGCATTTACATTGTTCGAGCAATGTCAGACACATTCGTCTCCATATTCGGTCCATATCACACGGGAGCTCACAAATGTGCATCATGCAGTGTACCTCGAGAAGTAAGCTCCCCATAACTGCTCCTCGACAACAGTGTGATGTCAATAAGAGAACAATCACCACAAGCAGAAATCCCAATGTGGCGTTTTGTGATATGGGCTGGGTATAAACGTGGAGCAGCTGCTAAGCAGGTACTGCACCTCCGTCCCCACGGCGACGAGGAAACCATGGAGGAATCCAGGGGGAGGTAACACTTTTTCCTGCATGGGCAAAATTTGAGGATGACAAGCTAGCTGCAGCACAGATGTCTTTGGTAAAAAATAAGACAATTGAAGTGAGGAGTAATGGTAGATGTGCAACAGCATCCAGTAAACAAAGCAAGATTTGTTTGTAATGTGTAAGTGCACGACAGAAATACATGATATCCTTTGATGAAATACTTAGTAAAAAGGGAGTCTGTAGAGTTTTCTTGTAAATAAACAAAAGTTATGTTTACATTCAGTTCACTCACCCAAAAAGCATTGTGTGTATCCTTGAGATCTAACAAACGTGTCGAGTGCTTTTTCCCCTCCTCATAAAATATTCGCAAAGAAGATATTTAAAGTATTGTTTTTGTTTGTTTCCGTCCATGTTTACTAGCTTGCAGTCGTCTTCTTCTTCTTCTTTTTTGGAGTGTTGCAGGCGCAAGTTTATCAGTGGAATAGTGCGACAGCGTCACTCGTGTGCGCACATGGACATGATAAACCAAACAGAGCAACCCTCATACTAAACTGCTCCATAGAGCAATCATGTCTAAAACTCCATAGCGATTCTTTTAGCTCAGATACACATGCAAAGCACAAACTGGGAATAAAGACATGCTGTTCTGCTGAGCGGTAGGGATCAAAGCTGAAGCTCTCCAAGGTCAACAGGTCAGCATGAGTTGGTCGTCTTTGGGATAAAAGTAGAATGAATGCCTAAAAAGTCTGAATGAATTCGTACGGGCAGAGGACCGACTCGCTTCTCGAGTTCTGTGTGAAAGCATTCATGACAAAAACTGTGGAAAAAAAAAAAATGTATATGCAAATTAATCGCACGAATAAAACAAAACATCCCCGGTGTGTAAAGGCCTGAAGGTCAACTTCTGATTCCGTGACATAAATCTAGTACTGGAAAGTTGCACTGGCAGGGCATAAATATAACAATTCTGCTTCTCTGTGGCTCCAACAGCAAAGATATCTTAAAAGGCAGCGCCCGTATGTCTATGTCTTCGGGGTCCACAGATCAATCGCTAAATCCCATGAAGTAGGAAAAGGTCTGGAGACAGATTATAGCCTCTATGCCTTTTTCCAAAAGAGTAAACAAGTGGATGCTGGACTGAAATCGTCCTTTAAAAACCATGATGGCAAGAAGAAAACAGCAGCCAAGTTGTAATTTGGGACTGCTGAGACGACTTCCTCCTCCTCGCTTGGTAAAGGGGAAGTTGAAGAGCTCCTTATACCATGTAGTATTAGCATCAGAACTTCTGGGAGTCTTTGAGAGTTTATGGATACACGAGGGAACGGGAAAGGGCCAAAGACTCCCTCAGGAGTAACTGGAATGTGCAATATGTCATCCTCTTCCTCACCAAACTCTGGTCACGTTGAACCATCTCATCTCACCTGTATGAACCAAGTGTTGGGAGTAACCTTTGCGTCTTTTTGCTGCTAATTGGACTCTCGGTTGCTGTGCCAGCCGCTGGACAGATGGGGTTTTCTCGCCGATGTATTTATTTTTATGACAAGACGTAGCTGTAGGGTCAAGAAATCAATGATTATGGCTATGCATTGTTGTAAAAGGCAAATTTGTCTATCTTTTTTGTTCTCCCTTTGGAAGTCTTGATATAGAAGCAAAAGCAATGCTTCAATCTGTTCAATAAAATGTATTTCACGCGAGTGGTCGGCTTGACGTACATGTTGTCATCAGAGGGAGTGAGCGACGGTCCTGTGCGGACGTCCACGTACCGGCAATTTGTTTGCGACCGTGCGGACCTGTCCAGAACCGCTGCGTGTCCGTGGTGTCAGCAGCAGTCCGTGTACCTGTCCATTTTGGAGTATAGCCGAGGCTTATCTGTCATTACTGACATTTCACTCTCAAATTGCATCTTACACTGAGCAGGCTGAAGGGGGGAGGGATGAGGTACTCGTTTCTGACTTCTCGAATCACTTCACTGATTTACTGGGTAAGAACGGAGCAGCGCTGACATCATCTCTTTGGCTCAAAAGTCTGAAGGCTGCTTGCAATTTCATACAGAAAACGTCAAGACTGTTTCTTACTACCAATGCACACGACTCCCCACATGCCAGCCCCGTGATGGGTGATGGAGAGACGCGCTGTCTGATGGGAACGAAGCTCAGTCAACGGCGTGGCAGTTGTTACCGAGTTACAAACACTGGAACAAAAGCTTCAAACGTCGTCGAGGGAAGGTTCTCAAAAGGTTTAGACAAATTGAAAACAGAGGCTGGAATAAGGGAAGGCTGGTGGAATGTGGGACACTTGGACCAAACCTGATTGAAGAGACGCCTCCTTCTTGCCCTCAATTGTTGCTGCCGTCCTTCAACCACCAATCATCATCAATCTGAGCTCAACTGTCCACAGAATGCAACAGCCTCATTAATTTAAGGATCCGGCGGTCATGAGAGGACATTGGTAAACAGCCGTCTTTGACATTGTCATTGAAAATATGTCCCACAATATCGTATTCAACTGTCTGTCTCAGTGAAATATAGTGAGGGACAAGGTTGCCCAAAGGAAATTAGTTATGAAAGTGCTAAGTGCTGTCACGAGGACCTGTTGTTTTATTAGGATAAGATTACCGGGTGTGTCCACCTGCCAAACATTATGAGGAGCAAAATATCTTGACAACAACTTGCCACGTTGCCATAAAACTCCACATTGAGGATGAACTATATTTTTGGCCCCACTACTGGAGAGGAAAAGCCAAAATGCAGCCTTGAGGTTGTCTGCAGGGCTTATACATTTAGTCATATTTTCATATTTATTGCTTAAATTGCCTTCATGATTTCAGCTTTGATTAAACCTTTAACTGCCATTAAAATGTAAAGCTTCACATGACATTGCTGTAACAGCAGGAGCACAGCTTAACGGACAATCTGCAGCAGAGAGCATCCATTATGATCAGATTCAAAGAAGCTTTATTGGCATGAATGTTCAGGTTACATTATTGCCGAAGCTAAATTATATATCGTTGAATAATATCGTTATTATCTATTTGGTTTTGTTTAAAATTTAACAAATACACTTTAAACACACTCATTTTCAGATGTTATGAATCAGAATGTTTTTTTTGAAAGCTTTTCACTGAAGTTGCTCCGCTGACCACAGAAGACGTGCTCACACGCACGAGCATTGCGCTACTCGTCTTCATTTTTACACGGCTACGTGGACTTCCAACAGGTAAAAACTACATACAACTACAAGTACAATATGCTTAAAAAGTATAAAAAAATAAATACCTCATTGTACCAGAGGCCACGTGACGCAGCAGATCAACCGTGTGGCTGTTTTTACATTTCACATCAAAATAAATGATCAAAGCAATGTGTTTCCATTATCCCGGCTCTCTGTAGAGCCTACGCTTCCAGACCCTGCATAACCAACTGCATTATTAAAAACTCAATATGCACAAAGTGAAGCTGGCAAGCAACCACACGCTACAAAGACACAGTCTGTTAAGCAGGCAATCCATCCCCCCGTTGTGATGCCTCGCGTCCGTGCTTCATGTATTTTGGCCGATAGACCCACTGAGAGACTGGAGGGAAAAACCTTACCCGGGCTACAAAGCATGCCATAGTCCATACTAAATATGAACCTCTTTTTCAGCTCGTATTCTGTCTATCCTTCTATCTGACAACAAACACATAAACATAACGTTGCGTACAATAGGGCCTGCCCATGTGAGCACATGTACAACAGAGGGAGAGTACGTTGATGCAACCTCTTGCAATGGCAACAATTATCTTCGTCTAGACACCGGCATGACAGCTCGAGCAAAAAGACAAAGTACAGCAGAATCAAGTCGACCAACATTGCAGCCACAGTCCGCAGTGGAAAAATAAATTAATTAATGAATAATTCAGAGAATAAAAAGCAAAAGAGAAGTTGGAATAGAATTATATCAGACTACTTAACAGCTGTTGTTGAAGCCATGATCATGATGATGATGTACATGATCTCTCACCAGAAAGTAAGCCGTGTCCAAACCACAGAGAGGCAATCAAAAGTAAGACGGACACTGAGGAGAGCAGAACAGACGCCGACAGGTTCTGAAGACCTTCTCTTCAAATGATATTGTTCTTCATCATAAGACTGAATGTCGGCTGCCTTTCTTTAAGACGGCCATGTCAGACATTAGGATATTTGGAGCAAACATCCTTAAAAACCACCCTTTAAAAATCAATACAACAAATCACCCAGCACACTCTGTTCAAATCTACGCTGTCACTGTTTTAGCCCATCGAGCAAGAACTTGTATGAAGGTGTATATTTTGCTGCTCTCCGCCACAAAATAATAACTGGTAGCACCTAAAGCCAACTCATAAAGCCTCCACGTTCACCGTTCTGAACAACCGAGTAGGTGGTGGAAACACAAACAGGACCTAATGTGTTTACTTGTCTGTCATCAATAATGAATGTTTAGAATAAAAAAAAAGAAAAGAGAATTCAGTAGTTCTGAAAAAAAAAAGATGAAAGCTTTGCAGTTCTGCTTCTTCCCATACATGCAGACATTAATCTTAATGTTGACATTCCCAGAACTCATTAGTTGGAATGACCAACAACAGCAACCATGCATCAGAAGACAAAAAAAAAAAAAGCCGCTTAGAGAAACGTGTAATTGAGAAAACAAAGGCTTAAGTGTAGAAAGGAATTCTACACTTAAATAAAAAATATAGGAATATGACTGCTTTCAAAGATATACCCAAGCTACACAGATGTCATTGATTATTACATGTAGAAGTTAGAAGGTTTGCACATTCACATTTCAAATGCGTCCACTTTGATTTCTAGAATATAGGATGTTTAGTAAAACAAATAGGGTATTAGAAATGGTACTTTTGCACAGCAAGGAGGGCTTTGATGACAGTGACAACTCTTACAATGCAGGACCTACTAAACAGTTTGTATACCCAGAAGATAATATACCCATTTGGTATTTGTTTTGATTTTTGAAATATTTTCATGCTGCAAGTCACAGTTTGCATATTGAAGCGCGAGTCTGGCTTTAATTTGTTGCTGATAACAAAGAGAGATGCTGCATTTCACACGACTGGCAATGAGAAGATTGGCTGCCTCAAGAAGGCGGCAATTAATTAGATCTGCCTGTGATGAAGGTTTCATTTCAGCTTTGTAACCATAGACTGTAGATAAGATTTGGACTGTTGTCGTCGTGACGCCATCCATTGGTTTGTGGTCTACGGTTTTAAGGTCTGGAATTTGGCATTTTGACTGTAGCCATCTTTGTTTTTTGGACAGCGGAGGAGCGACGCAGAGATGCCGCATACGGCCCTGGGAGCAGTAGCGACCTGTCAATCACAAGGTAGCCCCGCCCTAAAGCATAGCCTGCTTTATGGTCTATTTTTCTCTCAATGAAACCAGAATTTACTAAATGAACACAACGCTGTATTGAAGAAGACTTTAAACTAGCGATTGAGACCATAAACTCATGTTTACAATGTTATTTTTTTTTCACTGAGGTAACAAATCAAGTGAGAAGCAGAGTCATTTTCTTGTAGACTTCTGACTTTTTGCACCCAGAGGAGTCGCCATGTGGCTGTTAGAGAAAATGCTAGTTGAAGGAATAGCGTCCCCTGGCTGTGAATGGATTCAAATATAGTAGTAGTAGTGACTTAGAGTTAGTTATAGATATATCTGACAGCAGTATTACAAAGCTTCATGCAATAATGTGATAATGTCATTTGCGGTGATACTTTTGGTTACATTATTGTAGCATGAAAATGTTACACTGCCATAGCCCTGACGATTGAATCAGATGCATTAGTTGTATCGCTTTAAATTCTATAAATGTCCATTGTACAATACATATATACTTGTAATGCAGATGAATGATATCAGAATTTCTCAGGAGTGCCTCCTGTCAGATTACTGGAGGGGATGATTGAGCACTAGTCCATGAAAAGCAGTCTCATTACGCTGGTTATCGGAGTGGTTGACAGTCACACTCGTCAGTGTGATCTCAATATAAAGACAGGGCGGAAACGACGGGTTATGCTACAACAATCTGACATGCAAGTTGATAACATGAAAAACCCCGTTGTCAAGTAATTTAAGCATTCAATTCTGTACCTCTTTCATGCCTATTCATTCAGGCATTCATTTCTCCTTTCAAACGCTTCGCCATTCAGTCACTCATCTCCTCACTCGGTCTGATGTAGAGGTCTCTCTGTGTGCATTAGACCATGGAGGAGTCATAAAAATTACTCCTAAGAACTGACCTGATCCATTGACCGCGCAACCTTGAAACCTGCGTGCGCACACACACACACACACATACACTCAGCTGTCAATTGCCTTAAAAGTGGTGGTCATGCTTGAGAACACATGGATTTCATTCACCCCGCAGCTAAATGGAACCAACGCGCTTGCCCACACACGTTTTTCATTAAAGTGCCCTGGTAGGCTTAGTTTGGTACAGTATGAGTCAGGGGAGTTAGAGGACCTGACTGAGATGAAACACACACACACACACACACACACACACACACAAGCAGAGCCAATTTAAAAGGAGAAGGGATCGGGATAACTTAGGGAGTTCATCAAGTAAATTTGCAAGATGAAAGTAGTTGGATTAGATGCACACAGACATGCATATGAGTGTATGTGTGTGTGTGTGTGTGTGTGTGTGTGTGTGTGTGTTTACGCGTGCGTGCGTGCGTGCGGGGGGGTTAAGGTGGCTACCAACAAGGATTCATTTCATTCCAGCCAGTTCCATTCTAATCCCTTCAACCAATAAAGCAGGACTTTAAATCAGCCACTGGTTCCGCGACTTTTCCATTGGAGGCCGCTGGAATCACACCTGGGTCCAATTGTACTTGAAAAACTGTCAGATATGGCCAGTGTTTGTGTAAATCAATCTGCACTGTTATACAGGTTAGGCTGCTGCCCTTCGGGGATTTCAAATTGGTTCCTTTGTGCCAGATCGAGTAAATCCATCACAAAAAAACTGCTGCCAGGAAGTGGCCTACCTGTAGGTTGTTTCTCTCCAGTCTCATCTCCAGGATGTTGTTCTGCTGCTCCAAACGCTGGCGCTCTGCCTCCAAATCTTCAATTTTCTGTCTGAAAAATGCACACGCACGCGTTTATTAATATAGCGACTATGCAAATTGTTGACTCAGTAGGTTAATCCAGCTCTGCTCATAGTTAATCCACCCTTGTTTATATTCACACTTATACATGCATTAATCTTTCATGTCTCAGGTGTTGAATTGGTTGTCTTTGCAATAGAGTGCGTGTGCGTGTGCATGTGTGTGCGCGTTTGTGTGTGTGTGTGTGTGTGTGTGTGTGTGTGTGTGTGTGTGTGTGTGTGTGTGTGTTCTAACTACCTGAGTATGCTGATCTCTTCTTTGGTCACTAAAGAGTTGCCATCAGAAGCAGAGGCCTGCTGCTTCTTTAGAGACACCAGCTCCAGCTCCACCTGGGACAGACAGAAGAAGATGGGCCTGCTGCACCAACATCAGCTCACGTTCGGCTGTGTGCCTCGTAGTAACCGTTTTTACTGCAGATGGGAGCCTGAGGACTCCAGTGTGCTGCCATCTTTTCGAGACAGGCACCCAAACAGCTATATAATTTATACACCATTAGCCCACTGACTCATTTTTCCATTTCACAATATCTCAATCTTGTTCCCTGAGTACTTTTTTTTTTTTAAAGTCCGTCTGTGTCTCAGTTTCGCCCCGATCTCGCTCTCATCTCTGCAATTAGCCCCCATTTCCATTTGCACACCCATTTTCAGAGAGCATCTGTCCGTCTCGCAGCCTCACTCCCAGTCTTTACCCAGACGTAGAAGTAATTACAGCTATACCAGGCAGGTGGATTTCACGCGTCAATATTCATTGCCATGGCTGTGCTGATGTCTCCTCGGCAACAAGGAGCCATGAAAAGAAGGGTGCTAGTAGAACAAGAGACAGAATCACAGAGTGTGTAAGAGAGTTTATGTTCTACCTGCCAACGCTCTTTATCCCGGCTTTATTCCATATTTTACTTTTCTGAAACTCTTCAGTAATCAAACCCTCAATTAAGAAAAATATACGTCCCAATACCATCTTTTCATTCCTCATACCGATTCAGATGCCTGAACTTGTGTATCGGCTGATACCGAGCCGATATTGTGAATTACATACTTACACACACACACACACACACACACAATATATATATATATTTTCAATAACGTCTTCTAATACTGTGCATACATCAACAAGGACGATTCTAGTTTTCAGCTAGTTTTTGAGTGTAAAACGCAGTGAACGCGACTGTGCCGTCAGTAGCACAGAGCGCACCGGAGACACCACAGCGTCCGCCACAAAACACTCCAGTCACCTCATCTCCACCCCCACAGATACCCGTCTTCTTGATGGCTGCGGTTTCAAAATAAAAATACTAATTCAGAAGCAGGGAGACAGTGGGTTTTTTAAAAAGGAATGAATCACCGAGCTCCAGACCTCGGTGACCTGTACCGCTTGTGGTTCCAGTATTAGTAGTATGGCTTCTTGTCGCCTGTCCATTAGTGTCACTTCAGACGGGATGTAAGAGGCGAGACGGTACTCAACGCAGGAAAGCTACCGCACTAATACCATACGTACAAATCCAGGCGGTAACTAAGACTGTCCCTTTGAAAAGGGCTACGGAACCGACTTCATTCTTTGGCCCACTGGAAAGAAATCAGTCCATTACTGACAGACGTATTCAAGCGTCTTTGACTCACAGAAAGTCCAACTACACCTGCCAGGATTACAGGCGTGAATAAAAAGGTACGGGAGACAGCTTGAGCGCTAATAGCTGAGGTTACAATAACTAATCATGAAGTACCAATTGAGATTTCTATAGCTTTAATAAACCTTTTACTCTTGGCATCCTTGTTTCTTTTGTTTTTGTTGTTCGTTACTGGTGGGGAACGAATAGATGTTAATTAGGGTCAAATATGTTGTGTTTGTCTGTTCCTCACAGAATAAAAAGCTACAAATAGCAAGCGTGGGAGTGTTTGTGTGTGTGTGTACACACACACACACACTGTGTGTGTACATGTATACTTACTGTTTGCAGCTGCAGTTTCAAAGTCCCCGTCTCCTCCTGTGCTTTGGTCAGATGGCCCTGGAGCAAAGGACAAAACAAAAAAGGGAAAGAAGTTCAATACAAAAACTAGAATCACGGCCTTGCGGTCGTGTTGCCTCTGCAAACCAGTCATGTTGCAGTTAACATCTAAGTCTGTCCAAAATATCTTCATTTCGTCATTATATCTTATTTGAAATTTGTGCAAAACTGTGTTTTCTGAGGTCACAGCGACCTTTGATCCTATCAGTTCGTCCTTGATTCCAAGTGGATGTCTGTGCCAAAATGTGAATAAAACCTCTCAAGGCATTCCTGCGATATCGCTTTCACGAAAATGGGAACGGACGTAAGGTCACAGTGACCTTGACCTCTGAACACCAAATTCGCATCAGTTCATCCTTGTGTCTAGGTGGACGTTTGTGACCTATTTCTTTTAAAAGAAATTCCCTCCAGGCATTTCTGAGATATCACGTTCACCAGAATGGACCAGACGGACAGACAGACGGACAGACAACCTCAAAACATAACGCCTCTAGCCACGGCTGTCCCCAGCGCGCAGGCATAAAAATGAAAAATAGCTTCCTGCACTTATCCTGCTGATATACAGTATTGACAGAAACGGAGGATATGAGGGGAACAGAGGCAGCGCCGACCATATATTTTCCAAAGTGTGAATTTCATTCAGTTTCGAAACAATGACACTTTAGCCTTCTCACATTTCGTTCTAGTGTTGCCCACAATGCCCCCGTGCGCCACAAGTGCAGTTTTATCAGATTTCAGCACAGATATCTGTCAATTTGTCCACGAAGCAAGAGCGCCGACAAGGAGCAGCTGAGTATCACACATTTACAGAAAAGTGTCACTCAACGGCGACGCAAAATAAACTGTCCGGCAGCTTTGAGGAGCAGAAAAGGAGTGCTGCATATTCAAATTTGTTTTGGGATACTCTTAGTGCAAGTGGGGTTTTTGTGTGTGTGTGTGTGTGTGTGTGTGTGCGCACACACACAAGCCCGCACACACCCACCTCCATCTCTGCATTGTGGCTCTGGGTCCTCTGCAGCACTTCCTCTGCCTCTCTGAGCCGTTTGCTGAGTTGAGGAGCGTACTCAGTGGGTGCCAGCTCGCTGTCATAGGACTCCAGTATGGCACGCATTCCATCACGCTCCTGTAACACACACACACACACACACGCGCACGCACGCACACACACACACACACAATAAACATAACACTACAAAAAGGAAATCCTGCGGTACACTTAACACATTTCCACGAAGCCAAGGAGGAAGCAAGTCATGGCTTAGCAGACTTTTGTGCCATCAGACATGTAATGTTTGCGTGCAACAGAGTGAGAGAAATGACAATATCAAAGCCCTTTGATGATTTTCCAGATTTGTCTGTGTCGAGTTTGCGTCACTGTTTGGTGTGTTAATATGACGGGCAAATGCCTTTGTAAATGAGGAACAAAGTATGATGCAGCTGAGCCTTTCTCATCCAAGCTGTGACAAGGGGAGCCGAGCGTTACGGTCGTGCTCATCCGAGTTCTCTCCTCGTGTAATAAATTCAAATCAAAAGACAAATGTCTTTGTAGATAAAGGATAAATAATACATTTAAAATAAAAATCAGACAGTCCTAACGGGGAAATGAAGCATATCATATCATGCTGCCTCATCTCTCATACGAGATGAGGTCATTAAAAAAAGAAAAGTCTAATTATTTTTTCCCTCCTCTATAATAGCTGAATGAAAGACGCGTCCTCAACGCTGTACTCTGTCCAGTCAATCAACACATCAAGCAGGTGCATCTCTTTAAGAGGATGAAAACATCCTCAATTCACCGCCTTCCACTCGGACCGACGTGCCTTAATCAGGAAACTTTCTTCAAGCACTTTGAAGAACTTTCAAAAACTACTCTGCCATGCTCTACTTATTTAAGATATGTTCAATTGACATTTGAAGTTTGAGGAGAAAGGAAAAGTGCATACTGTACTCTGTTAAAGTTTTTTAGAATATTAATTTAACAATGAATGTGTATATTATGAAGCAACAATGCCATCAGCCACTGGTTAATCATCTGAGACACTATACAATACCATTTATTAATTAACATTGATTTAAAAAAGATTGCACAATCTATTACACGTGTGAAGAACGTACCTGACACAACTTTTTAACTTGTAACAGTAATAAAATGATTAGTACGTTGAATTAATGACTTACATGGCAAATCTGTACTTGTTGCCTGGCAACATGATGATAACTAATATGTTTAAAAACTGGCAAACAGCCCATTTAGCAATGCAAATTCACTGTCAGTCAAGACTGTTATAATGATGCCCCCCCCCCCGCCTCACCCCGCCCCCCCCCCTTGCCACGTCGGTCTGCTTCACATTCTAAAGCAAAGCAGGCTGCGTTTTGTGGCAGTCAAGCTTTTAATAAACATCACACACGAACAGCCAGGCTGCTTAGGACCATCCTTGAATTTGTGAGGGTCAATGGAAGCTCAATAGTCTATTATTAACGGGTGCTAATTTGGGGACACGCATTAAAACTCAGGTTGAAGTCAGGTAATAAATACCGGCAGTGAGCGCCATTTCAGATAACTGCGGGTAATATATGTTGATTGTCTTTTTAAAAATGGCTTGAAAGCACCTCGTAATTCCTGGATGTAAAATAATCAGATTAGCTCGTAGGCTTGTATCTGAAAACAAACCATGATTACCCTAATCAGATTCTGCCTGTGATGAGCCAAAATCGAAACCGTCGTAATCCCGTTAACGATGACTCAGTCGGGTTCATTTAAAAACACTACATGTGAAATCATACTTCACTCAACGGTATTAGTTTTGGCAACGAAAAAGCGTCGTTCGTCCTGCGAGAACCTCGGAAGGGAGAGAAGAAGAAGACCGACAGACTGAACAGAAGTCCAAATGGTACAAACACATTTAGAGGTCAGTGTGTATGTGCGTTTGCTGCCAACTCGAACCAGCAAGGCCCTTTGGCTATTTACGGTCTATTAACGTGCAATGAAATTCACCCAATCTAAATCAAAAATCTGTCGGCTCCTCTCCGATAAAAACTCTAATTTTAAAAAGCAAACAAACAAACAGGGAGCAGGAGGACAGGGGCGATAAAACTATCATTACCGTTTTCATCATCCTTTTCTTTGAATTGCTTTTATGTCGACTGTTTTATCTCGTGCGCGGAGATGTGACGGTGCCTCTAATGGGTCGGCGAGTCTGTCCCACTGAAGTGTATTCATAAGGAACATCCCAGCGGGGCCACGGCCGCATAAAGGGAGTCGCAGCCTTGTGGCGGAGAGGGAAGGATGACATTTGTTCTCTTCTCCGCTTCCTTAACAACCTGCTGTCAAGACAAGAGCAGCTGAGCAGGGCTCTCGATCATCATTGATTTGAGAGCCAAAGTGCGGCCGCGGTCATCCCCACCGGTGGCGGGGGGGGGGCAACGGGAGATCTGTACAGAGCTCAAACGGTTGGTCGATTAGTCGAATAGTTGATTGGGAATTGGCAACAACTTTGTAGTTCACGTCGATTCGTTTTAAAATGGGAGAATTTGCAGCTTTCCTCTGTTTTATTTCCCGGTAGGGTAGATACCAAATGTATTCATTCATTCATTTTGTTGTTATTGCACGATGCATAAAATGTCTCCATCTTGAAAATCCGGTGATGAAAACATGCGCAAAGAGGTCACTTTGATTCAGAAAGTAACGATAATGATAGCTTCGGGTGTATTATATTATAATATAATAATAAAAGCACTGATTGGTTGCAGCCCTACCAAATTAATTACATTAGTGAGAACAGAAAATGAAGAATAAAAGACTAAACATACTTCAACATAGTCAGCTGTCGTCGTTAAACTTAAAAGTAACTTTAAAAACATTTGGCAGTTTAGAACAAAAATCGTAAGTAAAGTTTTAAAAAGCACAGAAACCATAGCAGATATTTTCTTCAAATCCATCGTGACTGGAAGGTAAACAACTTCCTCTGAATGCTTGGTGAAGTGAAAATGGTAGAATGCAGTTTCTGCCTAATCAATCTTGTGCTGAGTCATATTTTCAGCGTACCTGTAGCTCTGCTTAGTTATGGTGGTGCCTGAGAGTGTGTGTGTGTGTGTGTGTGTGTGTGAGATTTGTGTACTAACAGACTGAGCATGTTGACCTCGGGAATTACACACAGCGAGAAATCAATATCACAGGGAGGTCTAGTCAGGAACTGCAGAGCAGGTGGAAGCAAGATAGATAGATGAATAGATCGAGGAGGCACGTGACTTTCATCGACCAATCAGAAGGTGAGAGGGAGAGTGGGGGGGTGGTAAAGGGTGGATTAGGAATTCAGTGCTGGCCTTGAGATTCAAGGGCCTTTATGTTCCCCAAGTGAACCCATATGTACCCAAAAACCATAACTTGTATCATGAAGAAAAATGACATATTTCTTCTGATTGGTCTTAAGTCATACTTTGTGCAAGTATCTAACAATATACCTTTGACCTTTAGATCACACAAACAAATTATACTTTTATCAAAAGTATAAGTCAAGATTTTTGAAAAATGAGGAAAAAAAGCAAACATTATGATTATTAAATGACTTCCATATGATCTTTTCTTTTACACTGCATATGTGTGCTAATCTTATTCAACTTGTTGTGAGTAGATAGACACCAAATACTTGATTGTCCTTCAAGTTTCTGAGAGCCATTTTCTTATAATACTATTTTAGTCTTTGGCCATATTTTAATGAACTATAAAGTATGATGAGAAAAACTCACTTTGCAGCCAAACAGTCTGACTGAGTTTGAATTTTTTTTTTTTTTTATAGGCAAGCCAAGATTACAAAAATTCAGTTGCAGGCACAGATGGGTTAAAGTGAAATCCTGGCATTGGGTGATGGTGGGAACATTGTGTCGCCAGGGTTTGAATGCTCGTTAACTTGTCTGCATTTATGTTTGTTTTTTTGTGTGTGTGTGTGTGTGTGTGTGTGTGTTTGTCACTTGATTGTCGGGCACCTTGGTCAACAGCAGCACTCTCTTCTGTAGCCGGCGGACGAGGGCGTCCTGCGCCTCCCTCTTCTTCTGCTCCTCCAGAGTCCTGCCGCGCTGCTGGGACAGCTCTGCGCGGAGCTCAGACTGCGAACGCTCCACGCTCCTCACGCTGGCGCAGGAAGGAAGAAAAAAAAAAAAGTGTGAGCGGGGGGTTAATAGCAGGTGGCGGGGAAACGAGCGAAAACAGGTCGTTTAGTGCTGAATGTTCAGACGAGCCGAGAGAATCAATTCATTTAGAACAATACTTCTCGCAGATAACTTGCCCCGACTTGACACCGAATAACTCCCAGACGACGGGCCACAAAGTATTTGCAGCAGCGACTTGCGCCAGGTCTGATCAATAGGACAATAATTATACCACAAGCTCACTTCATCCACTCCCACGCCCGGCGCTCTCCCATTCTGCTGTTTCTAATATTTCATAATGAGCCCAATACGCTGAGCAGAAGAGAGACGCTTGTTAGCTAATGAAAGCTTTCTTTGCTGGACTGAGCTGCAGCACGATTATACCAGAGCATGCTCACAGCCCTCCCTACAGACATCACCTCCGCCTAAACAGGACAAGTTTAATTAGTGAATTCCCCCTCTCTCACTCACAATCCCTCACACACACACACACACACACACTCACACACACCAGTGGTTACTGTCAGGAGTGCTATCAGAATCAGGACCAGTTTAATTAACTTTGTGACAATTAAGGACTTCTCAGAGATACGCTCTAATAGATACATGGGGGGAGGGAGGTGGACAGAATGAGAGGCAAAAAAGTCTGAAGGCAGAGAAGGAAAGGGATTTTGTGTGCGTGTGAAGAAGTGTATATGTGTGTGTGTGGGTGGGTGAAGAAGTGTGTCTTACCGGCTGTTGAGTGTGTAGTTCTGCTCTTTCAGGGAAATTTCTATCTGCTGGATCTGAATCACCTCCCTGGACAGATCCTCTGGTTTCCTACGGACAGACACACACACACACACACAGAACAGTTAGCATACACATGTGTACACGCAGACACACACAATGAAAAATCAATACGACTGAGAGAGCAGCAAAGGACGGAGAATAGATGGAAAAGGCGGCGTTTTCATATTCTTTTGTTATTCGGCCAGTGGGGAGCTGGGAAATAAAATGACATGAGCAGCAGACGGGCAGATGAGAGGAGGATAGTGGGCTAAATACTGGTCACAGTTCTGCAAAACAAACTCACTCCGTGGGAGAGATTGACAGATTACACAACACACACACTCGCACAATGGGAAGGCATACGAAGCAGAAGGTCACATAATCCGACAGAGATGCGCCACGCGACCTCCAAACTCTAAAATCCTGGCCGTTACTATGGATCTGTCCAAAAGAAAGCGAGTGTCATTATCTCTTTATCTCCTGTGAAATGGGCATACATTAGGGGGGCTTAGCTCAGAAGCGCACCGCAGCTCGCAGTTAAAAAGGACACACCTGAAAAAAAGTGATGCGGCTTGCTCTGAAGTGCTACCCAGCATCATGAGATCGGGTGCGCTCAAGAAGGCGGAAGACTTTTCACCTATAGGAGGTCAGAGTTACATTACATCTATATATATATATATATTTATATGGAAGGAAAAGGCTGAGCCGTCAAGGTTCACACCAAGACTGAAAAAAAGAAAGAAGAAAAGTGCGCGGCGTGGATTTATCACCACTTCCGATTCTGCTAGGTGGAGCCTGAGGTATGAAAATAATATCATGACTAAAATATGAGTCCATGAATCAGATGATGGAATAACTACGGCGCCCAAAGTAGGTAAAGCCACGTCGACCTGAGCAGAGAGCGACTCACCGGCCACGAGCCGGGTCGTCTCCGCAAGTGCTGCAAAATAACGGTAGCATATTATTATTATTATTATAGTTTTTAAAGCACGCACTTAAATGGGAAGTGATTCCAGAGTCTTGTTTAAGTGGTGCAGGTTTAGTTTTAGAAAAGGTTTTGTGGTAAGAAGGGTTTTCTGACCTTTCAAAACTTTGAAGTGCAATTTAAGCAACATTTCCACCAAATGTTTCCCCGTTTCACACAATTAAACTGTGCCAACACCAGGCTTGTGCACACTAGGGCTGCGACTAATTATTATCAACATCTTCGATTTATCATCTTCAAATTGCTTGTTTTTTCCCCACCCAACACTCTAAAAACACAAAGATATTCAGTTTATAATGACAGAAAAATGCAGTAAATCCTCACGTTTTAGTGGTTGAAAGATGAAACCGGTCGTTGTTTGGCATTTTTACGTGATAAATAAAAAATGGCTGCAAATTAACTTTATTCTAGCTTTACCGTTTTAGGAAACAATATATTGAGCTCTGACAGAAACGGACTGCTTTTTCTGATCATTTAGTAGCATGGCAAATTGTGCCGAACTCTACCACGAGGCATTTTTGGCGAGATGCAAAACAAAACTTTTTAACTTTGGGAGCAGGAGAAGAGATGCAAAAAGAAAAATGTCAAATTCCATTATTACGGAAAACAAGATCAAGACACACAAGATATACTGTGTACACAAATAAACACTTCAATCTGTATTTCTTTTTTTTTTTTTTCTTGGAGAAAACAAAAACGCACTAAAACGGTGGAACACATTGCTGAAAAGCAAATTCATTTCCAGAAAGCCTCCAATATTTTTCATCATCTGTCCCATCAGTTTTGCTCTACTTAACACTATTTGATGAAAAATACTTTCAATCCTTTTCCGTCACTCTTGCATTCAATTGTCAGCCACATGGGTGCACACACACTTACACACACATACACAAGCAAGCACAATGTTGTCAGACTGTGTAACAGAAGGAAAGGAAATAAACACCAGCAACCGGCCAACTGCTGGCAAATTCAGGCCGCGGCAGTGATGCTCGCCTTCTCCACCAGGCAGCCACAATGATTGTTGTTGGGGAGGGTTAACTTCTGTCCAAAAGTTGTTGTTGTTGTTTTTTTTCGTGTGGCAAAACAGCACAAATGGCCAAATCCTGTGTTGCAGGAGACAAACTCCCCATTCACAGCACCAATGTGTTTGCTCCTCATTAACAGCTGCTCCACAACATATTCTTTTCACACCACTAATGACCAGCTCGAATTGTCTGGAGACACAAAGAGCGTTATGATATGTGAACGAAAGCAAAACAAAGTGCGAAAGCCTCAGTAACTCGCGGTTTTGAGAAATTACTTACAGGCCGCCAGAAAAATGAACAAATCAGTAATACAAATACACACTCGCGTGCCAAAATACCGCCGCCCTAATGCGATATTTCATATTTAATGACGGAACAAGAAGCGGCCTCAACATGAGCTCTCAGATGAGGCTTTGTTTTGATGTCAATATTCATTCAGACGCTGCTACATCACTGGCACAGGGACGTTATCGCGTCACTCCAGTGTCATCAATTTACTTTTCTATTGAAATTTGCTGATCATTTTTAACTAAAAAAAAAAAAAAAGAAATACGCATGATGACACAAATCCAGATTCAATTTCACTTATGCCACCAGCCTTTCACTTTCTCATTAAACACATCAAACGTACACACCTGAAAGGACTCAGCACGTTACAAATTATGATAATAATGTCTGCTTAACAGCCTCTAAGGCAATCACAATATGCCACTAATGCAGAAATTCGAGTCAATACTCGCAATGCGCGCAGTGTTGCACTAGGTGAAATTAAGGTGAACAGACTGCTAAATGAAACACTCTTGCTTTCCATTTTGCCTCTACATCCCAGGAAAACAACATCCTGACAATTAAGTTGGCCATTTAGGAAACAGTAAAAACAGCTGGAAGGAGTTTCTAACTGTTGATTCGCAAGCTGCATTAACCTTTACTTTGGATCAGTATGAGCCTCACACATATGGCTGCCCTTTAGAAGCCGTATGTGCAATGCAGGGTTTTTTTTTTTTTTTTTTGCTTTGTTTTGTTTTTTCAGCAAAAGCACTCAGGCAGCCAATGACATGGCGGTCTGAACACCTGAATTTTCCGGAAGGGTTTCAAATTTTAAACTCAATTTACCCAGGGTGACAGCCTAGTCTGACATACGAGTTTCAGAAAAATGATGGACAGCCCAGTCAAATTATTGCCTATATTAAACTGAGATTGGTATTACATTCCTGTGATCCTCCCAGGTCTCTTAATAACTCTAAATTTAACAAAACGCTATCGGGTCCCATGACAATTTACGCAAGACCAAAATTAAACCTTACATGAGGAAATACTTCATTTCATTTCATAATTTTTTACAATACTTAAAATACTTCCTACCCTGGAGGAAGGTGGGACACACACACACACACACACACACACACACACACACACACACACACACACACACACACACACACACACACACACACACACACACACACACACACACACACACACACTAAAACCAACCGGATATGCTGTGTGGAATGGGTTCCATTTAACATTCTGTTTACACCACAGCCTGAGTTAATCATCATGGAAATGGTGAGTGTGCACGCGTGCATGCATGCATGCATGCATGCGAGGGACAAGGCTGCAGTGTTTATAATGTCAGATCTGCTCCGCTGCTCACAAGGAAACATGCAATCATTCTCTCATTACCAGTTTTGACTGGACACGTTGAGAGACACACACAAGCAGGTATAAAACAAGCACACATGCACACCTATACAGGCTGGTGGAATCAATCCACAGTGATGAGGCACATTTATTTGGAGAGACCACAGCTCCACCTAGTGGTACTTAATCACATTTCATGAAAAAAAATATACTGATGAAACTTTTAAAAACCAAACACATGGCTAACTCTGGTTTTCTGTCTTATAATCACACTCACACAGACACACTTATACTTTATTATATTACCTTATGTTGAGGCCAGTAGATTGCCCGATGTTTTCCCAGGCTTTGAGCTTCTCCGCCAGTCTCTAAGGATTCAAGAAACATTAGGTCACATGTTTGTCCGTGTATTGGACGTACATGATAATGTTAATGTGGCAGCAGCCAAGTGCAAGAAAAATAGAAGATATATATGAATTTTGAAAAACTGACCATGTTATATATATCTAAAATCCAACTACAACGAAATATACTAAACTTCAAATCAGAAAAGAAATACACAAATGTGCAGCTTAAAAATATGATCTGGTGTAATCAGCTAATATTATTAATAACAAAAACATCTGGACTCCCGATGTACTAGTCAGCTCTAATGTAGGTTCACTTTTAATGTCTTCATTTCATGTTTCGAGTGGTGGAATGGGATAATGATACGCTGCAGAGTGAAATGCCCAACACTACAACACTTTGCAATCTCACAACTACACGTCGTCTGGGGTTTACCTCCTTCTCCAGTTCCATATTCACCAGCTCTTCCTTCGTTTTCTCCATCCTCTCCAGCTTCCTCCTCAGCCCCTCCACCTCCTCTTTCAACAGGCTACAATTCTCCCTGCTCTCCCTGGACAGACAGAGGGAAAGGAGCGAAAACAAAACTCAAAATTAGCTTCAAGCTTTGGGACTTAGTGTCTGATGTAGAAATGGCATTCTTCTGATCCCCGGCTACATTCACACTGTGACATGATTATAACCCGTCTTAGATGTACTTTTTTCAGTAGCGAGTTCACAGAAACTACATCTATGAGCACACAATGAAAAATTTAAAAATTATAACTGGGTAACATTAACATCACTGAATCATTCGGATTAATCTAAATTAAAAACAGCTTATATGTTATTTCCGTCTTAAAAAAAAATAAAAAACAGATGTTATCAGAGAATTTAATTTCCGACAAGATGTTACTTTACCCATACTGCTTCAATTCTAGGAAAATGTGCTTATTTAAAAAAATAAATAAATAAAAAATGAAAATTAGCAATGACTTAATGTGTGACCATGCAGTCACAATATCTTCAGCAGAATTCTAGTTGTGTAACCAACATCACTTTTGAATACATTATCTTCAGAAATTAAATTGGGTTTTATGCTTTAAATTTCATCACAAGCATGAAAGTGCACCGAATGCTGCGTTTCTGCACTTACTCTTGATGAGATTAACATTTCTCATGTGGCACGACTTTTCTCCCACTTTCCCTCCCTTAGAAAGTTACCCATCGCCTAATGCCTCCTAGCACGCAGCATGATGACCCAAAGTCACGCTGAAATGCCAAGAGGTTCGAAGCAGACTTTTTGACCATTGTGGGGTCGCACTAGGCTGTAGTCTTTAAAAATGAAAGCCTGTCTATTCTATTGAAAGGCAATTAAACATTAAAAATGTATTTGACCTGAGAAAGGCATTATCTTCTCTGAGGCGCTTCAAATCCTTTTCCAGGTCTGGAACCTTGGCCACCTCTGACTTTACATTCTTCACGATGGCGAAGTCTTGTTCCTGGAGGGCGAGACGCCTCTCCAGCTCCTGCCAAAACATGGAGAGAGAAATTAGCTAAAAGGAATACCAACAGCACATGTGTATTGGGTCCACTGCAAAAGCATTCACTGCCCTTTGTTTCACATATGGGCACCTTTGAATGACACTATTCAAATATTATCATGTCAAAATACGTGAAACGTTGAGGTAAAAAAACACTCCAACCAACAGCATGTAATTAGAAAATGAAAAAGTAACTAAATTAGAACGCCAACATGTCCAATACCTCAAATGATAAACTACACATGTGACATTGAGAATGTTTATAAGACTGTCTTACAGTTTGTAATAATTTGGGATATGATGCGACTCCCTCTGAGTTGCATGTAAACACCATTCTGCTGTATACAATATCCTTACATTATCAAGGTTTCTGATTGACAATCAGTTATCAGCCATGTCAACTGTGTGTAACATACCTTAATCTTGATGATGTGCTCTGAGCAGGAGGACTGGGCAGCTTGGAGACTTTGGCAAAGCTGAGAGACCTCCTGATACTTCCTGATTATAATACCAAGCAGAAAGAAGTGTTAGGTCAGCGTTTTACCGTGCGCGCAGTACAGCATGAAACGGAGCTAGGCCAGTTGGTAGTCTCAGTCTGTTCCTGTACCTCCGCTGTAAATCCAACTGTTCCTGGAGTTCCTGGTTTTCAAGGGTTTGAGCAGAAACTGTCGAGTCTTGGCTTTGAATCTTCTGATTCAGCTCTCTGATCTCACCCTTCAAATAACTGATGGTCTGGGAACAGATTACAGAAGTAAGCCAATGTAAAATAAGAGACATGACCAGAGTAGAAATGCAGTGTGTGTGTGTGTGTGTGTGTGTGTGTGTGTACCTGCTTAGCGTTGTTCAGTCTGGTATCTTGCTCCTCCAGTTTCCTGTTCAGGCCGCCCAGGTTCTTGCGTAGAGAACGATTTCCCTCCACCTGCTCCGATAGGTTCTTAGCTTCCTCAGTCTCTCTCTCCTCCAACCTTTTTATTCGTCCCAAGAGATCCTGCCTCCGGTCAACCTCATGCTGTCGCATAAAAAAAGGGTGCGATACAGGTTTTACCGAACGTCTTCTCTGACGTCCATTTGCATTATATAAATGTGTATGGGGCGGGTGTGAGACCTGTACCTCCAAGTCTCGTGCGCTGTCAGAAGCAGCCCTCTCGAGTTCATATCGAGCTCGCTTGTGACTCAGCTCCATCTGCTTCTTCTCCTGGTCCAACTGAAGGTAGCGGGTCTTGGATTGAACCGTCTCTGCTGCTTCCAACAGCTACAGGGAGAGATACAAGTCAGTCAGTGCAGAAAATCGCATGTTAACACCGCCTTCGCAGAGCTTGCTGGAGATGCCGTCAGTTTCTGTATACCTCCATGCTGCGTTTGTAGTGACTCTGCAGGTTTGCATTCCCCGCTGGGTGCTCCAACAGCCGCTGTGGAGGGTCAGAGCAGCTGATGAAGGAATTGAAGGACTTCAAGGTTGTTAACACAGTGGTGTCATCTTCTAAATCCATGTTTTCACTGGTGTCCTAATGCACAAATGGAAGGTTCAGAGATAAGAGCAGTGATAGAAACACAACATAGCTATGTCAGCTAATACATGATAGACAGACAGACAGATATATACATAGACAGACACACATATACAGACAGACAGGCAGGCAGGCAGGCAAACAGGCAGATACATAGACAGACAGAGAGATACATATACAGATACATAGACAGATACAGACAGAGCATGCTGTACAACGGGTCATAGGTCAACGTTATAATACGCCAACGGCTAGCCGTTAGCTAACATTAAATAGCTGCAACCAACACTAGCTAGCTGTTAGCTTCCTTGCTCACCAACACAAACAGCAACAGAAGTTATCCAAGTTAAGCTAGCAGCTTAAAATAAAAGCTCATGTTTAGGCGCTACATAAACGTTAAAGTTGTAAAGGTACGTTTTAGTTCCTGTCTCCGTGTCGAGCTGTTTAAAGTTATATTTAAAGTGTGTGTGCTACGTTAGTTTCTACAGATATTCAGAAGGCGCACAATCTTCAGAGAACCAGCTGGTATTTACTTGAATACAGTTATCACTTTGAGGCATATGTCCTCACCTCGGAACTGACGTGTTTTGTTGAAGAGTAGTAACGTGAGATGAGTTATCTTCGCACTGCTAGCACGCTAGCTGCACACACTGCACACAGGAATCCCTCCAGTTCAGCTCAAATGAGACGCGTGAAGTATCGCGAGACTTCTTCACGTATCGCGAGAGTGTCAGTTTCAGACCGCTTCAGACGAAGAATACATTAAACTTCACACAGCAGCGCTGCAAAGTTGTTTTACACATCTTAACACGTGTTTATTCGTTGGAAAATGAGTCAAATTAATTCAGGTAAAAGTATGGAAGGGTTTTGGACCTCAAGCCCTAGAAAAGGAGCTGTTTTGAGAGTTTTTATGCTTTTTTTTATGAGGAGACAAAACATGATTTAGCCACTATGAATGCATCTTCAGGTGGATGGAGTCAGAAAGTAGACTAAAGCAATGAAGAGCATCATCACAAACACATTTGACAGATATTGGCCTAAAAAAAAAGAGGAAATAAAAACAGAACACGTTAGAATCATTTAGTATATTAAACAATTTTCATCACAACCATTGGCACCTGTACTGTATGCAGGCTACAAGTTTGGTATGTGACTTCATTGACATCATGTAGTTGCATACTTTGTCCTACAGAGAGCAGCACCGCTGTATTCATCAGTCAACATTTAACATAGCATGGTGAGGGAGCTGCACAACAGCAAGCTGTGACTGGCTCTTCATTATGAAAATGCACATGTTGGTGTGAACAAATAGATATTGGTATTGTGCCATGGCTGATTTGAGCCACAATGTTATGGCCAGAGGCATCAGAATCCATGTTTCAATTAATCACCACAAACTACCACAATTAATGCTCCAGATGCAAACTTGATTTAGCTTCAAAGAGACAATGTTACTAAACCTAACCAACAAGGACTCAGCATAGCGCCCAAGAAGTGACTGAATGTCCAGAGTATTCATTATACCTATAGCATACATTAATGTCTTTTGATATTTGGGAAGAATGTATTTATGTAAACACCATGGAGGGGGGGGTGTGTGTGGAGGAGAAGGCCCAGAGAGGACCAAGGTCCCTACTTGTAAGATAAGAATACTAAACACCAAGCCTCTGTGTCAAGCAAATAAGCAGAGAAAACATGGAGTACATGGCGACACATACATAGAAGTCATCCAAATGTCTTTCCCAAGTCCCAAGCAGCCACAGAGACATATCACTGTATGTGCAAACAGTCGGATTTATTTACAATCTCGGATGAAACATCGCTTACTAGATTCAAAGGTCAGAACTCAGGGTGGGCAAATGCCAACAAGACAAACCCAAACCATTCTGAACTTAAGTGGCAAACAAGCAAACCTGAAATAAAATAAATGAACCAAAATACCATCACTAACCTCCCTTATTTAAGGAGAAAACAATCTATCCAGGATTTCTTTTTAACAGTATTTAATCATCTTCCTGTTAACAGGAAATGTTCCGCAGCAACATCTTTACATCCTTGATATTAGCTGTCTTGCACATAGTAGAAGCTTTAACTACTAAATGACCACACCAAGTATCCCCGTGGAGAGCAGCAGGTCAACAGGTCAGAGCCGATGCCCTCCCTCTACCAATATTCATGTGAGAGAAAAGAGCTGGGCAACACTGAATGAAAGCTAGAGGGAGCCACAGAGGGCAGTTTCTTTAAAGGTTGTGCGAGATCCAAGGGGGAGAGGGTGGAGGGGTGTGAATTCGTCTGAAAAGGTCAGACAGAAGACATGTCCTCCTCAGAGTGACATCAGAGCTCTCGTCCTCTCTGTCGCTGTCTCTTCCTTTCTCGTCCTTTCACCCCCAAGAGTACTCTGTGTGTCCCGGTCCGCTGTCCTGACGCCCCCTGCCCCTCCCGTCGCTCTTGACCCCATATCTCCCCCGCTCAGTGGCACAATGACACTTTTTCCGCCCCACTGTCTGTCTTTATCTGTCACGGTGTGACTCAGTCGCTCCCCCTTCTCTCTCTCGGGCATCCCGTCGCCCTCCTCGTCGTCTCCACCTGCACCTCGCCCTCCATGAGGTCGACCTGGATGCAGCGATCTCTGCAAGATGACGTAAATGCACAAAACACGCACACACACACATTCAGATGTGCATACATGATTACACACACACACACACACACACACACACACACACACACACACACACACACACACCCACACACACACACACCATAATAAGTAAATCAGCAGAAGTGCCTGCAGATGTGCCCTTCATTGCCATCTGTTGTAAAACAAATTTGAAAGCGGCTCACAGAAAGCCATCTTACATTCAGTGGCTTTCCCACCCACAGCATGTAAACATCACCACAAAGATTTACGCTTCAGTTTTATGCCAAATGTAAAGCGTAAATCTATAAAAACCTTTTTTATATTTCGTTACCTTGTCTTGGTTGGTAGCAACTTTTACATCTTGTCAATTAAGTTAAAAATGATGAGAACGAATAATCTGTTGATGCAAATAGCCATTAAAATAAAGAAGAAGCTTGTAGCATCACCAGTCATATGAGGTGGTGTAGTTAAGTCCTTCAACTCAATCACCACACACTATTAGGCTTTTTGCACGTTTTCATTGCTTCAGCGCATTTAAATAATCTTTTGATCTCCAGACTACGCTCATATTCAAGTCTTGTTGTAAACTCCAAGGCTTCGCATACATTTGTTTGAAAAATGTTGAGCCACGACGTCTTTGTGATGCAGAAAGATGTCCCTCATGGGAGCTGCTGTGCGAAGTCAAGTCAGTCAAATCTTGTTTCGCTCACAGTAGACAGAGAGAGAGAGAGAGAGAGAGAGAGAGAGAGGGGGAAAGGGGGGGGGGGTCACTCGAGGGTCACCCAGCCACAAAGTGTTGCTTAAATAACGAATGTGAAAACTCTGTGAGGGGAGGACTGAGGAGGAAAGTGAGCAATTAGGAGGGAAAAAAATATTAAATTGATAAGAGGGAGCAGAGGAAACAGGAATTTGCATTTCACGATGGGTCCATAAGGGAAGGCAGGGAGGGCTTGAAAGAAAGGACGATATAAATTGGAGACAAAAAGAAGGAAATTGCAGAGGAAAAGCGCAGATGGACTGAAAAACAATGTAAGAGATCAAATGAGGTAAAGGTTAAAGACAGAAATCAATAAAGTAGTGATTTAATATTCTTCTAATGAAGGAGGATAGAGTCAATAGTTGATTCAAGGCTTCCTGTGTTGACGAGCCCCAGGGAATACTTCAGCAATATTAGTTTATGGGTGACGTGCATGCTCGTACGCTCATGCACGCAAACAGAGAGCGAGAGAGAGAGAGAGCGAGAGAGAGAGAGAGAGAGAGAGAGAGATAGGGGGAGAGAGGGAGAGAGAGAGAGGGAGAGAGGGAGAGCGACAGAAAGACAGAGAGAGAGAGTGAGAGAGAGAGAGAGAGAGAGAGAGAGAGGGCTGAAAAGGCGCCTGATGATGCATAAAGAAACCAAAATTAGAGGAGAAATTCAAAATAAATTGCACTTACTAATTAATAAAATAAGCAAACACAGTGAAGCAGTCATAATGGGGAGGGGACATGATTTTCTGAAAGTTTTCCAACATCCAGAACATTTCTGCCATCCGCAGGCCAGCCCTCCGGAGAGCAGCAATATCGCCAGTGCAGAACACATCACAAAAACAGGAGCGGTTCTCTTCTGCACAACCCCGAATGTAATGTCATACAAGTATGCATCATGTACTGCCTGATTGTGTGAGCGTGCCTCTGTGTAGTCTGCATCATATTTGTCACTCACCCGTTTTCAGATCAATAATCTACCCAACAGCATTTCCAGTGGGACTCTCAGTTGGGATGAAGATGGGACTTGCGTGTTTGCGTTGGTGTGTGTTGTCAGTGCTCTGATGTGAGCCATCAGCTGGAACACAACCAATCGCACAGATGCGTTTTTAGCCGCAGGGGGGCTTGATTGACACGCGGAAAGAAGAAGCCGCTGCAGGTGAGTCGAGCGAATAGGGGGGCAGATTGAGAATATAAAACGCACAGAGCGGGAGGAGAAGGAGGAGGTGTGCCGAGAAGCAGGGAAAGGGTAAGATGTGAGGAAAACAGCTGCAACCAACAGTCAGTCAAGCAGAAGGATTCCCTCCCTGTGGAGTGATGTGTGTTGTTAACGTAGTGCGCTCATAATGCACTTGATCTCTATCTGATATCATCCAATAATGGATGATATCATCAACAGGGTAACAAAATTATTTAAGGTTAGCAGCTGTTCATGGTGTAGTGATCCACCTCACTTATTCTTATGTTCACTGATAATCCTGTTCCCCCGCTTATTCAGCAATGAAATAATTAAAAGGAGTATTTCCATCTTTGAGATAAATAAATAAGTACGACTGCTATGAAGCGCGTTAGTGACTTAATGTTTTTTTTTTTGCCAAGGCATGTTCAGCCCAGGCAGCAACCTCTGGATCTAAAAGGGAGCTAATGCAGAAGTGTCTTAAACTTGCATTCTCTCCACTGTCCATCAGGGGGCGACTCCTTCAGTTGCAAAAATAAGTCTGATTGTATGGAAAATGACTCTACTTCTCACTTGATTTATTACCTCAGTAAACATTGTAAACATGAGTTCATGGTCTCAATCGCTAATTTCAAGTCTTCTTCAATACAGCATGATGTTCATTTAGTAGATAAAGCAGGGTTTATTTAGGGCGGGGCTACATTGTGATTGACAGGTCGCTACCACTACCAGAGCTGTATATATGTTGTCTCTACGTCACTCCTCCGCGGTCTAAATATGGTCACTTCTGTTCACTGGTTGCAAAAAGCCAAGATGGCGACGGCCAAAGTGTCGAACTCGAGGCTTCACAACGGCAGTCCACAAACCAGTGGGTGACGTCCCGATGACTACGTCCACTTCTTATATACAGTCAATGGTTGAGCCTCGTGTTTGACTGTAACTGGCTCATGGTAATATACCGTATCGAAAAGCCATATCTCTAGCAGTATAACAGTTAAATTCACTCCAAGTCCAGATGTATACATTTTTTTTTTGCATCACGTGAATCAAATTTATTTTGATTGCATAGTATAAAAACTAGCATCGTGTAAATTGGTTAATTTATGTGCTACTGAGGTCACCAATTAATTTCTGCAAGAACTACATGATATGAAATGATTTTTTGGGGCCAATATGCCTGTTACATGAACAGTGTTGATGCAACACAAGAAGGAAGAATCAGCAGGGCTCTTTTACAAAATGTAGTATCTCTGACAATTTCTAACACATTTGAAGTAGCTGCAGAGAGTTCTGGTTTCGCAGGTAGACTCCCTTCCTACATTTGTACTCTTTTTCATTTGTTCGCCTCTACTGGTCAGCGGATAAGAATTGAAACAGACATGAAACGAGGGGCATGACATGCAACAAGGAGCTCCGACCAGGGAAATTAAAGTATGCTCCTGGTACAAAATCCTGCTTTTAATAAAACCACACGTGTGTATGGCTTCAAGCTTTGTTTGGGGTTATTTCCCAGACATCAAGCTTCATATGTGTTGTATTTACGAGGAAACCCAATTCACATTTCACATACATGCACATTTCAAATGCTCACAGACGGCTTACTGTGACGTTGTTTGGATCCTTGTCGATTCATGACCTTTGCTTTTGATATTGAGATATTGCTTTGTTTTGCTTTGTCTGCCCCGTTTACAGCAACGTGTGTTTGGTCATGCGGGGGTGATAAGGCGACGCCATCACAGTGACGTTAACGCTTATTTGCAACTGTGGAGCAGCAGTTCAGCAGCAGTTCAATCAGGAGAAACCAGTCGCATAAAGAAAAGATAATTGCTTATTATTAACAGGGGATATGTGATGAGGAAGTCTTTAGCGCTTGGACTCTACAGGGAGATTTGTAATTGAGGGCCGTCTGCCGCGATCAGCAACCAGGTGAATCCAGACCTGGTGGTGGTGGTGGTGGCTGATAGAATGATGAGTTGATGAAGCTGATGGACCTGGGCGGAGATGGGGAGGAGGAGGGGTGCGTAACAGCAACACGAATGAACTGAAGATAGAGAGACAATCATATTTAAAAGAGACAACAGCACGATGTAATTGTTTCGTTGTGCTTCTTGGAGGAGACCCGCTGATTTAACCAGCTGATGTCATGATTGAAAGCCCCGAGAGATGACAGCAATTAAATAATGAATGAGCATGCGTGGGAAGTGACTGGCAGATGTATGATAAATTAATTATGGGCTTAGGCATGCAAGAGTATGGTGCTCAGACTGAACTTACGCTATAGCTTCGTTTTCAGTAACTGCTTCTGACGCTTCATCTGTGATTGACATTTCAGTCTAACCCTCCAAGACTATATGTGAGGGATTTAACGTGCAATGTTATTGCTGTACATACTGTACATCTTGTCTTCCCCTAATTTACATTCTTCTCATCTGTCTTGCAGTGGAGATTTACACTCCACTCCATGTGACTGCACCTAAGTCAAATCAATATTATTTATGAAGCCAAACATCACAAATCTCAATTTGCCTCACGGGGCTTTCCTGTCTTTAGACCCTCGCTTCGGATTAAGGAAAAGTTACCCCCCCATAAAAAAAATAACTTTAACATTGAAAAATGGAAGAAACCACAGGAAAAGCACCTGAGAAGGAATTTCTCTCCCAGTACGGATGGAAAGACGGGCAACAGAATAGACCGACATGATACAATTACAATAGACAATACAAATGAGAAGAAATATGATATATAGAAGGTGCCACACAACCTCCTCTCATCCATGGAACCTGGAAAGAGGACAAGCTGCACAAACACAGATAGGTGAATGAAACAAACACAGAGAGAGAGACAGAGAGAGAGAGAGAGAGAGAGAGAGAGAGAGAGAGAGAGAGAGAGAGAGAGAGAGAGAGAGAGAGAAGAGGAGAGGAGTGGCTGAATCTCCTAGAAGGACATCCAACACGTGGAATGAGGCAGCCAGGAGAGGAAGAGAAGGTCCCTGGACGACCCAGCACAAAGAAACCTGAGATAAGAGAGAGAGAGAGAGAGAGAGAGAGAGAGAGAGAGGAACACAGTTGTGCTTGTGGGACACAAACACAGCCCAGCGATGACTATCGTTGGTAATCAGTGAAGCCTCAAAGATTGCTTCTGCTGTGCTCCGTGCTCTTTGATCTGTGATCTGTGATCTGTGCGACGCTACGTATAAAATGACTCTTTCCTCGACCTTTGCAGATCTGATAGCTTTGGTTGAATTTGGCACAACCCAGACGGAGGCTGGCGTGTCTCAGAGTCTCGCAACCGGGCAGAGGAGTGGGAGGGGCCGACTTCTAACAGAATGCGGGTTCCCTCGATCCTCAGGCAGTCAGTTCATCAGTTACCACCTCTGCCCTGATTGATTTTCTGCCCTACTCCTCCTTCATACATGATTACTGTAAGATCTACAGTCGCCTTTGTGGGGGAACTTCACACACGGCGAGCACAGCTTTGCTTTCGTGCAGCAGACAGCTGCCGTGGTCGCCAAGGCAATGAAAACGCCTAAATGAAAGAGGGATGATGCCACTGGTTCGCAGAACATCTGGAATTGGATGCATATAAAATCACAAGGGCCCCGCAGCTGTTTCAACATTTCATTTGGAAATAATTAATTTGTGGATGGAGGATTTTGTCCCTACAAGACAAAAATATTACAAATCACAGAACATAGAAAACAGAGAAATTGATGTCAGATCGTTATCAATTATTCTGTGAAGACATACAGACAGAATTCAATTAATGAACTTTGAGCTTGAAGTAATTTGTGGTTATAGAAATGAAAAGTCCATCTTCCCACAGGGCCTCCTGGTGTTATGGGACCCAAAAAGAGAAATATATTATTCCATGTGTCCTGCTTAAAATCATAAACAGTTATAACAGTGGCATCTTGTGGTGAGGTTGCAGATTTCAACCAATTGAATACCCTTCCGCTGACTCCTCCCTTCCCAATCGTGTCAGAGAACTATGGCGGCCTTCAGGAATATTTAACGACCGCTATTGGTGTGTCCGTTTTGGGCTACTGTGGAAACATGGCGGTGCAACATGTGAAGAGGACCTGCTCCCTAAAAATGAAGGGCTCATTCTAAGGTAACAAAAAACGATTCTTAGGTTAAGGTGATTATACACTAATGAAAACATAATTATGAATATTATATTCCATTTCAGCTACCGAAGCCCTCTAAATTAACAACAATGAGAACCAGAAAAATAAATCATTTGTTTTTTGATGCCATGAATTACATTTTTGGCTCCATGGGGTGTAAACAAAACACCGACATATTATCACACCTAGAACTTGATATGGCAAAAAAAACAAAAAAAACAGGCGCCTATTACACATTCAGCAGACGTGGAGCCTTCAGTTACAGTTGTGTCTCCAAAATTCACTGGCTCCACTGTGTTGGCGAGGCCTCTGAATTTTGTCGTTTTATTTGTTTTACAGGGTTTCAATACCATGATGTGAATAACTGTTATTTTATAATACAACATTTTAAATGACTTATTGTTGTTTTTTATGTTGCTGTCATTTTGTGTGCGCATGTGCGTGTGTGCGTGTGTGTGTGTTGAGAGCTTCATGGGACAACTGTGTGTGTGTGTGTGTGTGTGTGTGTGTGTGTGTGTTGATGTATATATTACTAGTGTTGTGGGAACATAAATCTATTTGTTTTTTTCCATTGTGAGGACTCGCCTTCCTTTTTAGGAAAAAATGCACGTCCCCGTAATGTAAATCTTTATATTTTAGGCTAAAGGCTTGGTTTAAGGTTAGGATTAGGCAAGTAGCAGTTATGGTTATGTTAAGTCTCCAGGAAATGAATGTAAGTCAATGTAATGTCCTCCAAAGTAACGGAGGCAGGGCTGTGTGTGTTTGTGTCTCAGCCGTGCTAGCGGCGAGGCTCATGGGAAGTCGGTCCGTCTGTACTGCCTTCAAATAACAGCTGACACATTGCCATGAAAGTTTGTACTTAAAGTTTCTGTGAAATAAAAATCTGTGTTTAAGTTGCTTTACTGCATATGTATATCGCTGGTCTTCACCTATATGCCAGTGTCTGGCCCAACATTACCAAAAAAAAATGTTTGGGGCTAATCTTAATGTTATTTAGAGTTCATAATTTCCTGGGAAATGATAAAAAAAGAAAATGTTGATGACTCATCCTGCACTCAGGGCCATTAGACTTTGTGGCCATTTGTCCAAAAAAATCAAAACCAAACATAAATCAAAGGGCCACTGAGGCACAATGGGTTTGTGGTTTACACAGGCAAAGGAGTCCATTGTGCATACAGGATTACGTGTTTCTCGTGATTTATTTTACAAAACAAAACAAGCAAGCAAACAAAAGACTAGAGGGCCGTTGCATGCTGGTCCTGTACCTGCCTACTCATATATATATATAACCGCAGGTGCCCACAGTGTTACCCAATTCACAAACAAACGAACAAACCAAAAAAGTAAGTATACTAAACTACTAAAAAAAATGTAACTGAACAAATGACGATCAAAAGAAAAATCTAAATATATCAAAAAATATACGCAAACATCTATAATAATAAAAAATTCTACTTACTCAGCTTAAAGTATTAGAAAAAATACTGTCCAAGAATCACACTGATCTACTGCTTAAACAATGGTGCGACCTAAAATTTTAATTAAATGAAATATATAATAAAAAAGCAGAGTATGCCCTATTTAGACTAAAAAGTAATTTCTATGAGACTGGGGAAAAATCTGGGAAACTATTAGCCAGACAACTAAAACAAAAAGAGGCTAGTTATGCTATACCAGCGGTCAAAAATGAAATGGGGAAACAAATACAAAAGAAATTAATAGGGTTTTTACAGTGAACTTTATAAATCGGAGGCTGATCCAGAGGTGGTTAATTATGAGACATTTTTCTCAAAAATGAAACTGCCAGAAATATCAGTGGATCAGAAAAACTATTTGGACAGCCCCATAACAATAGAGGGGGTCAACACTGCTATCTCTTTAATGAAGCCTGGAAAATCGCCTGGGCTCGATGGTTTTCCCCTCAGAATATTATAAGAAGTATGTCGATAAATTGGCTCCCATCCTGACAGCAGTGTATGAAGAATCATTCTCATCGGGAGAGCTACCAAAAACATGCAACAAAGCTCTGATATCCTTAATTGTTAAAAAAGATAAAGACCCCACCGACCCGGGAAATTATAGACCTGTGAGCTTGATTAATGTGGACTGCAAAATCCTAACAAAGACTTTGACAATGAGGCTGGAAGCTATTCTACCACGCTTACATTCAGATCAAGTAGGATTCACAAAGGGAAGGTCATCCGCAGACAACATCAGACGTCTGCTACATCTTATACAGCTTCATCAGGGTGAAACCACTCCCATAGCTGCCTTTTCCTTGGATGCTCAAAAGGCATTTGATAGGGTGGAGTGGAGCTTCTTGCGAAATACCCTTAAACGATTTGGGTTTGGGGAAACGTTTATTCAATGGGTGAACGTAATTTACTCAAATCCACGAGCAGCAGTGATAACAAGTGGAATGATATCACCCTTTTTCAATCTAATGAGCGGTACCAAACAGGGAGACCCTCTTAGCCCCCTACTCTTTACACTATTCTTGGAACCTTTGGCTTTCGCAATCAGGACAGAGGCGGATATTAAGGGGGTCGTACAAGGGGAAGAGGAACACAAAATGTTTATGTATGCAGATGATATTTTATTACTGATCAAGGATCCTTTGGTGTCAATTCCTAATGTTCTATCTACAATTGAATGCTTTTCAAAAATATCAGGTTATAAAATAAATTGGCAAAAGTCTGAATGCATGCCGATATCAAGAGGATGCATTCTATCAATGGTCGATTCATTCCAGTTTAAATTGATCCCAAGGGGACTGAAATATTTGGGGATTAGGCTGTACTCAGATATAGAAAATATAATCTCTATTAATATGTTCCCGTTAACACAAAAAATTAGGGCAAACTTTGACAAATGGAAAGTGTTAAATCTTACCTAAGGGTGAAAAATTAATATCATTAAGATGGTGGTGGCTCCACAATTTAACTACATCTCTATGATGATACCATTAACCATTTCCAAAGGAATTTAACTTAATTAAACAATTAAACAATATAACCATCTAATTAAAGATTTTTTATGGAATGACAAAAAGCCTAGAATCAGTATGAAAAAGCTCTTTGCCTCAAGAGATAGTGGGGGATTGGCTCTTCCAAATATGGAATTATATAACATAGCATTCGAAATGAATAAGCAAGCACGGCACTGGGCAAATTATGAATCTAACCCCACGTGGGTAAAGATGGAAGGGGAACTAGCGGCTCCATCTCAGGTTATGGACTCATTATCACAAAAACACACAACAAAAACAGACCAAAGAAATCTAATTTTACAACACTCTCAGTGAGCATGGGTAAGGGCACATTAGATTCTGGGGATTTCTCAATGCAAACAAAGCTACTCCTCCATTTGGAATAACCCTCTCATCTGTTTAGGGAAAAAAAAGTATTTCCATGGGATATATGGCTGCCTAAAGGAATACATGTTGTCAAAGATCTCAACAGAGACGGCTCATTTAGATCATTCGAGGACCTTAAAGAAAAATTTAATTTAGATGAGAAGGGGGATTTCTGGAAGTATTTGCAGTTGAGGAGTAGCATGGGGTAAAGAGAAAGAAGAGAATAAGATTCAGGAGTTCCTAAGTGCTTCCCGTACCCTACACTCTGCCTCAATATTCTATAGAAAAATGTCAAATACTCAAGCTGGAATGTGTGAAGGCCTGAGATTAATATGGCAAAAAGATCTTGGCAATGAGATTAGGGAAGATGTATGGCGAGAAATAATATCAAAAGTAGGCTGGGCTACAAGGCATGTAAGAAGCAAGTTTACTCATTACAAAATTGTACATAGATATTATTTTACACCTTTGAAACTGTACAAAATGGGCTTAATGCAGGATAATAAATGTTGGAAATGTAACAAAGAAATGGGCACTTTTCTCCACGCTCTGTGGGAGTGCTCCAATGTGTTGCCTTTTTGGAGGGTAGTACTGAGGAACCTAGAAGAGTGGCTCAAACGGCCTTTACCAGAATCCCCAAAACTATGTTTACTAGGGGACACATGGTTGGTGCCACCAGGCCTCACCAAAGCAGAGATCAGACCGTCATTAACAGGTTTCATGGTGCCACCAAGCCTCACCAAAGCAGAGATCAGACTCATTAACAGGTTTCATGGTGCCACCAAGCCTCACCAAAGCAGAGATCAGACTCATTAACAGGTTTCATGGTGCCACCAGGCCTCACCAAAGCAGAGATCAGACTCATTAACAGGTTTCATGGTGCCACCAAGCCTCACCAAAGCAGAGATCAGACTCATTAACAGGTTTCATGGTGCCACCAGGCCTCACCAAAGCAGAGATCAGACTCATTAACAGGTTTCATGGTGCCACCAAGCCTCACCAAAGCAGAGATCAGACTCATTAACAGGTTTCATGGTGCCACCAGGCCTCACCAAAGCAGAGATCAGACTCATTAACAGGTTTCATGGTGCCACCAAGCCTCACCAAAGCAGAGATCAGACTCATTAACAGGTTTCATGGTGCCACCAGGCCTCACCAAAGCAGAGATCAGACTCATTAACAGGTTTCATGGTGCCACCAAGCCTCACCAAAGCAGAGATCAGACTCATTAACAGGTTTCATGGTGCCACCAGGCCTCACCAAAGCAGAGATCAGACTCATTAACAGGTTTCATGGTGCCACCAAGCCTCACCAAAGCAGAGATCAGACTCATTAACAGGTTTCATGGTGCCACCAGGCCTCAACAAAGCAGAGATCTGACTCATTAACAGGTTTCATGGTGCCACCAGGCCTCACCAAAGCAGAGATCTGACTCATTAACAGGTTTCATGGTGGCAGCCAGGCTTATCCTGCGAAGCTGGAAGAGCCCACATACGCCCACGCTCATAGAATGGCTCAAACTCATGACAGAGACAGCTGCATTTGAAAATATGGTGGGGGTCTTGGAGCTGCTTTTAAATCAAGCGTTGAATGTATTACCTTTCTTTTTTTCTTTTTCTTTTTCTTTTTTTTATATCTCTATTATTATTATTATTTTTTTTTTCTTTTTTTTATTACTTTGTTGTTGTCTGACAGGCCTGTTTTTTGTATTTATGTATGATGTTAATATGTCTAAATTAATTAAAAAAATGTAAGTGAAAAAAATTCTACTTAAGAATAAAATAACTACTACATAGCCCCTACGGGGGTGTACACTCATTTTGTGTCCAATCATGACTTATGATAAGATAGACTCAAGCATACCATTAGAATTCATAAGCTCCATCGCAGGAATGAGCTTCGGATCTCAGCTCATACATTATTGCTTCACTCCAAACCTACTTCTTCATGGCCATCTTCTTCCTCCTTCTCTTCCCGGTCTGATTCATCTGCAAAATCCCCTGTCGTTGGCGATGGTGGTGAGAAGAAGTCTCCGTGTTGAGCCAGTAGCTGTACTGTCAATCTGAAATCTGGCTGAGGGGCCAGAAGGGAAACACGTAAATATGCAGACTCAAATTGCATTCTCGTTCTGTGTGAAATGTTTCAACAGCTATCAGATGAATTGCCATAAACGTTGGCAGAGGCATTCCTGTTCTGCTCAGGATGAATTGCAGTAAGCGCCATCATCACGTCAAAATATAGGTTTGTTGAGCATCTCAAAACATTGCTGTGCCTAAGTAGAGCCTCACAGAGCCGCAAGCATGGCTCTTAACTCTTGGTCTTGTTGTTGTGAAGCACGCACTCTATACTATGTTCACGCCATATGTTTGTCCCTGTACAAATGTAAAAAATGAATAAAATATTTCCTTGTTTGGCTCCAACATGAGCCTCAGATCTTCAGGTATGACGTAAAAGTGTTAAAAAGAAAGATTTAATGAATCAAAAGGCCGTGAGAGGCTGTGGTTTACAGTGATTTTAGAATAGGAGATGTTGTAAAGGAAGATTTAGGAAAGTTTTAGCGTCTGCTTCTTCATTCATCAGGTTTTAGTGCACTTTTACCTTCTCACTCCTTCGGCGTCACGAACCGGCAGAGCAGTCACGTCTGTTGAAAATTAATTATTACCTATCAGGACATCACAATGTGACTGCACATTATGAAACCCAATCACCTGCTACACATTAAAGTGCAATGTGCCATGCTTTTTGCTTCAATGTTTACTAATTAGGTGCATGATACACCAGAAAAATGTCTAAAGCGTCGCAAAGAAGCCCAAAGAAGCCCATTAGCTCGCAGTGTAAAGGAGGCGCTCCAGTTGATTAAATAGCACAACATTGTCACAAGATATTATGGGTCACAATTTCACAAACTAATCTACAAAGCATGGAAGACCAAATGTTGTGGCTCTATATTTACAGCTCATATTTTTGTGATATTGCTATATTTATAGTTTATATTTGTAAGAAGGCAAATACAAAGCATCGGTATCAGTCCAGTGTCAAAGATGTTTCCTGGTTTTGTTGCTTTAAATACCCCACCATCCTTTTAATCTTTGAGTACGAAAGAAACAGAAGAAAGGCAACCATAAATCAAAGGAATATAAAAAGCCTTGTCTGATAGATCGACCTATCTCAAATAAAAGGCCTCTAACATTAGCAGAGGGGCGAGTGTGTGTGTGTGTGTGTGTGTGTGTGTGTGTGTGTGTGTGTGTGTGTGTGTGTGTGTGTGTGTGTGTGTGTATGTGTGTGTGTGTGTGTGTGTGTTAAGGGGAGAGAGAGAGAGATTCATAAATTTTCGGTCTAAATGTGGATTTTGTCTCTGTCAAATGTCTCCCGTAAAAAATGTTATGATGTTTTCTTTTCTTCTGTTTTCTGTCATTACTGTTCATTCCTTATTTGATTATTCTCTCTTGTCATCAAACACACACTGATTCACGCACAAATCCACATCTGGCTTCTGTTCTCTTTTGCCAAAAGGTTCAGCTCGTTGTTTCTATCTCTGATTAATAGTAGCAGCCAGCTTTTGAAATCTCTCTTCTGTATGGACCTGTCAGCAGTCGCCATCTGTACTTCAAACAACGAATATTCAGAGGGAGCTGGTCAAACTAAAGTAGGCGGTAAAAGTGTGAGAGATTAAAGAAAAATACTTTTCACTGGAAATGCAAATTTACATAATATCTATTCTGTATTCTCTGTGTCTGCTCAGTCTTTTTCAAGCTGTCCATCCATCCAGACTGGATGATTTAATACAGCTATACATTTAAGAGAAAAATAGGCAGTATTATTTTGCAAGTAAAGATTTTACATACAAAATGGGGACACGTGATAGATAAGGCTCTTTGTGAATTGGGTTGCGGTGGTTTGTAGTTTTTTTGAAAAGTTTTTTGGAAACACTGATTTAGTGCGCAGAGCTTTTTTTTTTGCAGAAAACGGCTGCCGCAATGTTGCAGGTCAAAAAATCCAAACGACCTCTTACGTTGGTTCATCACTACGAGCAACCTCGTAATGATTAGTATTTTTACATTGTCTTCCACTAAAGATATATACGACATTAGAATGTCTTCCACTACTGTACCGATGAGTTATGCATGTGTAGGTTACTTCTGGTGTGTTACTGTACGCTTCTTTGGCTCACTGAGAATCACATGGTTGTGAAAGCAACATAAAGCGATGCTATCCTATTGTGCGTTACGCTGGCAGACTGAAAGGTCATGGAGATCATTGGAAAAGTGGAATATTTCATGCATTCAACGCATAGATCTCGTATTATTCTCAGCTTCCTTTTGCTGCATTTGAAAACAATTTCCAACAATGCGATTATGGTAATATAACCACACTGTATGAACGTATTGTATGTTCTTATTTCCAGTGTTGCTTTCCTCTACGAGCTGACATCTGTACTTAGTTTAGTTGCAGATTCATCTTTGTCAGTCAGTGACTCTGAAAAACAGCATGCTCTCGTCTCAGATGGATGAATAGGTCTTATACTGGTACTAACTGCTGTCCCTTCAGCGAGGAGACGGCTCACGTTCAGGAACGGCAAAGCTAACTCATTGTTCGCTGTGCAAATATCTAACGTCAGAAAATAAATATATATATAATCAGCCTACATAATGTAAACGTCACCCGATCGTCTTTCATCCATCCATCCACACGATCTTCACAAGACTTCCGAACGGGGACACGCCATGACCACTTGGGCTTGTCATCGTTATTATAGAGCATCTTTGAAATGCATATACGCTCAGTGCATTTGAGAGGTCTTTCTTCAGCCGGTGCTGTATACTGATGCTGGAAATGAGCAAGTCAGTGCACGTACAGCGAGGCACTGATGCCTTCTAGCACTCGAGAGACTTTCATACACAATTTTGAATGAGGGTGAAAAAAAGATATAATGGATTACGGCTTGTAGGTTTCACAGTTAGGGCACAGAATCAGCGGTGGGAATAAAACGTTCAGATATGTGGGTTCTTTCTCAAAACTCAAGTGAAATCAAAGGAAACGAGACAGATACTTTTTTCACTCGCTACTGTTTTGTCTCTTCTGTCTCTCTCTGTCTTGTCTCTGTCAGTGTGATGGACATCGATGTCACCAACACTAATAATGTTGACGGCATTCATGGCCTAGTGGCGCTGCCCTTGGAGAGTTTAACAGAAGATATTTCACGGATGACTCAGGCTGCACTGATGGATGACCTGTTGCCCTTTGGGCCCAGATTAGTCAGCATGCCTGGTTAGGGAGCCCTGGGGAACAGATTTACTGTTGGACCTATTGACCCATCCCTGCCACCTCCCAAACACTGTGCATTGTGAACTCCAAGTTCCCGATAAGAACAGTGCAGCATATCAGCTTTATTATGTGACCTAGAAACTAACCGGTGAACAGGACCCAGGTTTGCCTCTTGTCAGTGTGTGATAATTTGATTGAGCACTTTCATTAAGGAATATGCACCAGGAGCACAATATAGACTAAATAATTAAAGCAGCTATAATCAATATTTTTTTACATTAGCAGTGGATTGATCATCAGGAGGTTGCTATTAGTGATGACAGGACAGACAATTGTTACCCGACGCTACAGTTGCCCTCAGCTCCACTGAGAGTCTTTAGCATGTTTTCGTCTCTTTCTTTTTTTGAGGCAAATTTACAGTTTTATTTCACCCTCCACTCTCACCAGCATCATATCAGACTCAGTCAGCTGTTTTCAGCAGATAGCACAAAGTGTAGACGGAAATTATCAACAGCCTTGCCGAAGATAGTGGAGCATTAAAACAGAGTTAAAAGGGGGCATTAGTATTGGACTCACATTCACGTAATCACAAACCTAACTCCATATGAATGGTAATGTTGCTCTGTATTTGCTGAATGTGTAAATAAACTACTGCTGGCCACTATATTCCGATATGAATATGTCAGATATGTGTTCATAACTTGTTTGCCAAACGGGGCCAAAAAGAATCAGTTAATGCAGGTGTAATATAAATTCAAGTCAAGGCAACTTTATTTCTGAAGCCCAATATCACTCATCTGCCTCAGGGGGCCTCGATGCTGAAACCCTCCAAATTTAATTTTGGCACAGTGCCCTTCTACGACAAGGCTTTACGATCAAATAATAATGCAGGTTTTGCCTTTGTAAATCTTGTATTATAGGGTGCAAATTGCCTGATAGATGCAAATTTAATCAAATTACCAAAAACACATCACATGAATCACAGTAAACCTCTGGGTTTTGGTGCTTGGTCGGCCTGGTAATCCACCTTTGTCAGTTACAAAGCCAAAAGATAAAAGGGAGGAAAGGAGGAGTTCTTTCTTTTGGAGGTCACCAGCAGTTATGAGTCTGGAGTGTTGAAGGAAGCTTGTCAGCGGGAGATCTCTGCAGGGGCAGGATGACCTGCACTGTGTAAAGAGATGAGGGTTACATTGGCAGATTTGGAGGAGTGAAAATTAACCTTACTCACAATGAATGGAGACAGTTCCTTCTCCTGCAACCCCTGAGTGGACTCCATCAACAGCCCCAAAGAAGACCAACACACCGTATGAGCCTACTCTCTTACTTTGTATAGAGATATAACATTGTTCCCATTGTGCAAGGTCTCAGAGGTGAGAGGCCACACGGGCCTTCTCTAAGTTGTGTACTCAGTCAGTCAGCTTACTGTGGCTTGAGCAGAGCAGAGGAATCTTACCTTCAAATAAAAAAAAAAAGATCAATCACTGAGACTCTTCTGTACTAAACCTGTACAGAAAGAAAGAAATTAAATGAAAGCAATTTTGTGCTCTCAGTCAAAAGAACAATCGTGGAAAGTTATTGCAAATCAACAGAAATCTTTCTTCAAAATATTTGATATTTCATTGTTTGTTTTCTGAGATATTTTTCAAGCTGTCTCACCACCTGCAATTAGTGTTTTATTCTATTGTATTCTACTTATCCTCCTGTAATGAGACGCTGTTGAAGGAGAAACGACGTGGCGACTGCAAGAACTCTGAATGGCTGCTGGTGTTTTTACCTTCATGTTTCTGATGTCGGTGGAGTTTGTTGAGAGTGAAGAAAATGTTAAGAAAGTTAAAGAAAGACTCTCAGTAGTATTCTTCTTTTCAGAAACAAAAAAAAATAATCGAACAAAGCGATTACACTGCACTTCTGCTCACCACTCTCTGTTCGAATGAATGAGGGTAAACACTGCGATTGCACAATGTGAGTGAGTGAGTGAGTGAGTGAGTGAGTGAGTGAGAGATCAAGGGCCCATTCCATAAAACGAGCAAAGGAAAACCTGAGTTGAACAAACCTAACAAATCAGGCGGGGCTGCCATAGTTGCCATAGTAACTGGACTTGAACTACGTTGAATTTGCTTCATGTAAGCGAATCAACTGAAATTGAGTCAGACTAACCGAAATAAGCTTGGCTTATTTGTTAAAATTGCGTTATGAAACAGGGATTTGTGACAGTGGGTACTTATGGCGGCGCTCCTTGCACCGAAGATTAATTGAGCTCCAGGGTTTTTAAGCTGAACGTAGCTCCTCTGTTTCCCTCAAACATTGCATTAAGGGATAGTAGAGTCAATCAATACCATAGTCAGTGATTAATAAAATGTTCATGCATAGTGACATCTTGGAGTATAATTATGTAAGCCCCTTTTCCAGTGTGGACACTACATACATAGACTAATTAGTTTGCGATGACACTAATTAGAAATAGTTTACATTCAGATTAGAATGTCAGAACTAGACTATAACTCAATTTTAACCAAACAAACAGAAGTTATAAAACATTATGTCACTTACAGTGGTACACTCTCATACAATGTACTACATAAAGTCCAGTCTTCACAAGTCCGTGAGATTAATCTGATTTCCCAGGTTCAGCCGTGGAGAGAAGCCGTTTCATGATGACAAATGTTCAGTGGTAAATTTGGGGATTTATGAATTCGCCCACTAGATCAGGCCTGTGGTGAGGAATATAGTTTTATATACCAGACAGTAAGTGGTCACAGCAGGCGCAAGCCTGGTAAGTCAGATGTGTCTCGGCTGGTGTGATATTGTAGCATAAAAAGGTTTACTTAATTCAGATGGAAGCAGGCAGAAAAGCCATCTCAGCAGACAGCTGAACCACAGTGATCTTGATAGTATTCATGATCTTCATGGTGTTACATAAACTGACCTCTATTTTTCTGACACTTTCTTTAATGAGCAGGATTACCAAAGGTCTTTCAACTTAACTGTAAAAGTGAAACCTGTACAGTCAACATTTTTATAGCAATAATGGCTCAAATGTGAAAGTGGTCCCTAACATTAACAAACCCAGTGAGGACATGTACATAATAGTTCTACGTTTACTTTTACCCATTTTTGTTCAGCTTGTTGCACTGTATTTCCATTCCATTGTCAAATCCCTTTTTCGGTTAAATGCAAAGTCTGAATTAATTACATTTTTTTTTTTTATTTGTGTGAAGCCTGTTTCAACTGCAACAAGCATGTTTTTAGCACCAAAACAGAAGACACAGTTAGCAACTAGCTGGTGAACAAAGTGTAGCATTTAGAAGCTAAAGAGCCAAATAGTTCCCTCAGGAGATGATGGAGTCCAAAAATAGAGCTAAAAGAGAATGAATATATGATATACTTACATTTGTCAGCTGGCCAAATAAATGCTAATGTTGCTGCATGCCTGCTGGATAAACCAAACAAAAAATAAAAATAATATTATGTAAAAAAAATCCAAACTAAATTATGTACAAATAATAATAATAATAATAATAATAATAATAACAATAATAATATGTGTTATTACTATTAAAAAAATATTTATAAAAACGACTTTGAAAAACATAAAGGTTGTAGATTCTAAATAACGAAGCAAGAGCTGACAAAGCTGCAGGCATGTTGCCAACTAAGCAAAGCTTTAGAAGATTGGTTTGACTGAAAGCCAATTTACTCCCAACCAACCTCTTAGAACATTTGTGTTCAAGATGGTCATTGTTTAAATTAGTTAATTTAAGTTAAGTTAATAGGATTTGTTCTGCTCGGTACCATACTGTCCTTCCTTCTCTCAGAAAGGATTGAGTACTCCTGTCACTTCAAAGGCTGCCAAATATTATAATGGAGGAATACAATGAATCAAAATTAACACTCTTATAGCAAACACATGGGATGATTAATGCAGAAGCCCATTGAAGTGTGAAATCATCTCAATGTTATTAATAAAAAAATGTAAAAGAGGCTTGATTATTCCCACCTTAAAGGTTCTCTATTTGATATTCAGAGCATTAATATAGCAGCAAAAATATAGTGGAGTAATGTCTCCCTCTGTGTGTGTTGTTACCCGAGCTTCTCCGTTCTTTGATGACGTAGCCAGGCCGGCCATGTCTGCCTTTTAATGCAAGTTGGTGTACGTGAGCGTGCCCCTCTGGCTCGCTCACAGCCGTAGCTCTGCACCGTGCTCATACGGTGGACGTCGCCATGCCGACCGTTGGCGTCTTTGAGGAAGTGTAGCGCCCACCCTCTGGTTCCCCCTCAGATAAACACTGTTAGCTCTGTCTGCACTGTTGCCGTTGATGACACTGTTAGCACTGTTAGCACTGTTAGCACTGTTAGCACCGTTAGCTGTAAGCCGTAAGCTCAGCCGTTGCCATGCTGAGAGCCATGCTGGAGGCAACGGATTTGCTCCGATATTCGAATTTAGCACATTTAGACAGCACTGTCCATGGTGGGGCACCACGAAAGAAGTGACAACGGTGCAAGGGTTGCAGGTTAATTGCGATGGGTCTGTGTACTATGTTTTTTGAATGTCTTTTACTGAAAAATTCAAAAACGACGCAGGTTTTAGTTCTTCTGATTCTGTCTTGAAATAAAAACCAAAGTATGAATGTTACACGGATTAGCCTGTTTTACGCTTTCACAAGTTGACAGAAATTCTTTCACTTCCGTTAAAGGCGTATAAAAACTGTATAGTTGAACAAATGTCGGCTCAGGCTGAGCTTACAGTAGAAGAGGCTGTGTCTCTTGAGAGCTGCAAGCCGCAGACAGCTGTTTCAAAGCGCCTCGCCTGCTGATTCTGAATGATTTTTGTGAGTGCTCTAATGAATGTTTTCTTTAAACATTAGCTTTATTTTGTTATTATTTAGCCTTTGTGAGGCTCATGCATATTCATCCTGGTGCCAGGCCTGTGTTTGTCAGGGCTGTGCGCAGCGGGAGAGCTATCTAGTATCAGTGCACGCACAGTCAGAATGCAGTCTATATTAAGTGGAATGACATTCCTATAAAATTTCATAAAGTGATGGAAATTTACTGAAATAGTTCCTAGTGGGGGCTACACGGTGGTGTAGTAGCTAGCACTGTCACCTCACTACAAGAGGGGCCTGGTCTGGGTAGTCCTTCTGTCTGGAGTTTGCATGTTCTTCCCGTGGCAGCGTGGGTTCTCTCCGGGTTCTACGTCTTCCTCCCACAGTCCAAAGACATGCAGCTAAGGTTAATTGGACTCTAAATTGCCCATAGGTGTGAATGTGAGCATGAATGGTTGTCTTTCTATGTGCCCAGCGTTGAACTGGCAACCTGTCCAGGGTGTACCCTGTCTTCGCCCAATGTCAGCTGGGATCGGCTCCAGCCCCCCGGGCGAGCCTGAATAGGATAAGCAGTTCGGATAATGGAATGGATGGAATGGTTCCAAGTGGGTTTTATTTTCCATCCTATGTCACATTAAACATGACATTCTATCCTGTCGTTAGTCGGTGCTATCGTACAACACGGACACCCACTTTCAATGCCTCTGCTATCAGGAGCTCTGTGTAACAGGGCAAGCTGTTTAATTAAATCTATAGATAAAACTTAAAGAAGGTGTCAGCATGTTCACAAAAATGTCTGTTGAAACATGGAGGTGCAAAATTAATTACTTCGTGAAGAGGACCCGCTTCCTATGTAGATATGAAGGACTCATCTAAGCAAACGAAAACACGATTCTTAGCTTCAGGTGATGATATTATATTCCATTTCTGCCAGTAGATCCTACACACTGGCCCTTTAAGTTGCTTTGTTGATTTTGTTGAGATATGGTCCAATGTCTCAGGCCAAGGGTGTTTACACCTTCAGATGTGCACACACAAATACCTCACATGCCCGGCAGCACTAATAAAGAGCACAATAAATGAAAGGTTAATTGAGCGGTTTTGTAAGAGCTTATAATAAGATAATAATAGGATTTTTGTAATGAAAGATTTTCATAATAAAGGCAAGGTGAACTGCAATAAGGGACAAGATGGAATATAAGAATATAGTAGACGAGGACAATGAAAAAGTGATGGGTGCAGAAAAGATGATGAAGGGAATAAACTCCTTTGAACTATGGGTAAGGTGACAGAGTCTGTATCTACCACAGGTGTGAGTGTTCTCCCTTGAATACACAATGCAACTATCTCGTGCAGGGAAATACGCTGATACCACTGCCACCCAGAAACCTGGCTACCTCCATCAACAGACATCTGTTGGCCAAGCTGGCTGTATTATCAGCTGTCCTTTCCAGGTGTGTGCGTAGCCAGTGCGGATACGAAGCAACAAGAAGAAGGATGACAGGAATATGTTCAGACAAATATTAGCAATACTTCTGTCAAAGGCAGAGGGCAAAACAATGCAGGGCTGTCTAGCAACACATGTTGAAACTGTCGCAACTTTTATCACAACACAGTCAAATGTCAACGAGCAATAAAAAATCCACATCTCAGTTAGATTACCTTATTGTGTGCAGCATATAGCGTTTTATTATTTCTGTTGTGTCCCACGCAAACGTCGTGATGAAGGAGACAATTATTGCCGCTGTAATTACTCTGAAGCGATCCTGACACAAAGGAGCACAAAATTGGTATGCACCGTCACTTTCTCTGATAGGCCTTGAAACTTCATAGTTTGTGTTTCATGTTCTCACCCACAGCAACACACCCACACTTGCACAGGCTGTTGTGATTTTGAACAGTGCTATTTTTGGTCTGAATTCAGCCTTAGGGTGGAAGGCTAGAGGGGCGACACGGAAACAGATAGCTATCATGGGTTTTCTGAACATCAGTGTGTTGTTGGGATGGAAGACTACCTGCTTGGATCACTGCTGCAGGGGAGCCAGATGGCTGGTTGCACTCAACCCCTGGATCCCCTAAACCATTTCACTGGTTTTTTTGCAATTGCTTACACACTAAAAGTGACCGTTCAGACAAAAGCATAAAAACCTTGACTGCTGTAAGCATGACAGGTATATCAGACACAAACGTTCAAGAATTAAATCTCTTGCAATCATTGGGAAAACTATTCAAAATGCAAAACATACCTGAAATTGACAACATTTATACACTAATGGAAACCATTGAGTCTAAACCTTAAAAATATGTCTCAGGAAACCTCACCTCTTTGTGAGAATTTTGCAAAGAGGCAGTGAGAGCGAGAGGAAGAAGAGGAGGAGGAGGAGGAGGAGGAGGAAGAGGAAGAGGAAGAGGAAGAGGAAGAGGAAGAGGACAAAGAAGGGTACCAGGGAAGATATTGCTTGTGATGAGGATGAGATGATGGGGCCAGACCCTCACAGAAGGCGGGAAGCAAAACCATCCACCGTCTCTTACAACATTGTTTTTTTATTTATGATATAAAAATGTACACTATTTTTTTATTTTACAATTATTTTTTGTTTTAGAGAGTTCACAGTAGTAAATGGATTACAGTAAGGCACTTCTACTATGTCACAAATCCTGCCTCTCCCTTCCTGTTCTTCTCGTGTTTAGGTTTGCAAATACTCAATCTTGACAACTGAGATCTGCTCAGTGTTTTGCAGAGAAAGAAACCCCGGAGAACCACTACATACTTTGCAGCATGTGGGCTGTTGAAAGAGACACTAAAAGTAAAAGCACTTGTTATATTTTGGATCCCCATACTTCTGAAACTCTTACAGTAAAACGTCAATGCTAATTTAAAACCCCATTACAGTCCTTGAATCACAATTTAAGATTTTTCCCATAAAGCCAATGCTACTGCTGCAGGAAAATCTCACTCACTTGCTTTCCAGCTGAAAAACAGGAAACCGCTATTTCTGGAGCTCATTCGTCTCCCTTACTGTGTTAAGGGGATTGACTGCAGCTCTGTCGCTGGGTCATTCTCACCAGGTTGACTCTGTTATTTGGCGCCAAGTCAGAGAATGTTGTGGTTTCCGCTTCACTCGATTTAGATATTGAGTATTGGAAATCGGTGATGGAGACGACATATACCAGATTACTGACAGACCCTCCGCCATCTGGGGAGCACTGCTCTTCACTTCAGGCTACAGTGAGACGATTTCTATCATTCATAGTAGCCCCCGGATTCAAACACAAACATATATATATACATATATATATATATATGTATATATATATATATATATATATATATCTCCCTCAAGCTCATCAACCCTCCAGAGACGAGACTTCACTCTGTGGTGAAAATCTTCCCGTTCAAGTCTTTAAAATAGTACAAGTACGCACTTTTAAGTGGGGCTAAAATAGTGCTTTGAAAGACGCCACATTGTTCCAAGACAGGTACTAAAACACCTTTACTCGAGGCACCACCATTCCCACTTTCCATTATATATATGTATATATATATATATATATATAGTGTGTCTGTGTGAGTGCATATATATATATGCACTCACACAGACACACAGATAAATGCACAGTTCCCATCTTGGTTGTTGCATTTTGGAAAATAAGAAAAGCTTATCTGCTTCTCTCAGAATAACACTCTACCTGTGTCTGTGTCCTCCCAGAAGTAAATCTCAAGGTTATTATCTATGCATTGGCTGGATTTGCTGACTACTTTCATCGTTTGTATAAAAGCTTGTTTTTTACTCTTTCTAATCATTTCACATTCGCTCGGTCCACTCTTGTGTGTTTGTGCAGGACTATAAACAAAAGAAAGCAATAAGTTTAAAGTTTGTGTGGAAGAAAAAGGGAAATGCGCAAATAAGTCAGAAAGCCAATACATGTGTGTCCAGATTTGCATAACACCTGAGGCAGAATGTGTGTCAATGTGCGTCCGCCTCTGTGACAAAGCAGTTTTTGCAGCTGAGAGGGCAAGATTACAGAAGCTTGAGTGTAAAGTGGAGATAATAATTACAGTGCAGACTGATCCACAGCTACAGCTATAGACAAAAAGACAAACAGACAATCATGGTCAAGAGGGTGAAGAGTTTCAAGTGTATAGCCTTCAAACGTATCTGATATATTTCCATATAACCTCCAGTTTGAGTGTCTGTAAAGCACAAGGTAATCCTTTACAAGGTCCTGGCTCCATTCAATTGTATGAAAAAAACAAAACAGACAGGCTGCTCTCATGCAGCATTTGCTTTACCAATGAAAATGACTGCACTGTCATTCGTACATATCCAGCGAAATAATTTTGTATATGATCGATGCACGTAATCATGAACCTGGGAAGTTTAAAGACAGCAATAGAGAACACAGGGGGGGAGGCAAAGTGGGGGAGTCAAACAAAAAACAATCAAACCCGTATGAAATGTAAAGTCAACATTGATTTATTTGTCACGAAACCCTGCACATAAGCATGTAAACTATGTTGTGTAGAAGGAAGTTTATTTTTTAAATACTGTAAGCATGTGACGAGCGAAAATTAGCACGTATTGCTGAACTTTAGTAGCAAAAATTGGCACGTCTTGCTAGACTTTAGTAGTGGAATTGACACGTTTTGCTTGACTTTGAAATCTAATTGGATTACAGATTATTTACTCAACATAATAGAAATGTATTAATGTGTGAATGAATAAGTGAAAAAATGCTCACTAAAAGGTATTTCATCTATTTTGTTATTGTAAGATCATCATAAAAAAGTCAACATGACGTGACTCATTTTTCAGCATTATATATTATGTCTCATTGAGTTGCTGTGAGGCTCAGACGATGACAAGACAATCAGGTTTCATGTCGTCAAGTGGAAGAAGAGAATGAAGAACTGAGGGATGTGCGTTTAATGTTTGATCAATACCTTTATACTTCTCATTAATTGCTCTGTCACAGCACGTTTGCACAAATGCTTTAGAACTAAGGCATAAAAGTGCAAACGCCAGCAAAGTTAAAGCGACTTCAGATCACTTTCCTCACATAAAGAAAACAATAGAAAAAGGCTGCCATCTCGGCCCTGAAGCCAGACTACCCCATAAAACGTTTAGATGGCGCAATAAACTTCATTAAGTTGAAGAGACATCAATCTGGGACATCTGGGACTGGCTTGCTAATGGGTTTCCTGCCACCACGTTTCCTCAGGGATTCAAAGAAAAACCTAAACTAGAAACACATAGGTTGTGTTGCAAAACTATCACGAGGAGGAATCTTACACAGCGTGCTCATGAAGGCCCGATGGGATTTCAGCTAGTCTGTTAGTGCGGCTCGAGGTATTGCAATATGTCGTCCTGTCGGATTGTTGGTCCACAAACAGACTGAAATATCAATAATAACAACTATTGGATAGATTGCCTGACATCGTATACAGATATCTTTGCTGCCCAGAGGAAGAATCCTAATGACTTTCGTGATCCCCTGGCTTTTCTTTTGGACTAATATGATAACTACTACATGGCTTACCATGATATTTTTCCAATTCTTTGGATATGACTAAACACCATCATCTTCAGCTGTACTCTCTGTTTAGTGCTCATTAGCAAATATTAGCATGCATAAATAAAAGGATGAACTTAATACATACCTGCTGAACATTAGCATGTCAGCATTGTCATTGTGAGCATGTTAGCATGCTAACTTTTTAGCGTCACTGCTGTGCCTAAGTACAGCATCACAGTGCTGCTAGCATGGCTGTGTGATGCTAGCATGGCTGTGTGATGCTAGCATAGCTGTAGACTCTTCAGACAGATGGGCAACATCTTCTGGACGCCACGGGAAAAACAAATAAACAGTCGGACAGATTGGCAGGACAGCAAAACACATGACGACATGTTGCAACGTTGATATGTAATTATTCTAGTAATGTGTGTAGATATAAAATGAAGCTTTCCCTTAATATTCTATTGCAAATTTAATCAACTTTCCTTCTTGTGTGAGCGAGCTACGTAACATGCGGTTGTAAATACCGTCGTGAAGGACGACGAAACGCTCAATTATTTTAACTTTGGATAGCAATGCCGTCTAGTGCCGTCATGTGTTTTGGTTCTAGATGCACTTATCTTGTTTTACCATTTAGTTACACAAAAGAAAGATTCATTTAGTTGATTCGTAACTGCATGAGTTCAGACCGCTGACTCCATAACAGTTCAAAGGTTCAACTGAATTTTCTTTTCAGTCTGTCACGTGTATTCAGTTTAATCCCGTCACAGCTCATTAAGTCCAAAACTTTTCAAATGTGCCGTATTATGATAGTTTAGAGGCTCCGAAGGAAAAAATTAATAGGATGTTTTGGCTCAGCTTTTGCTTACAGCTGTGTTGCCAGCTGTAATGAGCAAAGACTAACTATCTAATTGATGAAGTTGTTAATCACACAACGACAGCCCCCGAGAGTTTACGACCATTGAGGATTATCTTTTTAAATGAGGAAATAAAGATGAAAAAACTGAGACACAGCTGATGATGGATGGGTCACCAACAGCCAAGACATATATTCCCATAAATACGTGATCGTGAGCTAATTACTTTGAATACAACAATCCAATTCTTGAAGGTGACAGATTACACGCGAAGCTGCCAATTCCCTGAAGTCATTCACAATCTGCAACAGAGTCCAGCTTTGTGTCCTCTCGGCTGACATCCAGCCAATTCTGTCCATATTTTAATTGTTTATGATCACAGTGATAATAGTGCTGTGTAATTATAACCCAAATTTAGTAATGAAGAGTGACATCAAAATGGTTAAACACTCCCTCACTCTGTACACAAACACAAACATGCAGACAATGGGCTTTGATTCAATAATTGGGCCAAACTGTTTTATAAAAATGTAAGATTTTAACTGCGCCAGACTTATTTCAGCTTTTCTAAATTAGCCGGATAACATCGTCTGTTTATCTGGCTAAATTACATTTGGTAGAACAGTGACCTCCTGTCTGTCTGGTCGGATCTCGAGTGTCTCAGTCGTGGCTGATTAAATCTTGAGATGATGTGATTGAAGAAAGACGGAACAGGAGTTTCTTTTTGAGAAAGTATTAAATAGTTTTTATAAGCTTCTCCAGCCTGTTATTTGCTCATACCTCTTGAGACCCTTTCACCATCCTGCCGAGCTTATCATCCCACTGAGCCTCTCAAGGTTTATGTGCTTGTTAAATCTTATGACTCAGCTGTCTCTTGTTTTACTTAGCCAGTGGACTAAATCAATATTAAAGCAGCATTTGACTCAATTGAAGAGTGAGTATCAGACACACACGTGCCAGCAGACAAAGGATTCAATAGAAAGACAAAGAGGTTCCAATAAAAAAGTCTTTATCTGAGGGCGGGATTCGATACACAGGTACTGTGGGCAATTAAGAAAAACAGGCAAAGTTTTCTGAAACACAAGTCAGAGTAAACAAATACTGAAAAAAGGTCCAATAAACACTAAAAAACAAGAAAACTTACAACTGGAACCTTCACTGAAACAGATCAGAATAACTGAAAACAGACAAATGAAGCAAAAAGACTAATAAAAAAAGGAAGGAATGAGAGTTAAATTATTCAGGGAAGTGTAAGGCAGGAAGAGAAGTATCTTAAACAAGAGACGAGGGGAATATTTCAAAATAAAACAGGAAACACTGAACAAGAACGACCGAAACGTGAAACAAAGGAATAACATAAGAGCACGATCACGACAGTCAGGGTGAAAACCACTGAGAACCACAACAGAACCAAACAAATGATCGACAGCAGACCATAGTTGCCCAGGGCAACTGAGTACCCATTACTGTTGAGCCGTGAATAACAAAGTATTGTATTGTGTATTTTTAAGTGGAACTGTCACTTCAGCTTTAGGCAAAAATAGATAGTTGAAATTTTGATGCCTTATTTTTAAAAGTAATCTCTGGTTTTCTGACAGCACTGCAAGCCCCAATGTGTTGACACTTAGAGCTGAAACAATTAAACAGTTATAATGATTCGGCAACTATCTTTGGGTTTTGTACTGTTGTACTTGTTGCAGCCCCTAACTATAAATTATTTTAAAACATAATCGCTGAGTAGAGAGGCGCTGCTGGCCTGAGGTTAAGGTGCCGACAATCAACCGTAACTTCCCTGGTTTGAGTCGGCTCTTTGTTGCATGTCGTAATAATTATTATTAATACTGCCACAGACTTTTAGGGCCGACAGACTGCAGGAAGCGATGAGGTAGCGTGTGACTTATGTCACTTACAAAAAAATGTGTGTGAAGAGAAAATGTTGGGATTTGGCTGCGCTAAAGCACAGCAAGCCTACCTGCAGGTCCTGCATAGAGTGCTGCAGCATCGCACTGGTTCCCTCAACAAAAAGCCAATGGGATATACCCATTACAGTTTGGATTATTGCAGAAAATAACACCACTTTTATTATTTTTGAAGCTGGAATGCAATCGGCGAAAGTAAAAGGCTCTAAAGAAAACGACACCACGTTCACATGAGCGCAAATATAACTAAAACTCCTCTGGTTGCAAAAAGAAGTCTGATTGCATGGAAGTCTTTGAAAAAATGACCCTATTTCTCACTTGATTTATTACCTCAGTGAACATTTTAAATATGAGTTCATGGTCTCAATCGCTAGTTTTAAGTCTTCAATAAAACATGATGTTCATTTGGTAAATTATGGTCCATTTAGAGTCAAATAGACCATAAAGTGGAGCATGCTTTAGGGTGGGGCTACCTAGTGATTGACAAATCACTACCCTACCAGAGCCATATACAGCGTCTCTACGTCACTCCTCCGCCGTCCAAATATGGTAATTTCTGTTCATTGGTTGCAAAAAAAAAAAGCCAAGATGGTTACAGCCATAATCCAAGATGACAACGGCCAAAACACCGAACTCGAGGCTTCAAAACGGCAGTCCACAAACCGATGGGTGACGTCACGATGACTACGTCCACTTCTAATTTACAGTCTATGTATTGAACAGGCTGGCCCACTGTCATGACTTACTGAGACACTTTAATAGAATAAAGCCACCGTTAATGTTATTTGTAACAGTGTGCGAGTTGTATATTGCAGGACGGCGGGTGCAGACTCAATAAAAAAGCAAGCAGCTTTTAAACCTAAAATGTTGCCATGAATCAAATTTGATCGCAATTTAAGACTCATGCAGCTATGATTAAACAGTAACAAAAGCAGATTACAACGCATTATACATATGTTTGTCTTCTCTTACCATAGATCATACATACATCATTTCATTGCCTGCTATCAATATTAATTTTTTTTAGGTAAAAGCAATTTGACGTTGTGTCACTCGTAGACCACAGTTTCTGTCCAGAAAAAAAATCTGTAATCAACCTTCGTCATATATATATAAGCTGTGTTTTCGGTTTTGCAACAGAGGTCTCACATTGTGGATATTATTTCACAGCATTTTTAGTTCCGTTTTTCAGTGTCTTCAGCGTGCATTGCACCCCTCTGGGTGAGATCTCAAGTGTTTAATGGCCCTTGTCTTGCTGCCAAAAACAGGAAATATGAAGATGGTAATGAAGGAAAAGAAAGAAAAAACAGGCTATTGTTAGCCCAACTCTCTGACACTGGTGCAGCAATGATGCAAGATGACCTAACGGAAAGCAACAAGAGTGAGGCCGGGAGAACGAGTGCAAAGACAAATACCAATTGATGAGAGGGTGTGCTGAAAAGATGAGGGGATAAAAAGGCCAGACAAGTGGAGAAATGAAAGCAATCATGAGGGGAAGTGTCTCATCATGAGTGCTCGGTATACCTGAAATTGTATAATGAAAATGATATGGAAATTCACAAACAGGGATGTCTGAGGTGGACTCAGGTCCCTACAAATTATACATTGCATGCAGTTGGAAGCTGACATCCTGAAATTTCATCAACTAAGTGATTTGAAAAAAAAGGAAAATGTTTCGTGGATGGGAGGCAAGGAGGAATAAGCAGAACTCAGTACTTTCTGAAATGGTGTGTTGGAGCAAGAGGTTGAAGAAAAAAAAAGCAGTAATGTTTTTTACCCATAAACTGCGTTCAGAAAGTTTTTGGACACGTTCACCTCTCTCACATATTATTATAGTGTAACCTTAAGGCTCTGCACGGAAGAATGGGAGAAAATACCACAACTAAGGTGCGCAAAACTCGTCGCGTTAGACTCGAGGCTCTAATTGCTGCCAAAGGAGAGTTTATTACAGAGTTAAAGGAGTAATTCGCCCACAAAATGACCATTTTGTATAACAATTACTCACCCTGTGTTCTCGCATTGCCTCAACTGAGAGCGGAGAATAAAAAAAACTGAGAAAAATTCTTGATGAATTGAAGTAAATGGGAGCAAAACTATATTGCAAAACTATATCAAAACATTTGTCTACAAACTCAAACTCAACCGGGGCAGTATAATCCCAGGCTCATTAATCCAGTCTTATGCTTACTGCTTCTCAAACACATGCTTTTTCTCTAAGACCTTACTATTTAAAACACAGAAGCTGCCGATGGACTCACAGCGGCTCAAAGAAACCAGAGAGCCGCAGCAAGGAGATATAAGCCTCACATCAAGGACAAGAGAAGCAGCTCTCCTCTTTAACAATTTAGTATCATATGTTGGTCTGTTTGCGTTCAGCTGTGTGACTCTGGATGGACTTCAGATCTGGGTCGTAGCTCATGGACCTTCCTTCGGTTGACTTATTTGAAGATGTATTTTTCTCCACAGATCGAAATCGTTGTAATTTGTATTGCAATTAAAGTAAAATTCAAGTTTGAAACATAAATCTCACCGTAGTTGTCTATTGCATTATATTTAATTTTGAAACCACAATTTTAGGGTAATTTGCTGAGTAATGGATGGACTTCACTGGTCATTTGCGATTAGTGTAGAAATGCACACTCGCATGCAAGATGCACATTTTGTGGTGGTCTTTATTTTTATTTTTATTTGAATCGATGTGAAGTGCATTATAAGAGGACACGTATTACAATTTGGATTATAGAATTACAAGTTCACTCGCCGATGAGGTTTTTCAGATACGGTTTGAATTTGTTTTTAAAAAAAACTTTCTTTGACCAAAAATGTATTTGATGAACGACTATTCATTCCTTGTCCATGTTTGCTGCATTTGAAAGTGTTGAGGGGCTTTGGGAGGAAAAGGATGGTGGAGTTTGTTATATTGTGTGAAGGATGCATTTGAAGGATCAGCTGTTATCTAATTGTGGTAGACGGTAATCTCAAAGCACTGCTTGAGATGGAATCTCAGTGCTGAGGCTTCGTCACAGTCTGATGGACTGAAATATAACGGGATGAAAACTAATGTGTCTGTGGATTATTATTGTTTTTGTTAACGCTTGCTGTGCCTCAACAGGAGAGATGAAATGAGTTGTTAGGTGTCTGACAATTAATAGATAAACTTTCTAAAGAATCTTTTAAGAGAGAAAATGTGGATTTATTATTTGATAGTTAAATGAGAGGCTTAAAAAGAAGTGTTACGTAATGTGTACGAATATAATGTGGCTTTATCTTTCAGTTACAGATTGATCAAAACAAAACAAGTTTACTTTTTAAAAGGGAAGAGGCCCTTAGGGCTCAAGTGTTCCATTTGTAATAAAATAACAACCCTCAAATTACTTAATTTTATAGAAGGACTTAAGAGCTGCTTAAGAGCAAATAAAAAAAATGTAAAGAGCCGTTTACCTCCAGAGGATAATATTAAAGATTCCAGGTTTTTAGGTTTAGTAAAGCTTCAATGAAGGAGTGAAAACAGAGAAAACAAGAGAAAAAGAATGCTTTTTTAATAAGCATGTATCCGTCTGAGTTAGTTGATAATTGTGAAACAGAGGAAACATGTTGTATATTTCGGGTCAAAAATATGAAAGAAATTAGACCAAAAAAAGAATAAAATCTTGTATCAGGGAGTTATACCTGTTTATGAAGTTACTCCAGAGAAACTTGGACGACACAAACAATCTGGTATGTATGTATGTATGTATGTACGTATGTACGTACCCTGATTCCCACCAACGACCTGACTATCACCTTCAACGACCCCGACTGCTACGAACCTCGACGTGACACTCGACAGTCAACTCTCCCTCACTGCCAACATCACTGCAACAACACGTTCCTGTAGGTACAAGCTGCACAACATCAGGAGAACCCGTCCCCTTCTCACCCAGAAGGCGGCGCAGGTTCTGGTACAGGCTCTGGTCCAGGATCTGGTCATGTCACGCCTAGACTACTGTAACTCCCTCCTGGCAGGTCTACCTGCTAGTGCCATCCGACCTCTGCAGCTCATCCAGAATGCGGCAGCTCGACTGGTCTTTAACCTAAATTCACCCTCACTACTCCGCTCCTCCGCTCCCTTCACTGGTTACCGGTGGCTGCCCGTATCCGTTTCAAAACATTGGTACTTGCGTACCATGCTGCGAACAGATCGGGTCCAGTCTACATCCAGGACATGGTCAAACCTTACACCAGGACATGGTCAAACCTTATACCAGGACATGGTCAAACCTTACACCAGGACATGGTCTAACCTTACACCAGGACATGGTCTAACCTTACACCAGGACATGGTCTAACCTTACACCAGGACATGGTCAAACCTTACACCAGGACATGGTCAAACCTTACACCAGGACATGGTCAAACCTTACACCAGGACATGGTCTAACCTTACACCAGGACATGGTCAAACCTTACACCAGGACCTGGTCAAACCTTACACCAGGACATGGTCAAACCTTACACCAGGACATGGTCTAACCTTACACCAGGACATGGTCAAACCTTACACCAGGACATGGTCTAACCTTACACCAGGACATGGTCAAACCTTACACCAGGACATGGTCAAACCTTACACCAGGACATGGTCAAACCTTACACCAGGACATGGTCTAACCTTACACCAGGACATGGTCAAACCTTACACCAGGACATAGTCTAACCTTACACCAGGACATGGTCAAACCTTACACCAGGACATGGTCTAACCTTACACCAGGACATGGTCAAAGCTTACACCAGGACATGGTCTAACCTTACACCAGGACATGGTCTAACCTTACACCAGGACATGGTCAAACCTTACACACCTCACTCCGCTCTGCATCTGCCAATCGGCTTGTAGCTCCGTCACTGCGAGCTGTTAAGGTTAAATGAAGAAAGCTCCTAAAGCAACTGTCTCATGCCTTTATTTTGTAACTTTTTCATAATTGATATTTTGTAACATTTTCATAATTGAAATTTTGTAACAATTTCATAATTGGTATTTTGTAACTATTTCATAATCAGTATGTTAAAACTAATTCATAATTACCGTATGGTTAAATTGTATTATGGTTACCGTGTGTAAATTATGCCACGGCAGTTAGATACAATGTATTGCGCAATCGGAGGAGATCTTTTTGAAACCTGAAGCAGAACGGGCAGCAGGATGACGTACTAAAACGGCGACGACATGGGACGGTGAAAGGACCCCGCCGCATGGCGGCAGTGGGGGGACGCGGAGACAGGCGTGCGAGGACTTCGAAGGAGGATGAAAGGACGCGCAGATGGATGTGACGGGACTTCTGGGGCGCACAGACGGCGGCGCGGATCGCTGCGCCAGACGTCGGCGAGGCGTGACGCGCGCACGTCGGCGCGAACCGGAAGTCATTGGGGGTCACGCGGCAGGACGCGAGAAGAGGGCCTGCTGCGTGATCCTGTTCCATGGGACATTTTTCTTATTTTTCATATCATGTATTTAAGGTGTAATTGTTTTCATTTTAAAGTAAATACTTTTTTTACTTAAACTTCGAACCGCCATTCGGCTTTGTTTACTAGCGGATTCCTCAGTGGGGCTCGGCCTCTTTGTCGTGCGTCTCGAGCGATACATTCTTCGTAGCAAGGATGCTATTTCTCAACAGAGATAAACACTCAACAAAATCGCGACTGTTCGCTGTCCTGCTCCTGATTGGTGGAATGAGCTCCCCAATGACATCAGGACAGCAGAAAGTCTCTACATCTTCCGTCACAAACTAAAAACACATCTCTTCCGACTGTACCTGGAATCATTTTTTTTTTTTTAAAGTGTGTATATATATATATATATATCGTAGCACTTAAATGGCAGTTACTTATAGCACTTGGTAGTTTATTTAAAAAACTATTTGCTGAAGGGCCTTTACCCACCGGAGGTATTGTTTTTCTTTGTGTGATTAATTCATTTCTTTTCATGAATACTTTCGCGCAGAATGTGAATATTAAGCGGTGAAAAAGCAACTGAATTCTTGATTCGTATCCTTCTGTGACCTCTAATGCTCTGTCGATGAAACTATTGTCATCATTGAACAGACAACTCTCATCAGCATTGAAACATTCATCAAAAGATAAAAGTGACTAGTCAGAATTTTTTTTTTTTTGCAACCAAACCAAAGCAGTGGCAGAATGATTTTTGCAGCTGTGATATGTCGCGTCACAGTTTTGAAAGATAAAGACAAATGGAGCGGAGCGGCCAATCACGAAACCTTTTCATGCTTTGTTAAGAATCAATTGTGTTTTGTAACTTAAATTGGAGGACTTGTTGGCCGCACATGTACTCACCCACTTGTCAAGTGATGATGACTCAGCTGAAGATTTGACTTTTATTCTTTCTGACTGAAGCTCCTGCCATCTGTGCCCTAATTATAAATCCCCTTTCGAAGTGACTTAGATCTTTTCCTCCTGCCATCTTCATCCAAGTCAACTCAAGTTAACCTGGGCTGATGGGCTCAGTATTTTTATACGTCCAGAGCATAATAATAATAATAATTGTATCATGCTGCACAGAAGCATCAGCATTTGTTACGTTCCTCCACTCATTTGTTCAGGTTATTCTTTTACTTACTTCTGCATGTTGATGATTAAATGTTTTGGTGTTATCTGCAGTTTTCCTGGACTCTTCAGACTCTTCTTTAGACTGTTGCATGTTATGAAAAATGAGAAAAATGTGGTTTGTTTATGATGCAATAACGATTGCAGAGGCATTCAATGTTTCTTTGACAACATTTTTGATCTGTTGAATGTTCACTTGGCTATGGAACAATGCAGGAAAGAAAATGAATTACAGAAAATCTAATATGCAAATGTTTTGTGCAGAAAGAAGGAATGCATTCAAACTCGTTTGTAAAGTCTTAAAAATACACAAAATGCCTTTTAGTGAGATACTGTGAATCTTAACATTCCTTTAGTTAGAAAGGACCCCAGAATGCCTTTGACCAGTGAAAAAAAACACACCTGAAACATATTCGAATAGAAACAGTTGCTGCAACCAAATTGTCTCTATATAAGCCTGAACTTAATCCAAACAAAAGTTTCTGAAATCTCTGAATTATCTTTTCTACATGATGAACAAGGGCAAATTAGCATATCCAACTTGTTCTGCAGTCACTAATCAAATTCAAGGTGGTGCGATGACCGTTTCACAAATTTGTGACCGTCTTTGAGTGGCTCCTTCATCTTCTCTGTGGCTCATTTGATAAAGGAGTGAGAGCTAATCATTAAGGTTTAATCAAGCCTGAGGGAAGAAGAAGAGAAGAGCAGACATAAGACAAGTGCAGAAAATCTTTATCTGTCTATTTCAGGCCTCCCACCATTTACTACGGCCATATTAGCTAAAGACAACTTGTAAAATCCTCAAACTCATTTCGTCCTCCCAGTGAAGATGGGCGGACTTTCAGTTAGCGGTTAGCAGTAGCAAACGCATATTCAGCCAGCGCAAACCCCCGTCACAGCGGGCAGCAACAGAAGGTTTGCTGACCCGATGGGGAGTCGGGGGATCAGGCGTTGGCTGAATGCAAGTTGCTACAGCTAACCGCTAACTGAAGGCCCGCCTCCTGGAGCCGCCGTCCGCCCTCCGCGCGCTGGTGGGGAGGACGGCGAGTCGTTTTTCTCTTTTCTGCCACTTTGAATTTAATCCGATAAAGAAACTATAAAACGTACACGGACCCTGTATCGTCACCTTTTCGGACAAGCCCTCGGGGCTACAGTGACTCACTATCTCCTCTTGAGGTACAGGTGGTATTACAAGACAGGATGGCCCGGGGCTAGCAGGTTAGCATGCTCTTTTCTGTGGATATCTCTGCAAACACAATACATAGACGTCTTTTTGATATAATATCAAGACTGTAACCTCTTCACATGCAGTTGATAATGCTGGTTTATCTTTTGAACGTTTTAAACAAAAATTCTGGCCAGAGCTTACACAATGCAGCTTCAAGAATGTGTAAAAATCCTTGGATGTTTCAGTCGCAGGTACAGGTGACCACAGACAGATTCTTTGCTTTTTTTTTTTTTTTTTTTTTTTTTTTTAATGAAACACCAAATGCACAGTATTCAGTACACATAGAGCCTCTATTGACACAGTGCAAAACTAAGAAAGAGAGAGAGGTAGATGAAAGTAAAGAGAGAAGAAGAGAGGAAAGACAAAGTCACAGCATAATGGCATTGAGATGTTCTCAGGTACAAAGCAACCTAATCCGATGACATAAATAGGACAGTTTCAACACAGTTTGATGCCTTGAGTGTTGCACCACTTCACTTTTGCTGCGAGGACAAGAGTGTGATTAGCAGCTTGATGTCACAACAGCTCATGCTATTCACCACCTCTGTCTTGCACACAACTGGAAGCAGCCTGAGGGTAGATTAGATTTTGTTGTCTGTGTGCATGCATCTGTATATGTGTGAGTGTGTTTTACTTCTTTAACCTTTAAAGCTATTTCGGCACCCTGTTTCACTTCTTTACTCAACAAGGCATGTGCTGGTTCAACAGGCAGTGTGTCTGGTCGGGCCCAAACTCTCCTGTTATCAAATACTAAAACTGATACACTCTTGAAATGTTTCTGTAGCTATATGCACAGTACAGTCAATATGACAAATAAAAGAGTTAAGGGTCTGCTCACCCAAATTGCAAACATTTTGTCAGACCTTTAGTGTCTTCTAGGCAAGCAGTTTGGTTTAATTTGTCCCCAAAGCAATGGGGCTACATATACTATCATATTCACACGAACAACCTTAAAATTAAGACGTATTCCTGTTGAAAGGGTATCATCCACAATAGCAAAAACATTGATATCCTAGTAACAGATCTCTGATCTGTTAGGCATTTTAAATGGGCCTGGTGTTATGCTGACTGTCAGTTGTTTCCCTGGTTGGAAAAATACAATTCAGCCAACCACACCTTTGTAGGGGGACAGAATGGGTCATCTTATGTGTAAGAGCCAGAAAAAGGTCAGCAAGTGTAAATGAAATTGGGGCAGACATCTTTTTTTGTTTGTTTTGTCTGTCTTGGTTTCACAGGATTACATTAATCTACAGGCTGCAGTAATGCGCCTAAAACACAGCAATGTGCGGGGAAGAAGACCGCTCGCAAACAAACAAGGATGTAAACAATGCACACTTCAAACATTTCAAAACGATCTGGTTTGCAGATGTCTAGTGTGGAAATGCGTTCCACTTATTCGTTTGGCTTCAAGACACACAAAAAGTTTTTTTTTTTTTGTTGACTTAGCTTAAAGGTCTAGTGTGTGCAGGATCTCGCGGCCTCTGGCAGTGAGGTTGCAGATTGTAACCAACTGAAACTTCTCCTGTGTGCCAAGCGTGTAGGAGAACAACAATGGCCCTATCTAGAGCCGGTGTTTGGTTTGGCCGTTCAGGGCAAGCCCCCTGGAAGAGCGCCGGGCTTTCACAGGAATGAACGGGGACGCTGTATCCAGTTCTCTTTATACATCCATGGTTCTGGGCGACTGTAGAGACATGGCGGCCGGCTCAGTGAAGAGGAAACGCTCCGTATGTAGATGTAAGCGGCTCGGTCTAAGGTAACAAAAACACGATTCTTATTTTCAGGTGAATATGGAAAATAATAATATTACATTCCATTTCTGCCAATAGATCCCCTGAATGCTGCACACTGCTCCTTAAAAAGAAAAGTCCACTGGGCACCCTTGAGTGGCATATTTGCTCTATATCGACACAAAAAACATTGACTGCTCCTTGCGACCACTAACCACTGCTGCTGACGGAAAATGTTATTGACAAGATGGATATCTCAGTCACTACTGATTAGTCGGGGCCAAACAACCCCCTGACCCGGCAAGAACAAACACAGTGAATGATGAGGTGAAGATAAAATGGCAATTCATTATCAGGCTAGGAAACGGATTCTGGAAAAGCACTTTGCTGTTTTTTAAAAAAAACAAAATAAACAATTGCAATTACCAAAATTACATATTGAGGTGGTATCGGAAAAGTCACCACCAAGCCAATTTAACCAAAACTATCTTTGTGATTACAAACCACTTCAGGCACGTAAAAATACAAACATGTTTTCTGTTTGTGTTTTGGGATGAGCCGACCCTTAAAATTACCTCTGAATGAAGAAAACCTGCTGTTTTTTGGCCGACAGGGTCTAGCTTTCAAAAATCTGATGAACCGTGAAAGTCATTTCATAACAAAACAGCAATATCACAGAGTTATTATGTGCAAAGAAACAAAACCATTCATTGTATGTGTGGGTTTTCGATTCTCTGCTTCAGTTTATCTCATATTCCCTGCAAATCACCCGTGTGACTGCACACATGAACAAGTGCTGCCGGGGTACATATCTTTCCCAGACTGCAGACATTGATGGTGACATTATCCTGTAGAGACCTGATGCAGTATGTATTTACATTAGCAAAGCAATAAGAAAGAACACGGATACGTCCTGCTGGGTTATTGTCTGAAGCACGACTGTGACAAGCAGCTCAGTTACTTATGATATGACTTGCGTGTAATGGTGTACCGCTTTAATCAGTGACTCTTTTTCACCCGAGGCTTAATACCCTCCCCACCCCAAACTCTTCCCCCGCAGGCTTTACTCCATCACTGCTCCTTCCTCTTCAAACCTTGTGCAAACATCGATCCCGGATCCCCGGTGCTTTCGATGACACTGAGAGAATACTTCACAAAGTGAGACGGAGTGTGTAGACCAGGTCAGTTCATCCCCAAGACAAACAATTGCTTCTGCAAGGGATTAACCCGCACTGTCCGCTGCAAACTGAATCAGGAGCTGTGTGTGTTTTTGCTGCCTGCAAGCAAGACAAGAAAGAAAAAAAAACCTCCCTGCTGGTACTTAGCTGCAGCTTTCACAGGCTGGTCATATCGGTCGTTTCATCCTCCCTGTCTCCGACCAGAAAGTAGGTTTGTGATGTTTTGCCTCTGCTCTGCCCAGTGTAACAAAGAGTGTCCCTGCCCATGGTAATGATGTCTCTCTTATCTGCTGACAGACTATATATTCTGCCCCCCGAGTGCCTCCTCAAAGGCAGCACGTCTATTTCCACCGACTCGATTCTTAAAGGTAATGATCCCGCGCTCTCATTTACAGACTGTCTTCTTGTGGGCAGGAGGTCTGCTCTTTGTATGGAGTGCTGGAGTGTGTGGAGCTGGCAGGGGAACAAGGAGCTGTCACACACACTGGGACTGGAGCGACACCAGTCTGAGATACTGTGGTGGGACCCGGCTCGGCTGTCTGAACTGTCCACGACCTTCTGCCCCAAACCCTGGCCTCGTGCCAAGCTCAGCAGCCTGGGGATCGTAGCGATGGATGCCGCAGCGGCGGCGGAGATATGGCGGCACTCGGCAGCCGTCACTTTGCTGTCTGTAATCACCGAGGTGGGAGACATCACGGCAGCCGAGCTGGAGAAGGAGGAGGAGCCGAACAGAGCGGCGACTTTCTGGTAGTAGCGCGTCCGTATCACTTTAGCTGAGCGGTACAGATCCCCTATGAAACAGTAACAGATGGGGTTGAGGCTGGAGTTTGTCAGGCCCAGCCACTGGGCAAACGGCCGCGTCTGCAGGAGCCAAGACGATGGCGTTTGCTCGCAGTCGATCCAAAGGTCGATCAGGTAGAGCGGCAGCCAGGACACCGCGAACAGCAGCACCAGGCACACCACCATCTTGGCGATCTTCTGGCGCGTCTTGAGGCGCGAGGCGTGCAGAGCCTCGCTGCGAGGATCGAGGTCGGCGAAAGTGTTTTTCTTCCCTCCCCAAAGCCGCCTGCCAGTTAAGAAGCCTATGGTGAGGTTAAAGGTCACCGGCAGGCAGTAGAGCATCACGAACAGCAGCACGTTGTATCTGTGGGAGAAAAAGCAAAACGATTCAAATTGAGTTTACTGATTTAAAGGAAACGATTTATTCATCACTATAAACTGAAATCTGGAACGGTTTATAAAAATGTATCTATTATATCCACCTGTATATATGGTGAAACACTAAAAAATATATTTCCGTTGCTGGAGAAGCTCTCTGCCTGATAAGTCGAGGATATTTTTATTACATGCTCCCAGAAAAGCTACATTTGCTCCTTTATTAAATGAACAAGATACAAGGATCAATAGGACAATATTGTGAGCAGCAGCACTGAACTCCCAACAGAATTATGTTTGATGGTATTTCTGGATAATCAACGCTATTTCTAACTGTTTGCAGCACACAGTCGCAAAGTGATTGGCAGACAATGAAGCTAAAATGGCATATAAAGAAACATACAGCGTTAACATAATAGAACACATTCTGAGTCACTTGACAATTCATGATTAAGGATGACAAAACAAGAAAGGAAATTCTCTAAACCCTGCGTTTAGAATACATAATGGAGCTGACTGACTGTCTGAGCTCCTCAAGCGCAGAATTTAATAACCTCACAGGTTTGAAAGGCAAGTCGGTTGGAAAACAAGAGAAATCACTGATTCACTGGGTTGACCAGCCAATCAGAGAGCACCTCATTGACGACGTCCTCCAATTCCACGCGCTCAGTTGGCCATTAAAGTCCCGGTGAAACGGAAATCAGAGCGTTGAGTGGTGTACAGTCACAACAGGGATTTAATCACATTTGATTGGACCGCTAAAAAGTGGAGGGCCTCAGAGTGTATCGCGCGATGAGGAGCTACAGAGGACTGTTGGCTACGCACACACGCACACACACACACACACACACACACACACACACACACACCTCCCTCACCTGTTGTTAAATCAAGAGGAGGAGGTGGGAGAGATGAAAGGGACACAGATTTTCGCCCAGCTCTGTCTCACTGCCGTGTGGGCACTAGATGCAGATGAACGGCGGCCGAGCTCCACGCTCATTTCGATTGGATTATTCTTTGTCAACGCCCCTGAGTGCAGGATGAGTCATCAAACATGTGGAACTGTAACAGGAGCTAAGCGCTCTAACTTCCGTTTCCCTGGGACTTTTGGGAGCCAAACACTGCAAAACAGAGCTGGACACGACCAAAACTAATGGATGGTAATGGATGAAACGTAACCATGGCCCAACGGCATCTAATGCCTCACTGTATCTGGACAAAAATATCAAACATTTAGTTGGAGAGCAGAGGATCTGCAGAGATGAGATCATGGACTAGATCCTGCTGCTCCATTCTGAACCTACCCCTGTTTCAGGCGATGCTGAGGCCACTTCTCCTCGCAGACCAGGATGACGAACGTCCCGAAGCTGATCGTGCGTCGCCGGTTCATCACTGCGATGGGAGCGCACATGACCGAAGACACTGTCCACACCACGGCGACGGTCGCCAAGATCCGACGGCGGGTGAACATGGCGCGAGCTCGCAGCGGGGATCGAACACTGTAGTAGCGATTCACACTGATCACGGTCAGCGTCAACACGCTGGCCGAGACCGAGACGGCCTGCGTGAAGGGCACCGCCCGACAAAGGAGGTCCCCGTAGACCCAGGCCGTGTAGATCTGGCTGCCCAGGGTGATGGGCATGCACACGCACACCACCGCCAGGTCGCACACCGCCAGGTTCACCAGGAGACTGCGCGTGGCGCTCACACCGGCCAGCCGCCGGCTCCGCCTGTTGGTGAGGACGCGCAGGGACATCAGATTCCCGGCAAATCCCAGAATGAAAGCCAGACAGTACATGACGGTCAGAGCGATCGTGCTTGGCTCGTGGAGAGTCCAGAGCAGCATGCTCTCCAGGTCGGCCAGGTCGTTGGCAGAAGAGGTGGAGGAGGGCTGGTGGACTAAAGCGGACGTCTGTCCGGTGGCCGAGGTGGTGGAGAACAGAGAGGGTAAGGGTTGACGGAGGGAGGCAGTGGGGGAACTGAAGGTGGAGGGCAGAATCATGTTGAAGCTGTAGGTGTGGTTGAGTCTTTCCTGAGAGCCGTCGCGCTGCAGCAGCGGAGAGAAGCTCGGCTGGACTGAGCTCCGGTCCGACGGCCGGTCCCGGGACGGATCCATGCTGCTCTCCAAGCGGGAACGAAACCACAGCAGGGACGGCTGCAGACAGGTATGGAAATCTCCCGACTGTGGGGGTCACTGTACTGGTTTCCCTCGGTCCTCATTAAAACCCATCCACGGACACGGCACGGGGAAACGGCAACACACCAAAATCAGGATCCAGAGTCCTTACTGATGACACCATTTCAGGTTCCAGTCATGTGGTCTGCAGGTCCTCCTGCTCTGTGTGGATAAGCATCTTTGTAAATCATACATCCTATGAGTCAGACGGTGTCATGGTGCTGTTCAGCACCGGCCCCCAATAATTCCCCCCGGACGTGGCAGTGTGAACCTGATAATCCCCACTGGCTGATAATAGACTTCTTCGGCTTCAAAGAAGCCTAACACCATGCAGACCTCTCCCTCCTCACTCGCTCTCTCTCGCTCTCTCGCTCTCTCTCGCTCTCTCTTGCTCTCTCTGCCTCCTCACACCTTCAGTCCATCACAGGGATGCAATCAGATCTGTTTAGAAAAAACATCACAGACATCAAAAATGTATTAATAGCTCTGTATAGCGGACCAAACAACAGGGGATAACACATTCATGGAAAGAAAAGCAAAGGTGTCTGCTCAGGAAATGATTCAATACTTCTTTTAATTTCAAGAATGGTAAAGAAAAATGTATGCGGTGCAGCTTTAGTATTAATTATTCATTGATTACACACAGATAGCAGGGTGTCACCAGGGACGTATAAATCTCCTTTTGCAGATATTTCTTTATAAACAAACAGAGTCCGGCAACATCAAATGATTTCCATTAAAAAGGGCAAACAGAAACTTAATAATTTCCACCCCAGCCACATCCTACAAAAGACATATTTAATCCTAAATGGATAAAAGGCAGAGAGCTGTTTGTTCAAATAATGATCTTACCCTCAGAGAAAAGCCATCCAAATGTCAGATAGTGTTTACTGACCTAGAGCGGTTCCTCTTTCAAGCCTGAAGATGTAGAAAAGGCAGCCAGGTGCTGGCTGAAGATCTGCACCAAAAATAAATGAACACACACACGCACACACACACACACACACACACGCACACACACACACACACACACACACACACACACACACACACACACACACAGAAACAGTGGCAAAGTTGCACCTGAATCTATTGCAGCCGGTAGATGCGCTTTAAATAATCATCGTGTGAGTCTCAAGCTATGGACAGATCCGTTGTTGGTTAAAAAAAGAAAGAAAAGATGTGTGTTTCCGACAGCTTTTCTTTGACACTATCTGACTCCTCAGATGTCTGCGCTCCTGCCGGCGGGAGCTCCGAGCCCATCCGCCACTGCAGGACTGAATACGAGAGGAGGAAAGTCAGGGAGGGAGCAGCCAGCTGCTGCTGCTGCTGCTGCTGCGCGAGCGCGCGCACACGCACACACACACACACACACACACACACACACACACACACACACACACACACACACACACGCACACACAACCATGCAGCACTATCTTAAACCGTAATCAATCATAAAGTGGCCGTCACTTCTCTCTGCAGGCTTCTCCTCACGCTGACGTCACTTTAACGTGTCCTTTAGAAGCCGAAACAGTGTTGCCTCGGAAGCGGATCACTTGTCTCCCTCTCTGGGTGAGAGACCGGCAACCAAACAGCCCAACAGCTCATCTGGTCGCAGCCTAGTTCCCTGTAGTTTTTCTTTCTTTTTTTTTTTCTTTTTTTTTTTACGACAACGAGGATTTTCTGAAGTTCGATCGTGGAGTACATCAATTATTGTTTTTATTTAGCCGCTTTAATAAGCGAACGCATTACTCTAAAAAAAATTAATGATGCAACAATAAACAGAGCAGCAACAGAAATGTTGCAGGAAAGACAGATGTTAAGAGATTAAATTAAAAGCTCTTGCTTTTCAGAGAAAGAAAACGGAGCCAAGTATCATGACGTACAAACTTAGCACGTTATACCAAGATATAGGAAGTATATAATAATAATAGTAGGCCGATATTGTTATAATAAGAAGGTTTCATGCTACAACGGGATAACTTATTTATTGCAACAACCGTTGAGAAGGGTAAAAATGTTTTTGGTTAATTATGAAACTGGCGGGCAAAATAAATGGTGACACTGCTTCCAATGGGAATACCAGTAAATCCACCAGTGTAGTGGTGCAGCTGGGAATAATAACGCTATAGACATGAGGCTACTTTCTGATTCATTGAGTATCTTTCTTTACATTATCATGTATGAAACCGCCAATCAGAATAACTTATTAATCAAAGGAACTTTAACCCCTGGTCATAACCTGAAATCGTTCATGTTGTAACAATAAGTCTGTGTGCGTTATAACATGAAACATTTCACATTAGAACAAGACAAATATTATATTGTTATAACCAGGCGGCAAACATCCGGGGCTGAAAAGAGAAGCCGATGCTGAAGTGCCTTAAACCTGCATTCTCTCCGATAGCCATCAGGGGGCGACTCCTCTATTTCCACAAATAAATCAGTTTGTATAGAACTCTATGACAAAATGACCCTCCTTCTCACTTGATTTATTACCTCAGTAAACATTGTAAACGTGAGTTTATGGTCTCAATAGCTAAAGTATTCTTCCATGCAGCATGCTGTTCATTTTGTAAATTATGATCCATTTAGAGGAAGGATAATAAATTGCTCTGTATTTACATTGCACAACCTAGTCAACTAAATTTAGAGATATTATCTTTGTCTTAACCGCTTGGCACAGAAAGTTATATTTTAACATTTATGCCTGCTCTGTTTGTTATATCTTAATATAAGACAGATTTTCAGCTTACATTTACATTTCATCATAATGTTTTAAGTGGGCCCTTAAGCCACGAACAGAAACCGATACGTGGCCATTTATGCCTGTTCTAATTTAGCTTATTTTCATATTTTCAAACAACATCGTAATACTTAAAGTGGGCACTGTGGTAGAGCTCAAAATTATTGAAATTTAAAAGCAGCAGATACAGAAATAGTTTTTTTGTAAAATCTGTGTTTCTGGTTAAGAAACACAGATTTCCTTGCAGTGTGACTGGTTTAAAACTAGGCTTTTACTATTGTTTGGCTCGTGACTCCTTACATAATAAAAAAAAAAAAAAAAGATTGGCCAGCACTGCACAAGAACAACAACTTTATTCCAAACACAATGAAAGTGTGTTGTTACTGGCCGACAGATCGCATCCGCTCCTCCAAAGATGAACAAAGGTGAACTCTGACCTGCGAAGCCGGCTGGACATTTTCTCGAAACAGGAAACACATGCTGGAATTTGTCATCTTGTCGTACCTCAACATTTTTCCTACACAATTAACCTCTGCAGACACTTTGTTGAGATCAGCTGTGCGGTTTTATACCATTTGAGATAGGGCAAATACAAAAATAATTTCATAATGCATGAAGACTTGTCGTATTAACCCTGGGAGGCAGAACACACACACGCCATGTTCATATGAAACCACTCAATCATTCGTCACGAATCATTGTTACAAAGATTGTTACAGTATTGGAGAGGATTCCAATTCAGACTATGTGGAACCAATTTCATGCTTTTAACTGCTATTGGTGGAACAGAAAATGTATTTTAATTAATTAGACAAGGAGGAGTAATTGGACAGTGCCCCAGTATTGACCACAGCACACATTGTTTAGCAAGCTCAGCGATCCTTCTGATGACTGAGGCTCCAGATGTAGCAGACTTTTGGAACAAAAGCTTTACCCCTAGATAAAAAAAAAGTGCATTTTCAAATAATTAACTTGGAAGGTTATATTTAAAGGACACCGGAATATCTGGGCTTCCTATTTTCAGCCCAGTATCGTTGAATCAATAATTCCCTGTCATACAGCGTTTTGATCAAATTGGCTGAGTTCCAATTTATGCGGATGGTGCTGTCATTCTCTCCGCAGTGGACTCGTGTATTTTGTCTCAGGTCGACAGATCGCTTCTCTTGTCCATTTATAGACAATGAGTTCATGGCTTGCAGCAAAATAACCGGCTCTCACATTATTAATGTGGGTTAAACCAAGCAGCACATTCTCTTTGGCATGTCTGAGAAACAAAAATAGAAGACTTGACTTTTACAGTGTTTTATTAACCACCTTTATTTTAGAGCGTAACAAAAAAAGAAATACCGCCACAGCTTTGAAACTAGATGCGTTACGAAATATCATAAACTCATAACTCAAACACTATGAATATGAACCAGTCAGTATTTAAAGAGTTTAGCTCCAACATCAGACACCCACGATAAGATAAAATACATAAAACGACACCCAATGCAATATTGACTGCTGGTGCCAAAGTTGATGTTGGAAGTTATGAGTCACCTCAAGAGATATATATTATTTAGTTCAATTTTTATAGACTGAATCATTTATGTTTTTTTCCTCCATATTCCCATGGCGAATCTCAGATCTGTATCCAAACAGACAGGTCCACAGAGCATTTTTTTAAATTAAATCTTTATTTTAATTTTATTTTGTTTAAACAGGGTTAGTTTCCGCATTTATCAACAAGATCAACTCATTTTCTTTTGCGGGGATACGAACATCTCTGAAAATAATTTGTAATTCCCTTTTGAATTACAAATCACTAAATTTAGTACGTGCAATGTACATACAGTGCACTTAGCCTTACTCTAAATGAGACCATAATTTACAAAATGAGCATCATGCTGTCTGATATTAAGACCAAAAGTAATGTAAATCTACAGTTATTGATGTACAAAATTAAAGTTGTGAAGTAGATTTAACAATATTGTGTTTCCAGCCTCCGCTGTGGAGGTTAGCATTTCACAAAAATCTAAATAATTGCTGAAAAGTTCGTACTGAATGTGGAGTTAAACCGGTGAACTGTTTTTTCACTATTTTTGTATTCAGGATGTTTTGTGCAGGTCTGAAATCGTTGACTCGATGACGCACTGGAGCCACCCGGAGCTTAACCCCTCTTTTGTGTCGACTCCCCTTAATGGAGAGCTGCGGATCACCCAGCAACACCTGCTTTCAAACAACTCGTCTTCGGAAAGTAACTCAGAGGTAGAGCGGGTCGTGTTCCAATCAGAAGATCGGCGTTGCCAGGCCAATGTCGATGTGTCCTGATGTGCAGGTGGCATAGCCTGCCATGCATGTGAATGTGTGTATGAGAATGAGTAAATAACGACGTGTAGTGTTGAGCCCTTTGAATGCTCGTAAGAAAGGCGCGATACAAATGCAAATCCGTTTACCATAATTTACCATAAGATAATATAATCCGCTGGAGCACCGCTTATCTCCCTCCCCGGACTTCATCCTCCCTTTTGTCTGCAGTACGTATCCACCAATGAGTGTAAGTTGCCTTGTGTACTTGTGTTGTACTTATAGTAGGTAGTCAACCCACTAACTTGATTATACAGTTAGCAACAACGGTATACATAATATATAAGAATAATACATCAATATAGATGAACAATGTGCTCAAACTGAAGCAGATGTTGCGACGTGAACTTTTGAAAATGTCTGCAGTAATATCTCGCATATTGGTGAATTCAGATACATTCTATTGCCCGAAAAATAAAAGGTAATTGTGTACCAGTGGTCTCCGTGTCGCCACCTTAGCTTCAGAGAGCCGGGGATGAGAGCAGACTAAGCATAAATCTGATCTGTGCAGAGAATTTATACAAAAACACCGACGCATCATATCAGACAGTTGGATAATAACATCCACAACGTAAGATAAGTTCTTCTATTCTATTCCTTCGACGTTCCAGAGAGTACTGCTTTTCACGTGAAACCTGATTTTACATACCTGCTAATTTTTTATAATCATTCAGGTCACATATTTATTTTTGCTTCACCCTCATTTTAACTGAGCTGCAAGTATTTTTTTCCATTAGTGCAGGAAGCAGCATTTCTTACTCGCATTGAGAGAATGAACACATTCCTGTGGCCTTGAATTGCTGAATATTGAATACTGTGAAAGGAAAAAGTGTGCCATGTTTAAAGACACTTCAGGCTGTGGAAGTGCAGCAGAATAAATGTCACTTGGACTCTTTAGGATGAGCGTTAGCGGCGTCTTTGTGTTTCAGCCTGTAAAGGGCAGCAAAACAAAAGGGCACCCACCTCCAGGACCATTCTGAATCCAATCACAGCATGAGCAGAGCACCGTGCGGGTGTGCTGCCACTCACACCAGCTCATTGTAATTGTAACAAAACTATTCTTAAAGTCTTTCAAATCTTTCAAAATGATTTTTAATGCCATACATTTTGTTTTATGGAAAAATAACATGAGCCACGTGAAGGCCACGTGTTGCTTTTTACGCCGGACACAAACACCATGGCAGCGACCTGTGGCGAGCTGCCACGCATTTTCTATGTAAAGGGCGGCCAAAAAACGCCGCCTAAAGGGAGCCCGCAGGCAGCATGTTCTAAAAATACCACGAGTCACTGGTACAGCTGGTGTACTTTTTTGATTCTTTGCCATGGTAACGCCAGCGGCCTGACGAGCCACTGAGCGCTGTGCGTTTGGAGGTTATTTCTGGCGTCCGAGAGTTGAAAGGTTTTCAACTTTGGGTAAAACGCCGTGCTTGTCACTTTTTACGCAGCCGTCCAATCTGAATGTTGGAGTGGCGGAGCTGCTACCACAAACATCGCCTACTCCTTGATCCGGGCTCCGTCCAACTTCAGCTCTTGAACCAAACATGATCACACAAACAAATCTCATGAACACACACAGACCGACGGGTCCGTCCTCTCTGCCATAAGATCTTCAGCCTTCACTTCGTCCAGAGCTCTCTGACTTGTGCCGTCATTTATTATTTCTGCAGATAGAACGTATCACAGCAACCAGATTAAAGCTCTCATCTGGAACAAAAGGCGCTTCGCTGGACACACTCCTTTGTACAATGTGATACTGTATGTATATGAATACATACATTTTGAGTAACTGGGTCACGATTTCTTTTATTGCTGTTGAGCTTTTGAAATGTACTTTCTTGGTGCTTTCAGCCGAGTGCCACCTAGTCCCCTTATATCGGAGCGAACAGACAACTCTATGGCCGATCTCTCTCACCATCTGCAACAAAACAATCTTGATTGATGAATAGCACTGTGCCATGAATGTGCCTCAGATTTACTGTCCAAGAGCCTCAGGGAGCGTGCTTCAATTTAAAGTTGAGTAAAAGTTCTTGCCAGAGGGCATTTCCTCAAAGAGGGGAGCTGCTGCGAAAATCTTTCATTGCAATGTTCAGGGCCTTTCGTTGAAGCCAAACTTTGTTAACTGAATAGAGACTGGAGGACTTGACCAGGGATTTGCAGTGGATTTAGTTTACAGGTCCAATTTGATAAGATGGATTCATACGTGACACAGGGGAATGACATCAGTCCCGTCGTAGATACTTTCCGTGTAGGTATTGATAGTTCAGCGTGGGATTTTTTTCTCTATGGCGACGATGCTACGATATACATACACAAAACTAGAGTCACATCCAGGTAACTTCTATTTCATCTGAAAATGAGACGTGCAGTTTCCGCGTTCAAGTTATTTTATTCAATGCGCAAAGCAACGACTGCAGCGAGCAGAGGGTTCGCGGTTGTCACCGTGTAGTCAAGGAAAAGATGCAAGTCGACAAAATGGCCCCCTGGGGAAGAAGACTTGAAACTAGCGATTGAGACCAACTCATCTTTAAAATGTTTACTTAGGTAATAAAACAAATTAGAAGTTGGGTCATTTTCTCATAGACTTCTTTCAACCAGAGGAGTCTCCCCCCCTCATGGCCATTACAGAGATTGCAAGTTTTTGGCACTTCAGCATTGGCTTCACTTTTCAGAACTTGAAGTTGCCGCCTGGTTGCAAGCAAGTCTCTCTTTAACTTCTTAATCTTACTCTTGGCAATCTCTCGGCTCTACTTGTAGGGAAGCTTGTCAGAAACTTGGAAGGATAAAATCCAGAGCAGGCCAAGCATCCAATCAGTCGATATAGCTAAGCCATAACACTCAACCACAGATAGACCATGTATTATAAAAACAAAGCTTTTGAAATAACACAGTATAATCTACGCTGACATACACAAAAAAATCTTGGAGGCCATATTTTTCATCATTTCACTGTTAGTAAAACAGATGTGACAACAAAGCAAAAATTGGGTAAAAACATGAGTTCTTACGCAGATACATTTCCACTCAGTTTGAAAGACAAAATCCTTCCGACAGATCTCCTCATGAATCTGAAAAAATGACGCCGTGTTCATTCCCTGCGCGGCTAAAACAAGCTGACTTGATTGCTTGAGTCAATAACTTTCACGCTAACAGCAAGTCTGCATTGGGTTTTTACAAAGTGGTTAATGGGTTTTTCAGAGCAGATTCGCTCATATGGCCCATGGCTTTAGTGAAACAAATCATTAAATGAGGCAAAAGAAGGAAATAGAGCGGCTTGTATCGTTCATTCCGAGTGGACATTAATTGACTCCAGGGTCCATTTCAATGACAGTGTCTGTGTGCATGTGCGTGTACGTATGCGTGTGCGTGTGCGTGTGCGTGTGCGTGTGCGTGTGCGTGTGCGTGTGCATGTGTGTGTGTGTGATGACCAGAATCCTGTTAACATGACTGCATGCTATTGTTTACTTCGCTCACTTTTGGGGAAATTACATAGATTTACATTAATTTCCTGGAGACTTCCCATAATCAATACTTGCTTAACCCAAATCTTAACAAATGACCCAAAAATCTGCTTTTTCTCAAATGGGCTTCCGGAGGATCTGAGAGTAGCTGAAATATTGATATTTTAAAACATAAACTATATATTCAGTCCGGCTTTTATGTAGTATTTTATAATTTTATGAGTTTTATTATTATTGCTTATTATAACATCTGCTTTTATGCAGTACCTTATGTGTTTTTATGTTATAGTTTTAGTATTTATACATATTTTATTACTACTTCTTTTTACGGTTTCAACATAATCAATTTATTCAGTGTTGTCTTTTATTTATTTGTTTGTTTATTTTTCTTAAGTTAATTTGGTGTGCATTAGTCATCTTCAATTTATTTTTGTTTTGTCAATCATTTGAAAAGCAATTTTAATTGCATTTGATTTGTTTGATTTGTTTGAAAGGTGCTATGTCCATTACTCCCACCCACCTTATCTTGGGGCCAATTAGAAACTCTGATATGATCGTGACATGCAGAGCTTCAAATCAGTTTCTTGAAATGTAAGTTATAAATGTTGACAAGTTGAGTCCAAATAAAATCACCCTCTGTTTAAAAGATACATACCCGGTGTTAGCTATGGGATTAATAATGGATTATCTCATCTAGTCCTAACATGATACAGATGTGTTTCTGTTTATTACTATGAAACAAGTCTGAAGTATTTAGGTTGAAAAGTTTGAGAATACAAACCGTTCCAATAAAAAAAGAGGGGGGTCCCGGGAAAATGTTCTCTGGCACCTAAAAAGTTTTTAGAACCTCTGCTCTGTTGGATAAACCGTCACCACTTAACTGGTCTTTATTCTGAAATATGTCCCCAAACATAACCTGAATTAAGAACACACACACACACACACACACACACACACACACACACACACACACACACACACAAGAAGAACCTGTCGCATTTAGCCAGTGTGACAGTCTATTTTGTATAAAAGATAAGAGTTTGTTTTCCACCATCGGTCCGTCTGGTTTGCAGGAAGCAAAATGATGAATACATGATTCTCAACTGGGTCTTTGAGTACCAACTGTTGTGTGTTTGATTTTTTGCAAATACCAACCTACTCTACCAACATGCAAAATAATGAAACCGCAGAGACTCACCATGTCGGAATGTTTGGAAAGATTTAATTAAATGGAGATTTTTTTTCTCTATGAAATGATTCAAGAGGAAGTGCGTAAACAAACATGTTATCCTCCTGGTGGTTCATTCATCCAGTCTTTCATTCCAGTGAATCTATAAACCGCTGTCACATAGTACGAACTAAACATCCCGCTATGAAGTATAGACTAACAGATGGATTGATTTCCATCTGCAGATAGTAAACATGCGAGCAGAAAGCGTCCTCTCTCACACACACACACACACTTATTGAGTTATTGTCATGATGTCTCTGTGATAATAAATGGAAAAATATCACACAGAGATCTCTGAACTCTCAGTGTTGGATGCAAAAAACACAGTTGTGCATCAATACTCTGAGGCAACACAACAAAGTCTGGGTGGGTGAGGTCAACATTTAAAAGTCAAACAATTCAAACATCATCTGGAAGCGCTGTCGGCTTTTTTTTACTTGCCCAGTTTTCATGGAGTTCTAGCTTAAATGCTTGAAATGTTATTTTCCTGATCACTTGTTGGAGTTATTTTTTATTTTAAGGTTAAAAGAAGCAGAAACAGCAGTTGATTAGTAAATGTTGTGTCGGGTCATAAACATGCAGATAATCATATATTTTGAGGACATCCGCTCATGTAATGCATTCCCTTAAATTAACCATTACAATGACTTCCCCAACCTTTAACCTTAACATAACACTAAACTAAATCCTAAATCAGAATCTCAGCTCTCAAACAGCATCTTTAAAAAGGTCTAGTCACAACAGAAAGTGGCACCATAGTGAAGTTTATCCAAGTTGGTTACTCACTGCAGCTGGCAAGCTAACGGCTAACACGCCAGCATATCAGGAACATGCTGGCGCTGATTCAGTTTTACAAACATGTCCTTGTCGTCAAATACCATTAGTTCTTATCTGATGTGTATTCTTCTGACTTTCTTGTCCCAATTGTCGTGTGGTATTTTTGTGTCAATCAAGACTTGTGCGTTATCTTTGCGCGATGTTTACCACAGGGTTTTATCGTCAAGCTAGCTAGCTTGCTAACTGTCAGTTCGGGTCTAGATGGTAACCCTCCATTTGCGAAACTCTGGCAAGACGGTTGAGGTCAGGCGTTGATCTTGAATGGTTTAAGTTATCATTGCTCGTCAGGCAGCGAGTCTCGTGGGAGGTCTTGCAAGTTTTCTTGAATCTAGGGTGACCACGTAGACACAACCGGGACAAACGGGACAAAAAGTTCTCCCAATTTATTGAAAATACATATTTATACTATCGACTCTCATAACAGTCTGAAAACCATGCAGCGGTTGAGAATCAAATAAATAAAATAACGTGGGTGGAGTAGTACAGCTAATAAACTACCAAAAGATTCTTCCATTTTGGACTGTACATTTTGGGCTCTACTTTCCCTCTCCACGTTGAACTTGATACAAAGGATTTCCTTCGGCCCTGTTCTTGCCACTGATTGCAGCAATTCCATTTCCATGAATTTTTAAATATCCTTATGTTGTGCTGAGAGAGTCTAAAAGAGGGAAGGATGGTTAATCAAGCAAACAATTTAATTTAACAGATGAAAACTTGGTGTTTTTCATGCATCTGTTTTATATGTTGTTCACGGTTTGTATGACTTTATTTTGTTTTGTGTTTCTGTATGTGCATATTTTATGTTGGTTTGAATCTGTGTGCTTTTTGTTTTCTCTTTTTTTTGGGGTGAATATGTGACAAAGTGTTGGGTGTTGGTTGTTTTATGACAGAATAAAACAAAAACAAAACATACAGTGATCATTTTATATATATAAAATATAACCAGTTGCAGCACAAAGACCGCCATATTTTCATGTGAAAACTTGAAGATAAATGAATAATAAATAAGATAATTGGTGAGACACATGAAAGACTGTCTACAGGTGGACGTGTCAATGTCCACCTGTAGAAAGTTCAGCTTGAACCACGGACACAACCTGAGTTCATTACTCTCTCTCTCTGTTGATGTCTCCTTTTCTCTATCTGACATCATATTTCATGTTGTTCTTCCTCTGGGGACAGGAAGTGATTATAATAAATCATTAGAGCTTCTATGCTGGGACCGCTGAAGGCACACATGAATCATGCTCTACACACATACACACACACACATGCACAAACATGCATATGCATGCACATGCACACAGATTGATCTAATTTCGTCTATTAATTGAATCTCTGAAAGCGTTTAACGAACCATCTCTGCCATCAGGATGTGTGTATGCCGACAATCAATTTTGCAGAGGCAGCGCCAACCCCGTCCACACACACACACACACACACACACACACACACACACACACACACACACACACACAGTGCACGTCACCCCTCTATCTCTCTGTTTGCACACAGTTTCCTTCCCTGCCTCATTGGTACCTTCAACAGCTGCGTCTGAAACCATTTCATTTACTCGTCTCTTGCTCTTTTCCAGACGTACCACATGTACAATGAGCATGAAATCTAAATCATTATGTTGAAAAGCGACACCGAGAGATATCACCAGCACGAAAAAAACCATATAATAGCATTCCTGTCCATTTCCCTAACGATGTTGTCTTGACCTTTAGCTATCAAAGAAAATGTTAAATTGGTTGTAACCTCGCAACATATCTCAAACCTCTACAGTTGAGGCTGGGTTTTCTCTACTGAGCAACATTATACATGTCTTGTCTTACAGTAACTGAACAGCAAATACTATTATTTGAGAAACGAGAGTGAAAAAACCTGAACAGCAGCTCGCGAGAAACATTTTTTAACTGGGATAATTTGCACGGAAATGGTTGAATGAGGTAAGATATATGTTTTACGTTCCTAAAACGTAAAGTTTATACATGAAAAGCGTTAGTTAACATTAACAGAGTACGTTAGCACATCATTAACGAGTGTTAATTAGCTACCAGTGTCCTCGGGGGGCCAATCCCCTTGATTGACACTTCAGACCCCCTGAAAGCCTCAACAGCAAAATATCGGGGGTCTCTAAAATCATAAGATAAGAATAATACATTTTATTTATATAGCGCTTTTCAAAATTCTCAAAGACACTTTACAAACATTAAAATCCTCATAAAAGAGCTGTACACTAAAAACATAGAACACACATTCGTCACATATTAAAAGCAGTTTTGAAAAGGTGGGTTTTGATTTGTGACTTGAACATAGAAAGGTCAGTGCAGTCACGGATGTGTTTGGGGAGAGAGTTCCAGAGGGAGGGGGCCGCTATGGAGAAGGATCTGTCACCCCGTGTCCGGTGCTTGGTCCTGACTGGAATAGACAGGAGGTTGGCATCAGAGGAGCGGTGCCCACGGGATGGAGTGTGGTGGTGGAGCAGGTCAGTGATGGAGTGTGGTGGTGGAGCAGGTCGGTGAGGTAGGAGGGGGGCCTGGTTGTGGAGGGCTTTGCGAGTGAGGAGAAGGACTTTGTAGTGGATCCGTTGTGGGACGGGGAGCCAGTGGAGGTTCTGGAGAACCGGGGGGTGATGTGATCACGGGAGCGGGAGTGGGTGAGCAGCAGAGTTCTGGATGTTCTGGAGTCTATTTAGGATTTTGGATGATGTGCCAAGAAGAATACTGTTGCAGTAGTCAATTCTGGAGGTGATGAAGGCGTGGATCAAAGTTTCAGCGCACGAGGAGAGTGATGGGCGGAGACCGGCTATGTTTTATAAGTGAAAAAAGGCAGATGATGATCATGTCAGATTTATCACAGTTGAGTTTGAGGAAGTTGGTTTGCATCCATGATTTAATGTCAAGATAATGATTTATCGCTTGCAATTGTCCCTAAAATGTCTCTTAAAAGCTTACTAATTCCCAGCAGTTTTCATTATTCAAACTGCAAAACATGTATTCACAAATATGAATAGTGAGTGCGAGAGACGATTTTAAATGACACAGCCAGCCGGAGCCGCAACAGGAGCCAGTCTTCTGTTTGTGGACCTAATTGAACTCCTTTGAACAAATTTGATTTGATTTGTTTGGGGTATTTAGCACACTGCTAGCTACTGAAGGTATAACGAATGTTTCTGTTGCTTTTTAATGATTTTAAAAGTGAATAAAGACCTAACTGGCTTTACAGGAACCGAATTGTTCGTTAATTTCATTGTCTTCTCTCTCGGTTCGCCAGGTGATGCGGTGCTTCACTTTCACACTGTGATCTGTCGCTTCTATCTTTATCTTTTTAACCTGTTTTCACTGCTGAATCAGTTTGACCTCCTGCATGTGTCCTTCAAAGGCATATTGAAGATCCTTCTGTCTGCTTCTCTCTGAAACAGCTTTTAAGTTTAGGTGTAGTAGTGGGGGGGAGGGGGGGGGGGGCGGGGCTTAGCAAAGGTCAATTGTTCCTAATGCACAAGGAAAGATGGTCAGTTGATGTCTGGTACGAACCAAACTAAGTTAAATGGAGCTATGAAACAGCTACAGTGTAAAGCCTTATGAGAAGCAGAATCAAACTAAAAGGGTATATTATTATTAGCTGTAGAAAAAAAGGACTTTGTTTGATCTGTGATTTGGGCGGCTTTTACGATTAAGTCCATTTCATGTTGTATTGCTCGTTATGTGATGATTTAAGAGCCACACTTTTTGGTAAAATGTCTTTTTAGATGAGTTCTTCCGGATGAATGATTATAGAAAGATTTTATTTGCAGAGCCTCGGGGGCAGAAGACAAAGTTGTTCATTTGCGATGTCATGGAAGAAGCTGACAAACAGTAGTTTTATGGTGCTTTATCAGTCCATGTGGGCTGGTTATTTGTATGAGCATGACACAATAAATAAATAACGCTCGTGATCTTTATTATTTCCCATTGTTCACAGGTGTCATATCGTCCGGTTTGTATTTATTGTCCCCTTGCTACCGTTTTCTTTTTTTATCACAAAATAAAACACATAAAGTCAGTGCTCCCTACATATGATCAGTGATATGAGCTGTGTGCACAGTGAAGTGATGCTCAGAGGTTTACATCACCAGTGGAGTGGCAGGTGGCAGGAAAGCAGCCAGAAAAACTAAATGAATGATTTTAAACAGAGCGTGAAGAGGCCTTCAACTGGCTCCAATCACTGCTGCCACGATTACTGAAAAGTCTGGGCGTGACATCCTGCACGAACACGCTTCAGTGACCATCAGCTCTCTGAAGACACTAACAATTTCACTGTAACTGCGTGTGGCTATCAGCGCTGATCTTTGTGAATTGAATTGTTTTTGCAATGAGGGTCTTTTGCATAGGAAGGGGCCAATTTTGTGCCAAATGTCTGTTATCTCATTTAAATGTGTGCACATAGCAAAGACGCACTGAGACGCTATTTGCTTGGCAGAGGTGCATTTCACCCTCTTTGTCTTATATGTGCAGGTTTAGCGGCAGCAAAAGCTGTGCAATCCTTTCCACTGAGTGTCTGGAGGTGACCATTGACAGGCTTGTAACAATCACAGCTGAGCTGACAATGGCGCACTCAGTCACCAGTAAGCGGCGATCGTCTTCTTAAAGTTACTGATTAGTTCAGTGAAAATGGTGATTTTGTGATGGCTCAGAGAAACAGCACGCTTGAACCCAAAAGCAGGACCCAAAGGTCACGGGCAAGGGTCAAAGGCAGGCAGAAACAGGCGGCAACCTCCGGTTCTGCCGAGTGTCTTAAAACATGCATTCTCTCTACTGACCAGCAGGGGGCGACTCCTCTGGTTTAAAAAAGAAGTCTGATTGTATAGATCACTATGAGAAAATGACCCTACTTCTCATTTGATTTATTCCCTCAGTAAACATTGTAAACGTGAATTTATGGTTTCAATCACTAGTTTCAAGTCTTCTTCAATACAGCATGATGTTCATTTAGTAAATTATGGCGGAGTTTGCTTTAGGGCGGGTGCCACTACCAGAGACATATACGGATTCTCTAAGTCAGTGGTTCTCAACTGGTCTGGCTGTGGGACCCACCATCACCCCTTAATGATTATATTCAATAAAATATAAGTGTAAGTTCATAAGCTGAATTTTATATTCAGTAGGCTATTCAATTTCATTATCCTAAAAACCCAGAGTCTCCCCCATATCAGGATGGTTTGACCCAACCTGGCACGCGCCACCTGTCATCACCTGTCAATCACTGCCGCCTTGAAAAGCTCAAACAATGAGTGACTGAAACGTAGCAGCAATGCTGCTGAAAACATGGAGGACAAGAGCAAAAAAGTGTGAATAGACGACACTCCGCTGCATAAAAAATCCCCTTCAAAATAAAACCACAGGATAAAAATAAAAAAATAATAATAATTTTAATCAAATTTTTGTGAAAACGTGTTTTTGTGAAAACGGGTCGCGACCCACTAGTTGAGAATCACTGCTCTAAGTCACTCCTAAAATTTGAACTTCCGTTCACAAACCACAAATCACTACGTCCACTTCTTATCTACTGTATATGGTCAGAGACAAGTCTAGTCTTCCGACCACTCAAAGCGCTTTAACACTACATGACATCATTCACCCATTTATACACTGATGGGAGGGGCTTAAATGCCACCTGCCCATCAGGAGTAGCTACCATTCACACACCGTAGGCACAGCTACGGGAGCAATTTTGGGGTTAAGTGTCTTGCCCAAGGACACATCAACATGGGCTAGCGGAGCCGGGGATCGAATCGCCGATCCAGGACAGGTGGACAGGTGGAGCAATGGCAAAGACGGGACCTGGGCACGGAGTCTCCCGGTGTGTTTTACAGTCAAAGAATCAAACATAAAGCTGGTTAGAAACTGATCATCGAGAGCATCATCGTCACAGATATGCATCATCTCATTGGCTGATCTTTGAGCCCACGAGCGATGACATTAAATCGTAAAGGCATGCTATACCCAAAGAGGCTCAGCCTCAGGGCTTAGCTCTCTTCATGGAAAAAAACATGGCTCATGTGTAGAATTCTATAAGCAATACTTACATAAATCATAACTTATTGAATATTTATACCGTGCCTATGTACCAAGATCTATATCTTGTAATTGATGTTTTTTTTGACATTTTCACTCTCCCACCCTCCCACCCCACCCCACCCCAACACCCACCCCACCCCCCCACCGCCCCACCACCACCACCACCCCCCCACAGCCCAGTATCAACGTGTGCTCAGCAATCTGTAATTTCACATTCACCATCTCATTTTATGCCCTATGAGCAAGCAAAGTGATCCGTCCGTCTCATCGTGAATCCCCACAGATCCAATTTCCTGCAGGGACTCCATGTGAGTCGTCTTCCTCGTTGACCAGGGGTTGTGTTCGCCCGAGCGTGGCCACCTGTCCACGAAGGTATGTGTGTTTCTGTGAGATGTTGCAGAGAAAATAGATGCCTTTTGAAATGAAGCGCAGCTACTCAATGAAGCCCGGGGCAATTCCTCGCTCCTAGCCCTCTGCTTTGAATCATAAATATTTCATATCCCCCCCCCCCCCCCCCTTACCTGTGAGCGTGTATTTTCTTAGAGCAAGTGTAGAAGAGGGCATGACTCTTGGATTACCTTTTGCTTGTCCTAACTGAACTACAGCTGGGAAATATTCACGTTTAAATCCTTTTTTTCTTCTGTAATTGATAGGAAGGAGTATTGAACTGACAGCTTTCGCGCCACAAGAAAAGGAAAGAAGACAAACGCGTGATGATAAGAGCCGCTAACCCTGCTGCTGGTGCACATGGCGAGGAAGTGACTCTCGTGCGAACGGCATTGTGCTGCAGACACGTGAGCTGAGCCTCCGCTGAGGTAACCTGGTCATCCTCCAGTTTGGCCTTTATGCTTCTCTCTCACAATTTATCTCCAGCTATAAAACTCAAGCAACCTTTCACATCCTCCTCTCACTGTGATTTAAATCACATTATCTCCTTCCTCAAACTTTCCCCACTGGCGGTCTCCATTTGAGTTCAGCACAAGCCACAGAAACAGGATGCAGTCTGAAGTTTCTGACGCGGGTTATTGAGGAATTGTTGAGCAAAGCACAGTGTCATTGAGGAAAATATATTAAGAAAATAACTGCAGTTATCTGTCAGCAAGCAAAGTGCACAACGTGTCCTTATACAAGGGTCCGCGTGATATCTTGCAAAAAGGTACTCCTCATATTTTCCTTTTTCCTGAGAAAAGTCAGCAACAAGTGTCAATTTCCGCTTCTTACAGTCTTTTAAGAATAAACTTCCATCTTTGCAAGAAACTACTCAGTTAGGTTTAGGCAACACAACTACTTTGTTGAATTAAGAAAAAGATTGTTGTTTGGGTTAGAATAACCAGGGAAGGGCAGTGAAGGGACCCAGGGCAGCGTATCGTATGATATCTTGATATCTGAAAAGTTACTTTTCATTTTTCGTGCGTTTTCTTACAAAAGACAGCAACACGAGTCAATTTCCGCTGGTTACATGCACGCAGTCTTTTGAGAATAAACTTACAACAACTTAGTTTGGCTCAGGCTACAAAACTACTTATTCAGGTTCAGGAAAAGAGGTTACAGAGGTACAGAGGTTCATGACAAATAAATCAACGATGGCTTTTCGTATCACACAGGGAACAAACAGCGGTCTCCGGGTCGCTGGTGGTTTGACCCATCCAGCTCGACCCCTGCCAAGTAATGAAGACTCACTGGTTAGCTGTGGCTCCCGGGCAGCCGTCAGCAGACTTTCTCTTGTACGAGAGAAGGCCTCCGGTCTCAGGATGTGTTGTACTGATTGTAAAGTCCATACCTGTAGGGTACAATCACACAGACAAGTATGTGATGATGGGTTGTATTAAGTAAGTGGCCCACAGCACACGAGCCGTAGAGCTCCTCTTTGCAAGAAATAGTCGACCCCCTCAGCACCAAGAGCGCCAGAAGTAGGGGGTCCACGGGGCCATTGCCCCCGGGCCCCGACTTGCCCCTCTCCCGCTCTACATTTACATGCCTGAATATTGAGTGATTGGATAAGCGTAATGTGTGCTAAGGGTGTGTGGGGTCGAGTGTCAACAGAGAGATCGTGACGGAGCAGACAGCTGTTGGCGATCGAAGCAGAGAAGAAATTAGCGGGGAAGTCGTTTCGTTGTTCTCAAATCTGCAGTGTGACGTCAATTCGAGAATCAGAATAAGTCAAGTCAATTTGAGGTTCAGTGCAAAATCACACATTTGCCTCGGAGAGCGTTTTTACAATCAGTATACGGGATACAACACCCTCTCTCCTCAGGCTTCGCTCAGTGTAGTCATGTGTGAAAGAAAAAGAAAACCACAGCCTCCTCATTCATTTGAATAAGGCCGGTCCAGAAGATGCTGCGGTGGATCATCAAATACACGGAAGGGCACATTCCTCGTAGATCACTTTGGAACGCTTCTTCTGTTTACCTTGCAAATGCCGCAGCGAAAGCTAAAACAGTTGCCGCCGGGTGTGAAATCCTGTGTGGTGTTTTAACGTCTGAGCAGACTTCAAATTCACAGACCTGTCAAACGGGACGTCCCGGATCATGTGTCATCGTCTCACCAGTGCCTGAAGCAGCACCCCCCTTCCCCTTCCCCCTCCCCCATGAGGAATCATGTCCGCAGCCAAAAGCCTCTTTGGTCCATTCAGTGCCACCGATACTGCAGTTAAGCTCTGTAAACAAAACTTAAAAGGACTCACAGCCAGTTTGTTTGCTGGACAAAGTTTTGGTGATTAATCATCCTGGGAGCTTATAGATTTTGGCAGCGTGGGGACTCAAAACCAATCAGAGAACCCCAATGGACTCAATTGTCTGTCTTCTTTCTTTCCTTTATTCTCTTCTTGTCTCTTTGTGTCATCCAACGTTTTCCAAACACCCAAAACTGCAAGCTGTGAGATTTCTGCATCTCTCACACCCGCAGCGTCTCTGCGGGTCATTTTCATTGTTGTCGGTTCAGAATGTTTTCCTTTTTAAGCCACTTCAAGTGTTACGTGGTTCAGACAGTATTGTAATTCATATTTAAATCCCACTTCTTAACTTGGTGTTGAAGTGAATATATGAATAGATTAAATTGCAGGTAATAAAAATATGACATTGAATCATTTAACAGCAGCTTCTATAATTAGAAGGAAAGGATCACACGTCATTCTGCAAGGTCACTCTTTCACATCACTGTCACTTTTTGTGGAATAATGAGGGCGATATGGAAATACAAGGAGCCTCATAAACCACTCTTACTCATCTCTGAATTCTGCACCTCATCCTGTCCTACGGTATACGTGAGACAAGTTACCAACGACAACACAGGAAGAGCATGGGCCTCTTTTATCTGTTGGCTGCAGGCTATAGGTTTTTCCACCCTCATTTCACCAGGCAGTTTCTGGAAGAACACTGACACAAACAGCCAGGGGGCGTAGTTACAAGAGGAAGGATGGAGGGAGGATGGAGGGAGGGACGGCGGGAGGGAGGGAGGAGGGGGAAATAGATGTGCATGAACATGTGTGGAAGAAGAGGAGAGGCAAGAGGGAGGGGGGCGGGGGGCGGGATAAAAACGGTGCTAGTGTATTCTCCATGGCACCACAAAATTAATCTTTCACTTGAGACTTTCTGTTACACACCAACACATGGATGAGGCCTTGTCTGTTTCATGATGAAGACGTATGAGCTGCACAGTTGATTGAGTGGATCACATCAGATGCAGCATCCACCCCTCCCTGCCTGTGTCAACCATCAGCTTCCTCTTTTGGTTGGATTTTTAAACTAATAACAATGGATCCACAAATGCCCGTCCAGTCATGCATGTGTATGCGCATGAGTATGTGCATTTGCATGGTGTGTGTGTGTGTATGTGTGTGTAAATTAAAAAACGCATGTGAGGATTTACACATGAATATAATACAGAAAGAGACTACAGCACCATCTTGTGGGGAGAAACGCTACGTCACGTTTAAACTCAATGTGTGCAGCAGCAGTGGTGCCGCAGCTCCAGCTCCAAGAATGAAATACCAAACTGGCTTGCGTGCGAGAATTGTGACTTTTGTTTTAGTCCAGTTTGGCTGAAGGTGAATCCAGATGAATAACACGCTGCAGAGAATTACTTACACTCATATACTCTGAGCCCCGTCTTCGAAAATGTACGGTGTGATACAACAAAACTGCAGTGTGAATTACGTTTCGAGGGAAAGTTGTGTATTACGTTTGTTTTTGACATATTCCAAATAACTCCACAAAAATCTGTGTTGAGAGGAGGTCGGGGAGGTGACCGGGTCAAAAAACACACGGCTTACATCCAGCAGGCTTCTGTTTGTGTCCCAAGTACTGAACCAAGTACTTTAGTTGCTTAGATCTAACCAAGTACTTTAGTTGCTTAGATCTAACCAAGTACTTTAGTTGCTTTGACCTAACCAAGTGCTTTAGTTGCTTTGACCTAACCAAGTGCTTTAGTTGCTTTGACCTAACCAAGTGCTTTAGTTGCTTTGACCTAACCAAGTGCTTTAGTTGCTTTGACCTAACCAAGTGCTTTAGTTGCTTTGACCTAACCAAGTACTTTAGTTGCTTTGACCTAACCAAGTGCTTTAGTTGCTTTGACCTAACCAAGTGCTTTAGTTGCTTTGACCAAACCAAGTACTTTAGTTGCTTAGACCTACCCAAGTACTTTAGTTGCTTTGACCTAACCAAGTGCTTTAGTTGCTTTGACCAAACCAAGTACTTTAGTTGCTTAGACCTAACCAAGTACTTTAGTTGCGTTTTTGTTTTGTATGAATTTTGCAGTCATTTTAAGCCAAACCATGAAGTTTTTACTGACCCTACGTAGATACTCTTGTGATGTATATATTTATTCTTTGTTCGTTAACCAACAGTTTTAAATGCGACAGTTCAGCTCGGAGGAAAATACGTTTACCTCAAAACATGCAAAGTAGTTTTATGAGTCCAAAATGGAGAAAAAGTGTCCACTTTAATAAAACCCCACTCTGCAGCATATGTTGCAGTCAGTTGGGAGACAGGAGACGGTGATAATAAATTCCTGTGAATTATCTTAATTTAGTTCCTGATTAGCAACTGAGAAATCTTCTTGTCTCTGCGTTGCCAAGCTTCCAGCGCCACGTATTTTCCATTCAAGATAAATTGTCCTCAACTCTGTCTTGGAGGAGTCAGCTGGGAAAAGCATGTTTCTTTCTAAAGCCAGCTCGAATAAAAAACACTCAAAGTCTTCCAGAGGATTGGAGCAGCTTTTGTTCGACAGGACTGTAGAGTGCCTGGGGCAAACTCCAGATATGGTCTGAGGGCCAGCGAGGATTAGTTTAATCTGACCAGAGGTTCGCCTGTAGATCTGGTCTGGAGCTCAAAGTCATCCTTTGATTGGTTTCCACTGATTCCTCTTGTCATGTTTGAGTCCTGAAGAGAATTAAACCCTTAGATGGCTTCATTTGGAGGGCTCTGCTCAAGGTCTGAGGCGAAGGGTTTTTAGGAGAAACTATGCTGTCATACTGTGAGGAATTTTAGGGCTTAATAGACACACATGACAGTAAACAAACACACACATATATATATATGCACATATAGTCAATCAAACATGCAGGGAATGCTAAAGCATGCTAAAAATGATTCTACGTGTCCCCGGGGCTGTTTGCTTATCAGTGGAAGTGGAAAGTGTTGCACTGTAAGGGCAGCTACTAGTGTGTGTTTGTGTGTGTGTGTGTGTGTGTGTGTGTGTGTGTGTGTGTGTGTGTGTGTGTGTGTGTGTGTGAGAAAGAGCTGTTCTTCTCACACTATGATGACTCATTGGTGACATTGTTTTCCGATTTATTTTTGGTATCCTAGATTTGATTTGGTCTCTCTTGGATATCACACACACACACACACACACACACACACACACACACACACACACACACACACACACTCATATTCACTCCATCATTCATGAGAGGACACTTAAAGAGTGACTGCACACTTAAACATGTTTTTAAAGCTATTACCTAAAATAAATAACTGTACTGTGACATTTCTTACCATATATATATATATATATATATATATAAATCAGCATTTCATAAAGAAAATATTGACAGTTTACTCCTTCATTCAGATTGAGGGCTGAAATGGTGCCATACTTTCATGGCAGACAAACAAAGAAACTCCCCAAACTACTTGTCCACTCATATGCTTCGTATTTTCATACTTTAATTACTAAATAAATAGCTTCCAGTGGAGCTTCAGGGCCTTAAGAACACTGTTAGCATGACATGAGCGGGCATACTGAGCATATAGACATACAGTGGAGAATTATGGATTATGTAGCAGCAGTTGTTTAAAGGAGACTTTCGGGTTCATGTTTGTATTTTGGGTTTCTACTACAACATGTTTACATGCTTTAATTAAAAAAAATAAAATAATATAATATATATATAATATAATAATAATATTATTTTTTTCATACAATCTGTCTGAATATCTGTTTTAAGCACTCTGTTTTAGCGCCTGTTTCTTTAAGTCCCCTTCCTGAAAAGGAGACGCTCACTCTGATTGCGAGACAACGTTGCTTTGGACAGAGCCAGGCTAGCTGTTTCCCCCTGCTTCCAGTCTTTATGCTAAGCTAACTGGCTCCTGGCTCCAGCTTGAAATTTACAGCGCAGACACGACAGTGATATTGATCTTTTCACATAACCGCCCGGCAAGAAAGCTACAATCATATTTCCCAAAAGGTCAATTCTTTCTTTATGAATTTTTTGCAGATGAAAACTACCCCTATGTGTTTTCAAAATACACAATATACAGCCACAGCCAAACTACAGCCTGCGGGACTTTAGAGACGTTTGACTTTCAATATTCTTTCACAATCACAAGATCTAAGCCACTAAGCTCTGTATCAAAGCAAAATACCAACTTTATACAGCCACATTTGATATTATCAAAAAATAAACTTTGCGTGTAGCATAAGCAAATGAATCCATTAGTTTCCTCCTTCTACTCTAGTAAACTGCTGTATAATGATGACTAGAGTGGTACAATACAGTAGAAAAGAGAGAAATAGAGAAGAACACAGAGATATAAACGGATAGACCGATGTTTAAAAATGAAATACAACTTAGGATAAAAAAGCAGGACTGTACGTATGAACTGTGTCTGTGTGCGTGTGTGTGAGCTACGAGTCCTTACAGTCCTTAAGGAGGATGTAATTGGCAGTGTGTGAGTGGAGATTAGCAGGTGTCGGACTGGTGCCACACACCTCCGCTGCGGGCCTGTTTGATAAGATAAGACTCTGTGGCCGTCGCTATCACATCCACATTCACACAAACTGAAAGGTGTCAGCTCCTTTCATCCCGACAGATTAGTGCGCCGCCATGTTTGTTCCCGTCATCAAACCCCATCCCATGATAAGATAAAACAGGCAAATCAAACAGTCCATTAGTCCCTCTGTCGATACTTCCCCATCTATTTGTAGCAGTCCTACTGAAGACGTAAATCTTCAAACACAGGTCCCATATATGTAGTTTGGTTTTTTAAAAGGTCTAAATAAACTCCTGAAACAGTTGGGCACTGTGCTATAAGTGTTGAATGCACTTATTGTAAGTCGCTTTGGATAAAAGCGTCCGCTAAATGAAATCTAATGTAATTTAAGCAAACTGGAGTAAATTGTGCATTTGTTTGGGACTATTTACAGCAGCGGATTAATATGCAATATTTACACCCAGTGTAAGAGTGGTTGAGTTATATGTATTTCATAGTTTCTGGACAACAATGGAGCTTTATGATACAGAGTAAAACAGTAAGTTATATCCAGTTTTGGCAACAGATGATACTTAGTTAGTAAAACGCTAAGAAAACTATAGAACATCACTACACTTAAAGGTGCTTTGTATGAGATTGGGAGCATTTCGATTGCCTCTCAACGGCTGAGCCGGTGGCTTGCAGCTAACAGTGCTAACGGTGCTAACGGTGCTAACAGTACAAACAGCAGAGCACCAGTGCTGAGAGAGCTAACAGTCTTACCTGAGCGGGAACCGGAAGGCAGGCGCTACGCTTCCGCAACGACGGCGTCGGTCGGGACGGGATTATCAGCTGTAACCGCCGTATGAGCGCATTGAAGAGCGGCGGCCATGAGCTAGTCAGTGGGGAACACTCACGTGCACTAACATGCACTAAAAGGCACAAGCGGCCAGCCCGGCTATGTCAACAAAGCACAGAGAAGCTTGGATTACAACACACACAGAATATTAAAACCTCTAACTAACAAACAAAAGTTATGTTTACATTCAGCGTTACTCACCAAAACAAACGTGAAGAATGTATTTCCATTTTCATTTAAAAGTTTGAAACCTGCATTGTTGGCATCCATTCTCAGGAGCTAGCGGTCTTTTTCTTCGGCACATTGGTGCATTTATTTGTGCATTACCTCCACCAGGTCAGTGGAATAAGGTGAAGCCATTGGCCTTGATCTGGTTCGTCATGTCCAATGATTTTGAATTTGCAAACGTATATTATTCATCCCTAATGTGCGAAGACTAACCTGCACATTTCTAATCAGTATAGGCACCAATTTAAACTCACTCTGAAGCTCATTTAATCATAATGTTAGTAAAATATGATTTGACTGTTTATTGACTATGACTGTGAAAGACAGATCTCAGCATTGGACACATTTTAAATCATGAAGTGATATAATATTTTTGAGGCTTCTTCCGAAGATGTCGAGAGGATTTGAGATGAGGCTTCAGCGGCAATGAGCTTGAATTATAGTTTGTGTGCAGATGCATAGTTTGATTTCATTTGTTGTCTCAGTTTTCACATCCTGTGCCGGTGATTTGTGTGGGGGAGTTTTTATAGTATTCAATTATTTATTTTTTATAGCATGACATACTATAGATGAATATGAATCCATGTTCCCATGCTGCCACATTCACAACACAGAGAGAGAGAGAGAGAGAGGACAGAGGGGTCACCAGTTGCCGTGAGTGTCATGTGTTATAAACTGGAAATGTCTCTTTTAGCAAGTAAAATTCAGTTCTCACACGCACTCGGGGGGCCACAGACAGTTTAACCAGATATGTATGTTTAAGATTAAATGACAGCTGTAGATTTATCACTCTGTGGAGGCAAACAAAATCTGATCGGCTGCTTCATTCCCCCCGCTCCCCCACCCCCGCCCCCCCTCCTTCCACCCCACCCTCCAGTCTTAAAAACCATAAAAATGCCCTAAAAAGATTTTGTTTCAAAGCAGAGACATGGCACCTTTACGGTCATCTCCACAGAGGTTGAATGGGGCTTTTACCTGTTTCAATTTCAGTTGTGTCGAGCGGATTCACTTTCCAGTTTGAGATGATGACTGTGACACCGTGACCGTGCTGAGGCTCCACACACAGACCTGAGGCTCCCCTGCATTTGTCATGGCTTAGAGTTGGTTGGCTGGATTTCACAGAGCCTGAGGATGGAGCTGAAGTTGTTCAACGTGTGTGTGTGTGTGTGTGTGTGTGTGTGTGTGTGTGAAAGTCGGTGTGTGCTGAAGGAGGTCATGGCAGACGGTGTGGATTTCACGGACCTGGAAAGCAAAGGTTAAGGGTGAATCACCGGGGAAGGGGGAACAAATCGACCACTAGATTTCAAGGGTTGTAGGGCGATCGGCTGGCTGAGGTAAAGGCAACATGGTCGAAGTTTTTAGCTGTACCGAAAAACAAGTTTAACCTTTTAAACCCCACTGACCAGCTGGTGGCTCATTACAAATGTATCGTGTGCAGCCAAACCCAAAGAGCCATATTTCTAATTCTCCTAGCGATGAAGCTCCCTTCTGGGCCGATGACTGAGAATAAAGAAATATTGAAGACAGAATACTAAATATGCCAATATCTTTTTGAGTTTTAATTTGATTTATATTTGATGAAATGGAGCAGCTAAAAACTATTTAACTCATAAATATCATATTTCTTCAAGTTTGGACGAGCCAGAACAGAACAATAATGGAACACTGTGTGGGTTTCCAACCTTAAAGGGCCAATGTGTTGCATTTAAGGGATCTATTGGCAGACATGGAATATGCTATTCATAATAATGTTTTCATTACTGTATAACCATGTGAAACCACGAATGCTTGTGTTTTCGTTAGCTTAGAAGGAACTATATAGGAAGCTTGTCCTCTTCATATGTTGAGCCGCCATGTTTCTACAGTAGCCCAGAGCGGACAAACCAAACACTGGCTCTCAGCCATTCGCGTTTTCACATCCATAGACTGTGTAGACGTTGACTTAGACACCGTGACTTTGCCGTGACGTATTCCAACCAAAAGTGATACAAAGTGGTGCAGCTAAGTACAATGAAACAGTGAATAAGACATTTTCAGGGTACCAAAAACGGTTATAATTAACTTTCATGAGCTGAAAACACGCTGTGAAAGGGTTAAAGTTGTCAGACGAAAACAAGCAAACTACAAGACCAGACACACTGTGGTAGCAACCTGTCAATCACATTAAGCCCGCCCTAAAGCATGCCCTGCTTTATGGTCTATTTTACTCTAAACGGACCACAATTTACTCAATGAACATCATGCTGTATTGAAGAAGACTTGAAACTAGAGATTGAGACCATAAACTCATGTTTACAATGTTTACTGAGGGAATACATCAAGTGAGAAGTAGAGTGATTTTCTCATTGACTTCTATACAATCAGACTTATTTTTGCAACCAGAGGAGTTGCCCCCTGATGGACATTAGAGCAAATGCATGTTTAAGGCACTTCAGCATTGGCTTCACTTTTCAGACCCAGTGGTCGCTGCCTGTCTCCAACACGCTTACCACATGGGAGAAGTTAGACCTCATCGCTAAATGTCACCAAATCCTAAAAACTGGCCCTTTAAAGCTGTGAATTTGTGCTGTATATGAAGTATTTTGACTGTTGATTTGACTCTTTTCTACACTTCTCTCGCTCTTTTTAATCTATATATCTGTCTGTCTGGGAATGTGTTTGCTCGCCACCAGACACATGACTCTCTCACCATCCTCATCGTCTGTTTTCTTTTCATTCATTTGTTATTTTCCCTTCACACTTTCCCCTTTCTCTGTGTCCATGTGTGTCCGTGTGTGTGTGTGTGTGTGTGTGTGTGTGTGTGTGTGTGTGTGTGTGTGTTTGTACACATGTGTGTGCGGCGATATTAATCCAGACTGATTAGATGTCTTTTGGCTCGGACCCAAATGAAACAGCAGTGAATTCTCTCCCTCTTTCCCTTCGTTATTAGTCTTCTTATTTGGGTCTCTCAGCCTCACAGATATAGGCTGACACACACACACACACACACACACACACACACACACACACACACACACACACACATATACTGGGCTTTATCATCATGTCACTGCCTTTGATGTGAGTGATAACGTAGAGTTGCTGTGCAGCCGGTGGTTGGATCGTGGGAGAGGCAGGAAATAAAAAAGGTGATGAGAGAAAACAAAATCATGTTGGCCTCTCCCTGGTGTCGTGTATTACATTACGGGGTCATCAGTCTAGCTAACTTTGGTTGTACCACTGAATGAATCAAACCTGTCTTCATAACGGCCTCGTCGACCTTTACAACTCCTCTCTCCCAACATTTTGTCAACTCCCGAGTCTCTCACAACAGCTCGTTTTATTTGATCACGCACACACGGTGCAGAAAAACACCCTCAAATGTGCCTTGAGAAACACACATACCTGAAGATGTACTATAGAAACCTCTAATATTGGACTTATGCAGCCTGAAACACAACTCTAAATAAATGCTCATGTTGTATCTGCTGAATGCGTCAATTGTTTGCCAACACGTTTGTCAGATTAACTTTCTAAAGAGATAATATGTTGGTGTTGTGTTCACAGCTTGTTTCTGCTGCCCCCAAGTGGCCCAAATTAATAATTGCAGGTTTAAATACGGCAGCTTGGTTAGTGGCCCTACCGTTCGAACTATGACGCTCTAGATACCCCTCTTGGGTTAGTTTTACACGTTTCTGCTTGTTACATGCATACACTGTCTTTTCAAAATGAACTTCCTTTTTCTCAGGAAATAACTCAGGATTAGGCAACAAAACTACTTTGTTAGGTTTAGGAAAATATTGTGCTTTAGGTTCAAAGAAGTACATAGCGTAGCTAAGTATAGGCTATGCTTCCTTACGTACGTAAACATAACGTTACATAAAATAAGTCAGCGTTGACTAACAATGGGCTGGATGTTCATATACAAATGACAATATCTGGATACTCCAGAAACCTGATCACGAGGATGGCAGTGCGCATGTAAACACACTCACTCTTTCTGGAAAGAGATGTTGCTTTTGACTTTTTCAGTGCCAGTAACGGACTTCCTGTCCCCGGCATTGTAATGAGGTGGCAACAGAGATCTCAGAAATTAATATCTGAAAACGAAACAGCGATTTCCTCTCTGCCTCTCCATCTCGGTCTATCGCTACATCCCATACTCTGTCTTTATTAATTAACGTTCAAAAGGCGCAGCCAAGCCTGTCTCCATTTTTCCTTGCCTCTCAAGCAGACACGCACACACACACACACACACTGTAACCCACAATGCCACACACACAATGCACACAGCCAACTCATTAAACTAACTGCTGTGAAATCTTGTGATCAGGGATTCTGCGCCTCAACTCCCCACGGATCATACACTGTCTCCAACTGCTCCTGGGAGGCGCCTTTGACCCACACACACACACACACACACATGCAGTCACACACAGAAACACACAAACACACACACACACACTAGCTGGTATGTGCAGTTGCGATATCATTTAATGGACTCACATGGTCCAAGTTAATCAGCTTTGCGTAAGTAGCTGCTCGGTCATCCGTGAAGATTTATTCCTGTTTTTGGATTAATCATATGATTATGACTGGCTTTCTTCCTTTTAGTCTGGAAACTTGTGTGGCCCTGAGCGTTTTGTAATCATCATCATCATCATCATCATGATCATCAGCAACAGCAGCAGCTCCAGCCAACCAAACTATCATCTGCCATATAACACCATGTCAGGCTTAAGTACTATTGACACAGCTCACTATTCCAGCTGAGCTTAAAAACTATAGTCAGATTCCTCATTAGGACTTCAACCAACAGTAACAGTAATACAATACAAAGACCACACACATACACACACACACACACACACACACACACACACACACACACACACAGCACTAGTTTTCATTAACATATTGGCTGTGCAGTATCAGTCCTTTTATCCAAAATTGAGGAAAGTATTTTAATGAGAAGCACATGACTGTACAATCCTAGTTAGGATGACAAGACCTTTTGTTGTAGCTGCACGCGCACACACACACGCACGCACACACACACACACACACACACACACACACACACACACACACACACACATATTTAACTGTTAATGTTGTTTTCATTGCATTACAGATGAGTGCTGTGAAACACAAGCAGCAAACAGTCGTCTGCATGCCTCCCGTGTAAGAAACACAGCATCAACTTAAAACTGAAAACCACATTCAACGTTTTTCACAATTCACATCATTCGCCATTCCTCTACCTACCGCGGCTGAGAATCAGAGAGATGGTGAAGCACAGACAGGACGAGATAATGGATGTGCTGAACAAAAGTGAGTGGATGGAGAGAATCAAGAAAAGAGAGCAGGAAGGATAAAAATAGAGAGAATGAAAAAAAAAAAGAGCTCCAAGCAGATTGGTCTCATTTTCCTGCACTTGAGATTGAAAAACACTGCTTTCTGTTAAATGTTAATCTTGTTTTCTCTCTCACTCACACTCTCTCACACACACACACACACACACACACACACACACACACACACACACACATTCTCAATAAAACATTACTAAATATAAATAAATTTAAAAAAAAGTGAGACACTGCAGGCAAAAACATAGCGTTTTGATTTAAGGTGATAGGTCTTCTTTCAGACTAGTGGAAAGAAAAAATCGTATTTATTGTTTATTTTACTGCACTTTGTCTATTTGTGTCTGTAGATTGCACGTAAACTCACCGAAAGTTAGCATTAGATCATGCCTCATTAGCATATTTAAACAAAAACATGTCACACACTAAATGATTGAGCAACTTATTGGTGAAACAGTGATTGATTAAACCTGACATGGCCCAATAAATTATCCCCTGCCTCTTATCTTAATGCAACGCTATCAGGTTGCTGGCTGTAACTTCATATTTAACGGACGGATATGAGAGTGACAGGAATCTTCTCCTCTAACTCTCGGCAAGAAAACAATAGTGAGTGTATTTAACAAAATGTCGTACTATTCCTTTGCTGTAATACCACCTATTGTCACGGCCTGAAGGGCATCCAAGGTATTCACCAGGTCATTATTATCTTTATTAAGCTTTACGCTTGACCACGTCTCGTCTGCCGCTCTGTAACTCTGATTAATATTAACTAAAGTACCCATCAATCACCTCATCTCTCGGAAAGAAAGTGAACACGAGTGCTTCCCAAAATGTTGTACTATTCCCTGAAGTAATAATGTAGAAGCAGCCTTATTTGATATTGTACTTACGAGTTCCCTTACGAACTTGAAATCAATTACTAACTAAACTAAGCCTCTACAGCCATGCTAGTTACTAACGTTAGTGGGATTCATCATCATGGGGATCTTGAATGAAATAAAAGTTGCATGGCAATCCATCCAGTAGTAGTTGTGACAGATCAACATTGCCATCCACCAGCACGGCTGAAAACCAAACGAATACACGCAGCAGAGCCTCTCTGAGAATATGATGCTTCAGGGCTGCTGCCAGCTGCACCTGGTTGGTAATTCAGCTCTGCGTGTTGAACAATTAGATCAAGAACCGAGAACTGAATTATGCTGGAGCAGTTTTAAAAGTGGCTTTAGAAGGTTTGAGGAGTTATTACTGTGGGTCTTGTAGCTGCTGTGAATCCACAAAGCAAACAAGCAACATGGCAACCTTTAAAGCAGTCAAAATAATAATAAAAAAAACACAATTTTCAGTGAAGTATTCTTTTAAGCGCACACACACACACACACACACACACACACACACACACATCAGGAGGCAACATCCGCTTCTGATAAGTGAAGCCAAATCTGAAGCGTCTTAAACTTGCAGTCTCTCTACTGACCAGCAGGGGGCGACTCCTCTGGTTGCAAAAAGAAATGTCAGATTGTATAGAAGTCAAATCACCCTACTTTTCACTAGATTTATTCCCTCAGTAAACAGTGTAAACATGGGATTATGGTCTCACTCAATAGTTTCAAGTCTTCTTCAATACAGCATGATGTTCATTTAATTATTTATTTATTTATTTAGTAAATTATGGTCCATTTAGAGTCAAATAGACGATATAAATCCAAGTTGGCGACGGCCGAAACTGCAGTCCAGAATACAATTGGCAACGTTGAGACGACTTTGGTTCAAATGCACCAGCAGATCAATTGTTTCCTGATCCTGAAAAACTTTAATCAACATCACATTGTGGAGCAGAATCCCCTGGAATCGTGACTGACGCCACAATAGCCACAAAGCTCTGTCCTAGACTGTGACCTTTGACATATCTCTCTCCTCCACCTTCACCACTGCTTCCTCGTCTCCTCTAGATGTGGTCTCCTCGCTCTGCCAAGAAGAAAGGAAGAAAACATCCTTGTTGTTTGTTCGCCTTCCCACTCGCAATCACACATTTCTCTTTTCACGAGAACAACCACATTTATGCAGCGGTTTATATCAGATTAATTGAAACGTGGAGATGAAAGGGACTTTTAAAACTCAAGAATGTGTAGTGGGTTTCTTTTTTCTTGTCCCGTTTGTACAGTTCAGAGACAGTGAGAGGAAACGAGGGGGGGAGGGGGGGGGGAGCCCCAATTTGAGGTTTGGAAAACCGTGACCTTGCACTCGGAATCCTGTGATATTGACGAAAAGATGAAACAAGAGGGGAGAAAGTGAGCGGGGAGGGAAAACAAAGAAAGACGGGGAGAGAGGAGAGGAGGGAGATTTGAGAAGCAGAAATCAAAGAAAGAGGGATTAGGCTGGAAAAAAAACAGAGCTCGACTGTCCTCGTATGTTACCGTTGTACATATCACACACAGACACACACACTAAGAGAAGCATTATGCTCTAAACACTCAGACAAAAGGGGAAAAGAGCAGCAGGCACGCACACACACACACACACACACACACACACACACACGGCTTCTGACAGCACTATAAATAGAGATTCTTCAATCCACGTCTACTCAACAACCACAACATTCTCCAGATACACACTCGCACACACAAACACTTCAGCTTCAGCTCACACTGTGGCTGCACTGATATGGTTGGAGAGGAAATTAAAGCCATCATAAAGAGGGGGAACTCGAGTTTGTCAGAGCATGTGCAGTTCAGCTGTTGTGCTCCATAGGATCTCCAGTAGGATGAAAGCGAAGGCGGTAAGCTGCCTTTGACTTTGAAAGGGAAGGAATAAAGAAGTTTGTCATGACGAAGACAGACAGAGGAGGACAAACAGAAGGGGGAATAATGAGGTCTGGCTTCGCTCTTTTCCCGCTGATTCTCTCAATGTGTGCCTGTTTCTTTAGTTTGTCGGGAGTGTTTCCTCTAGATGTCAGACAGAAGCCAAACCTTTCTCCGGCCAAAGTTTTTATTCCGATACTTAATCTTACCACTATTTATATTGCTGCTGTGTTCAAAAAAAAGTGTCAGCAATATTCAGCGTTGAAAATAGTAGGTGCTGCAATTAATATTGTGGTAGGTACATTGTTCCTGCGGTGGTGGAAGAAGTACTCAGATCCTTTACTTGGGTAAAAGTATAAATATCATAATCCAGAAAAGTTCTGTAATAAAACTTTTTTTACTTAAAGCTACTAATGAGGAACTTTAATTTTGTGTTGATTGTGGCGGTCCCTGTGGACAAAAGCGGAAAGTGTTTCAAGAACCAGGTTCCCTTTAGAAAAACTCTAATTTTAAAGCAGCGGGGGTCAAAGAGTGGGCTCCACTCAGTCCTGGTTCTGGTTCTCCTCTGCCTCCCTTCCCTCCAGCGGGCCCAGTAAAGACGGCCCGGGCCTCCAGCAGGGATTTTGTTTAATGTTGTGCAGACTTTACTTATAGAGGCTTCAGTATTAAACTTCAACAGTGAGGAAAGCTTCAACAGTGAGGAAACCGTCTTCTTTGACAGGATGAGGACTCATGTTCCGGCCTAACTGACGATTAGATCGTGTGAGATTAATGCCACGTCACAGTTCCCCTCACCATATACATTTCCTATATATGTTGCACAAGCATAAGGCCAAAGATCATTGAATGTTGAGTCGTGTCGGTGCCGAGTTACAGTTTTGAGAAGTTTTAAAGTTTTAGTGTCTTGTGGTCCAAAATGGGAAGCATGCTAATCAGCTGACTGTGTTTCCGAGTAAAACTTCACGATCAGTTAAAAGAGTTCTTGGTAACACGTTGTTTATCTTAATGGTATCAAGCGACAGGATGTGAGGTAATGATGTCATGGTATGATATTTGTAGACTTCAGCTATGTCGCAAAACATCAGAAATACAAACACTGGCAGATAAAACATTTTAAGAATAGAAAGTCATTCTTCACCTTGGAAAGTGCAGTTTGAAAAATAACCCAAACTCAAGGTCTTCAACCATTTCCCATGGTCTTCATCAGAACAACTTGTCATGGAGATGTAATGGTTGCCGTGCAACGTTTTAGGACTACTCAATCCCAACTCCAGGTCAATTTAAAAGCTTTTTATGGAGCGTGTGAGTCAGCAGGTTCATCTCCATTACAGATGAGCGACTCAAACTGTTGTTTGAGGTTAAGAATTAACTTCCTGTTTGAAGGTGCTTTATGAGAGATTTGGAGCATTTCTGTTGCCTCTCAGCAGCTCTCAGCAGGGCGACGGCTGAGCGGTGCAGAGCAGTCCTCAAAACTCGATGGATGAAACTTAGAACTGGGCGGCCTCAACTACAAAGCTAGAGTTTGGAGTGCTTTGCCAAAACAAAATGTTTTATCCATTTCGGTGAATGTGCACCAGTTTTGAGGTCGAGGGCTGTCGAAAATTCAAACAAGTACTTTGTTTGAACGCAACCCATACAGCATAATGCAAAGCCTCCTCAGTGAGAGAGTTTCTGAACATGTAATATTATACTGACTTTGCTTGAGGGATCAGCACAGATTATGCAGCACAGACACACTGCACATTATTAGAGAGGAAACATTCCTCAGATGGTTGGTGGTTCTGGCAACCTGGCTGCTTGGCACGTCTGTCTTCTGTGTGAGTGTGTGAGCGTGTGTGTGTGTGTGTGTGTGAGTGTGTGAGTGCGTGTTTAGTTGGCGGAACTACACACACTCCAATGTCACGGTCGTCTTCAACATCTGTCCACTTGTAGAATGACCCGCCAGGCTCTCCCACACAGAGCAACTCAGGGCACATTGCTTTCCAATGAGGAATAATGTTGCTTTCATTTTAAGCAACTCCAAACAACTGTAATGTGCAGAGTGAGTGTGTGTGTGTGTGTATATATATATATATGTATATGACACCGTGTTTTCTTAAATGTCTTAATAAGAAAACACAGTGTCAGTCTTAAATAGACCATAAAATAAGATTCTTGCAGATACCCCAACATACTGAAAGAGAAAGTGAGGGAATTTCCTCAACAGACTTCTAGAAAGTGCAGGTACTTTTTGGTGTACCAAGGTCAAAGCTGACACCGCTTGCAAATTATCACACAAAACAAATCACTACTCATCTCTAAAAAAAAAAAAAAAAGAACATTTTAATTCACCCTCTTGTGAGAATACATCTAAAACTATCTTGTTTTCCGTGTCTTTTACTTGATTTGTATCTTTTAAATGGTGGGCTGTACACTTAATCCTCTTTGTTTTACACATTGTCCATTAATGCTTTCTGTCCCTGTCTCTTTTCTTCTTCCTGTGCAAAGTACACAGTAAATAAAGTGCGCTTGTTCGCTGTGCTTTCCATGTGGACGTCCATCCAGAGACCTCTTTTGCCTCTTTGCCTCTTTAGCCACGCCCACACGGAGCGCTCAAACCGCCCATTGGTTGAACTGGACCCGGCCCCGCCCACTGGCGGAGTTTATAACTTGTGTGTAAAAAGAAAATAAAGCAGCGAGTGAGAGCGTCTCACAACAGGAGGGTCTCCCACTGCAGGGCGTCACGGGGTCACGGAGTCTGCACAAGACATGTTGTGAACAGCAGAAAATACTTTCTTAGACTTTTTTTCCTTTTGCCTTTTTTCTGTCTGTCTATGCATGAAGCTGTAAAAACCGTCCGCAGCGTCACAATGTGGAAACCCGCCGGTGGATCAAACGGCACCTTCAGCTCAGCCGCCGCCGCCGCCGCCGCGGTCACCTGTCTGCTCGTGACCGGGACGCTGGTCGTCACCGTGGGACACCCGCGCGGCGGAGACCCGGCGCAGCCTCCAGCCGGGAAAGCTTTCTCGGCGTACTTCAGGAAACTCACCCGGGAGAGGCGAGCGATGAGCGGCCCGCCGAGGAGGAGCGCTCCCGCCGGGCCGGTGGAGCGTCTCTCCCCGGACGACCTGTTCATAGCGGTGACAACCACCGGGAGGTATCACCGGCAGAGACTGGAGCTCCTGCTGGACACCTGGATCTCCAGGAACATGCAACAGGTGAGCCGGCGGAGTTATTTGGAAACAATTCAGATGAATTTCATGCAGAAAAAAACGACACAGAAAACACACTTTATGCAGCCAAATTAATAGAAATGGGACTTTGACGTCATAATAAATAAACAAAAACATGACCGTTGCAGCAGTTAGAAACTTGGTGAGAAGTGAACTGCTACATGCTGTGTTAATGTGGGTCTAAACCATTCAAAAAGGGAATAATCATTTACCTTTTATGGTATTTTGTGCAAATCCTAATCACACAATAGAAGGAAAAACCAGATTAGAGCTTTGAGCTGACTTATAAACTTGCGGTCTTGTGTTTATACTTCATCAGCTGGTGACGGGTCATGTGAAGGAAGGGACATTTTCTATCTTCCGGTGCTGATTAATTAGGATCAGAGCCTAAACGCGTATGATCATGGTCTTGTGCAAAGTGTGATCACATGTTAGATAGATAGATAAATACTTTATTAATCCCGCAAGGGGACTTTTTTTTTTTGTGGTACAGCAGCATTTTTACATAAGAAAATATTTTTTTTTTTACATAAGAAAGAACAATATATACAAAAATAGAATAGAATATTAAATTAAATTAACTAACAAAACGAAACAGTAGTGCAAGATGTAATCCACAACAACAAAGGAGCTATGTTATTAGTCCCCGTGGGACAAAGGGAAGTTGTATTGTGTAAAAAGGTGTCCCTGGTCTCCTGCTGCAATTGCCAGCGAGCTCTAATCCCCCTAAAACGTGACGGGGTCCTCCGGCTCTTTGATCCAGCCTGCTGGTGAATTGTAAATCAGAGATAGAGGCCTTTGTAATGCATGACAGGGAGATCTGAGGGCTAACAGCTAACGCGTTGACTTTAAACAAGCTGGGGGGGTCGGGGGGGGCGTAAAGAGGACATAAAGAGGACATAAAGAGGACAGACTACACTGCAGGACTCTCATGAGGGACCCTGGATTTCATTAGCCTCAAAGAGAAGCAGATTGGCTTCAAGGCTGCAAATGAAACAAAACAACTGTTGACTGTAGTTTAGACTGTCATCAACATGCAGAGTCTCGTTAGAGTGCATCATATAAAAAACAGCTCATAAAAACCGAGACGTTGGCTTTGACATTTAACTCCCTTGACTTTCAGCAGCTTCAGGGCTGGACAGTAACTTAATACAAATACATTTTTAAGGTACTTTTTGTTCATATTTCTACTTCTTCTGTTTACACATATACTCGACTATATTACATGCTATTAAATCACACCGTGTCACTTTAACTTCTATAAAGGTTCTTCTCATTCTACTACATTTAAGAGTGGAATAGTGTCATTTATACACCACTAGCAGCTAGGCAGCTGTACTTATAGTTATGTTTGCTTTCAAATGATTCAATGATTATAAACTACCCAACCGCAGATAAAGGAGTTTAGATTTTGCTCCATTGGAGCAGGTTCAACATTAAAATACCTCACCTTCATTCTAACCCTCACCCAGTCATAATAACTCTGAAAGAAGACATTCTTTAGCCTGGTACTTTCACTTTTGATACTCAATTTTATGTGTAATTTAGTAGTTTTCTATTGCACCATCTTTTACTTTTCTAATCTGACTATAGGGCTACGACTCATGACTTACTTTGGATTAATCTAAAGATTATTTGTTTGATGGATTCATATTATGGGAATGTGCCAATATAAATCCAAGCTACTGTCTTCAGATGTCTTTTTTATTTTTCAGCCAAAAATCTAAAACCCAAAGATATTCACTTTACCATCATTCAGAAGTAAAAAAAAAAAAAAAAAAGGAAACACACACATTTCCAATGAATGGACTAATCACCGGCACTTTACATGAATTCTTCTTCCGTCACTGATCACATTAGCGACCATCTTCTCCTCATCATTGAGCCGAGCGGCCCTGTGATCTGGAGGAGCTGTAACACGACTACTGGGTTTGAAAGAGAGACATTGAGCCTCACAGATAAATATTTGAGATCAGACGGCTTTCTCGGTCTGAATCACGGTGGTGAGTGAGTCAAAGATGGATCTGTTGCTGCGAAAACACATGGGCCTGTGGTGAACTGCACCCAGCGGCTTCAAAGCTGCTAATCGAATGCAGACGCGGCTGTGGAGCGCACGGCGGTCGCTCTGATTCCCATTTAAACCAGTTTGAGGAAGGACTCGCTCCAGTCTCATCTCATCTCGGGCTGCACAGAGGCTGTTGACATGTAAATAGAGCTAATAGAGGGGGAATCAGCTGGTGTGTGTGTGTGTGTGTGTGTGTGTGTGTGTGTGTGTGTGTGTGTGTGTGTGTGTGTGTGTGTGTGTGTGTGTGTGTGTGTGTGTGTGTGTGTGTGTGTGTGTGTGTGTGTGTGTGTGTGTGTGTGTGTGTGTTCCTGCCTTTGCTCTCACGGTCAGGTGTGCGCGTGTGTGTGTGTGTGTGTGTTTGTAATTCTACCTGTTTCCCAGACACACCTATGAGACTGCTGAGTAATGGAAATACAGCAACACACACACACCCCTTCACATACACAAATGCCCTGGGAACTCACAGGATTTCTCATGGGAAGTTAAAAATGTGTCTGATCACAAGAGTAAACACACACACACACACACACACACACACACACACACCACTTTCTCCTGCCTCAGTGGTTGTTGTGTTGTCGCTGTTTCCTCTGTAAATCCTGGTGACCCCCCCTCCCCTCCCCCCAACTCTCGACCTCCTTCAAATCCTAATTTTTTTCTCACTCTGGACCCCCCCCCCCCTCCCCCTCCCCTCCTGTCCTCCTATGACACACACTGACTCACAAGCTGACTGCTCTGGAGGCTTAAGAGGCTCAGCGCTAAGGGGAAAAGCCTGACAAAAACTCACAGCTGGCTGGACACACCTCTCTCTCTTTTTTTTTTTTTCTCTCTCTTCTCTCTCTCTCTCTCTCTCTCTCTCTCTCTCTCTCTCTGGGGTGATCACACAGGACGTAGACCAAAGATTTATTATTGACTTTGTGCCGCATGGCGGGAAGGTTGCCGAGCCCTCTGAGCCGGGTCCTCTCACTGGGGAGGGCGTGCGTCCAGTAAAAGCCTTAGCGCAGATCTCTTGTTATTGTCCCTCCAGCACTTTGGATTTAAAAAGAATCTGCCACTAATGAAGTTAAAGCGCTGCCTTCATGCTGTAATTTGAGGATGTTGACACGCCGATGAAGCAATTACAGATCTTTCAAGGGACATTAAGTAAATGGACAAGTTAACGCAAACTTTAAATTAAGTAAAAACATTAGATTTTTTTTTTTTTTATTTGGTCCTTTGCGGTTAATTAATGCCTGAAGGCTGTAATGCACAAACCTCTTCCCTGCTGACGTGGTGCCAGGCCGCACTGCAGCAACCCTTCAGGTATCGATCTGTCCGCTGGAAGGTTGAGAGTCGACTTGGCTGCTATTAAAGAGTTATACTTCAGGGACATGTATTCATTCTGTTAACAGCGTTTAAATTACTATATATTTGATTGTCCTTGCTACTTTAAAACCAAATTTGGCCCATTTTTTTTTTTACTTGGACCAAACTAAATGTTTGCGCTCCAGAGATCAAATCAATTAATTACATTGCAATAAGACCGAGGATCGCTCCACAGTCTGCGTGTACATCTGATTATCAAATATAAATATACAACAGCCTTCCTCACCGTAGCCTCAGTGTAACCAGACAAGAGACAACGCTCAACAACAACAAATAAACACAAATTATCGACAATAAAAAAAACGAGCTGTGACGTCACGGCACCAGTTTTTTTTGTTTTTTTGGGGGGGGGTTTTACACACGCACGAAGCGCGCGATCTACTCCAGGTTCAAATTCTCTCCTTTTTTTTATTTTTTTTTTTATATAACCAGTTCTTTCGGTCAAGTTTCGAGCCGAATGATGACGTCAGGGATGAACGTCCTCGGAGGCCACAGCACGTTCACCTGGTGCCTCAAATCAATTAAAAACGATGCAACTTTTTTAATTTTTTTTTTAACTATGTCAAGGTACAACAATGTTAATTATAACCACACGCCATATATCATCCTTACTTTGATTGTGCTTGATCATCATTTCCGGGGTGCTGAGCGTCTCCTCTCTGGAGCTCCGCCCCCTGCGGCCGCAGACTCACCTGCAGCCGTGGCGGCCAACAACGCTTGGGATAAATAGTGTTTAAGTGAAAGTAAAATTACCTAAAGGAAGAAAAAGAAAACTGCCTACAAGCACACCATTCTTTTTTGCCTTCAGTTTGATCTTCAGCAAGTGAAACTGCTTATTCATTATTTTCTCATTTATTCGTGATTTTATAATCTCAAAAATAATCAAGTTTTTTTTTTTCTGTTTTTTTTTCGTAAATTTACGACTTTAATCTCACAGAATGTTCAGTTTGCCCATAAAACCTCTTTGTACGCGTTGTCTATATGTTCAGGATCATTATCCCGCTGCATTATCCTAGACTTTAGGGACTATGTGTATAAAAAGGACTACAAGTCCTCCACCGTCCACCCACCTTGGACGTAAACATGGTGAAATTAAAGCTGAGATTCAGAACTCTAAACCTCATTCTCGTAGTTTCATCTCCGAACTATTGTCCTGGAATACGGAGCCGAGACAATATTTACAGACCCCGCTCTGTATGTGCACCCAGGCTGTGTGTTAACTTCCTGTGGAAAGTTGAGGGGTCTGCACGGCTTCCTGAGTGCGCAGTGACCCCGCCCCCGTCACTCATCACGTAAACACACACACACACACACACACACACACACACACACACACACACACACACACACACACACACACACACAGCTACAAAGTTGAGACCAGCTGCTCTGCTGCTGATAGACAAGAGGCTTACCTTTTTGTCTTGGCCTCCATCCAACATCAGCATTGCCTGCTGCGGGTGCTGCTGCGGGTGTTGGTGCTGGTGTGTGACCGAGGAAACAGGTGGAGTCTCACCTGAGGTCGTAGGCGATCGTCCACGAACAATGATGATGGAGCAGTGAAAGTGTGTACGAAGGCTGTTTTTTGTTCCCCCGCTGGTCACTAAAAGCCGCTGGAATAACATTAACTGTTTGGGGTTTTTTTTTGTTTTTGTTTCCACAGACGTTCGTGTTCACTGACAGAGAGGACGAGAAGCTGAGGAAAAGGATGGGTGAGCAGCGCACACACACACACACACACACACACACACACACACACACACACACACACACACACACACACACACACACACACACACACACACACACACACACACACCCTCACGGAGCAGTTTCGCTGAGTCGCAGCAGTGTTATCTGCAGTCTGTGAGCAGGAAAGCAGGAACCAGGCTGCTGACTGGGCAATACTGTGTTTCCACAAAGTGCAGGAAGTCACTGCAGTTTCATCAACAGGCCTTTCCTCGTCTTACTCGTGGAATTGTTTTACTTTCAGCGAGGTATTTTTCTCACTATCGTACGACTCAAAGCAGAAAAAAAAGGTGTAATTAGGATATTTATCAGCATTCTGCTTCTAGTAGTATCTAGCTGCAACAATTACTAACTATTTTATTAATCACCAACTGTTTTGATAATCGATTTATCTGTTTGAGTCATTGTTTTAAGAAAGCAAATTGGCAAAATTCTCTGATTTCCAGTGGATGCAACTAAAGATTATTTTCACTGTTGATTAATCTGTCAGTTCCTTCTATAAAATGTCAATCAGTGTTTTGTTTTGTCCACAACTCAAAGATATTCAGTTGACTGTCATAGAGGAGTAAAGAAACCAGAAAATGTTCGTATGTATGTATGTATATATGTACCTTTTTCTTTCTTAAAAAAATGACTCAAACCAATGAATTGAGTATCAATATAGATGGCGCTTAATTTAATAGCTGACAATTAATCCATTAATCGTGATTCCAGCTTCTTAAATGTGAATATATTTGACAGTAAACTGAATTTGTGTTGTTGTGAACAAAACAAGACATTTGAGGATGTCCTCCCAGACTTTGGGAAACACTGTTTGACATTTTCTTTCCCAACTTTCTGACATTTAATTGAGAAAATAATCCACAGATTAATCAACAGTGAAAATAATGGTTAGATGCAGCCCTAATGTGATCACATTTTTAAACGTCTTTCTTGCTTCTCAATGAAATATTAAGTCAAAGTTGCATCATCAAACATACATCTCTGCCCATTATAATTCTCCCCGCTGCTGTGTCAGTGTTGGTTATTGATTATTGTTTGTCATTGATCGTCAGGAGCTCACCTGATCAACACCAACTGCTCAGCAGCCCACAACCGCCAGGCCCTCTCCTGTAAGATGGCTCTGGAATACGACACCTTTATCAACTCTGGCAGGAAGTAAGACACACACACACACACACACACACACACACACACACACACACACACACACACACACACACACACACACACACACACACACACAGTAACACTTGACATAGACACAAGGAGCTTTTTTTACCAACCCTCCTCCGTCGCAGGTGGTTCTGTCACGTGGACGACGATAACTACGTGAACGTCGGCTCCCTGCTGAAGCTCTTGTCTCAGTACGGTCACACGCAGGACGTCTACATCGGCCGGCCCAGCCTCGAGCGACCAATCGAGGCCACGGAGAGCCTCGGCGCCACTCAAATGGTGAACTTTTACTGGTTGATTGTTCGATTCTGCATCTCCCCGCTCCGTAACGGAGATGTGCGTCTAGATCTCGGTCTCTGGGTGTTGCTGCTTCGTCTCACAGCCTCAAAATGACCAGACGAGACTCTGGAACTAGAGCTAACTGTATCGCCTCAAACACGTTGCCCTTTTGCTTCTGCTCCAAGAGCATTATGGGTAATAAAGTCCTTTTTTATAATACAATGTACAATCTTCTGTACTTATTACTTAAAAAAATCCCACATATTCAAGAGAAATGTACAGGATTCTTTAAACTTGATATCTCCCACAATATCTGTTTTACATGAACTATTAACTTATTAACGTCCCTTCAGGAATAAACATCAGTTTCATTAAAGAACACTGGGTAGTCGCTCTCTTCTCAAAAAAGACATTCTTTAAGTGGAAACATCAGCTCACGCTGCTTTCCTCCTGAGCTCAGCTACTTAGCTGAAGCCCAACATGCTGTGTGTGTGTGTGTGTGTGTGTGTGTGTGTGTGTGTGTGTGTGTGTGTGTGTGTGTGTGTGTGTGTGTGTGTGTGTGTGTGTGTGTGTGTGTGTGTGTGTGTGTGTGTGTGTGTGTGTGTGTGTGTGTGTGTGTGTGTGTGTGTGTGTGTGTGTGTGTGTGTGTGTGTGTAATGTAGAGTGTGTGTAATGTAGAGTGTTTGTGTGTTTGTGAGCAGAAGCAGGTGCGTTTCTGGTTCGCCACAGGCGGAGCAGGATTCTGTCTGAGCCACGGCCTCGCTCTCAAGATGAAACCCTGGGCGAGGTAAAATCCTCAGCAGTAGACAAACGATATTAAGATATCTATCGCCACCGTTTTCAGCTCCATCATAAAACCCTTCTTCTTCTTCTTCTTCTTCTTCTTCTTCTTCTTCTTCTTCTTCTTCTTCTTCTTCCTCCAGCGATGGCGCCTTCATGGCGACAGCTGAGCACATTCGCCTCCCGGACGACTGCACCGTCGGTTACATCGTGGAGGCGCTGCTCGGCGTGAGCCTCATCCGCTCAGCGTTGTTCCACTCCCACCTGGAGAACCTGGGACTGGTGTCAGACATACACAGCCAGGTACACACACACACACACACACACACACACACACACACACACACACGCACACAACTCTCTCTAAACAGCTTGTGGTTGTCACCGTTTAGGTGACGCTCAGCTACGGCACAGTGGAGAACAGCAGGAACACGGTCAACCTGAAGGGGCCGTTCTCGGTACATGAAGACCCCACAAGGTAAAACATCCCCGCGTGTGTCAGTCTACGGCGGTGATTTAGTTTCTCCGATACGCAGAAGGGGGAACGGTATAAAAAGAGTGCGACATCTGTGGCTATCGTGAAAGATTTTTCATTATTACCTAATTGTTTGGCCACAGTGAGAAATGGCATCAGAATGCTGGTTTGTTTGACCAACAATCAGACACACAGAGAAAAGTATCAAATCTTCACAATGGAGAAGAAAATGTTTGCCGTTTATGCTAAATTAATCTATTTATCAAAATAGCTGCTGTCCACCATCTAACCATATGAATAATTCATCGTTTTAGGTCTTGTTCTCCTATGTACAACAACTTGTTAAAAGATAAATAAAAATAGAGCCGGGTGGGGGGGGTGTTCATAAATTTGTGACTTTATCATTTAAGAGAATATTCAGAATATTTTTATCTTTTTATAAATGTGTTTTTTGTTCTCACAAATATATTCTAAAAACTTTTATAATCTCAGAAAATAATCAAGTATTCTTCTTGTAGAGGTCTGATTACCTCCCTCCGCCACCTCTGTGACTTTAGTTTAGCCTGTGAACGCTCGTCTGTGATGCTCAGTCGAACACAAAAGGTGACCTTCTCTCTGGATATTTACAGTACGGGGGGCCATGACATCGCACTGAAAGGAACCACATTACAGGCCAACCAAACAATTCAAAGGATAAAAACAAAAACTGATCTTATCGTCGGCCTTCCTGACATTAAGGGGGCATTCATTTTTTTATTTGTCCAGCTTCCCGTCTGTCCTTCCCCTTCTTTACTTTGTCCCCTCGTCAGTAATTGTATCATTGTGTATCGATTTGGGCTAATTGTCGTTTTTTTTTCTTTTTTTCTGCGGCAATAGACTCTGATGGCAGTGTGCCCAGTGGAGGGGGGGGAGGGGGGTGAGGGGGGGTTAATGAGATAAGCTCATTGACCTGCTGGTGGACGGGTTAATGGAAAAAGATTAAAGATCTTTTCGAACGCCCAATAATAGATACTGTTTATTGCATTTTATCTAATATGTCCAACGCAGCCCTGCAGCTGTTTCACTGTTTCAGGAAGCGCTTCAGTTTTTAAAACATGTGTACTACAATGCTCCTTTATGTAAGACCTTCTCATGTGTGTATGTTTTTACTACAGTCACAAGCTTCCTGGCTTTGTGCATTGTGTGTAAACGAATGTATGCACACGGCTAATTGTGTTCACAGTCTTATTTTGAAATCCCCAGTCGGCGGCTTCCAGGCATTGTGACACTCGTTTCCCGCTCTGTCTCAGGTTCAGGTCGGTCCATTGTCTGCTGCACCCAGACGCCGCTCGCTGCCCCCGGCCGCTTTAACACCCATCCAGAGACGCGGGCCGACTGGGGTGGAGGACGAGGACCGAGCGTCTGGCTTCACTCGACGTTCTCTGATGGAGGAGGAAGTCCCCGTAGACGTCCAGGATGGGGAGAGAAAGGAGTCTCGCCGCTGCCCTCTCCTGGTGCCCCCGAGAGAGAAACGTTTAAGCGTGAATGTTTTCCGCTCGTCCGACTGCAGTCTGAGTGGAAGACTGACTTCTTTTTTTTTTTTTATTGCTTTGACACCTGAACTCTTCCTCCCTGTGAAGTGTTGCTGGGTGTCAAAAGGCCAAACACTGCAACAGGAGAAGAAGAAGACTTGTGGTGAAAATAGTTGGATAATATGAAAAATGGAGACACGGCTTTTTATATTTTTAGATCCGGAGAGTTTTATCAGTTATGATGACATTGTGTGTGTGTGTGTGTGTGTGTGTGTGTGTGTGTGAACCCGAATTCACTGAGAGCCAGACTTCGCTACAACAAAGTCCGATCAATCATCTAATCCAACTCTCTGCAACTTCATTTTCAAAATGTTTTAATTATCCGTTTTAAGTTGAATCGTCTAAACCACTTTATTTAGAGGTAAAACTGGAAGCGAGCACGCTTGAAAGTCGCCTCTGATCCCATCACACGTGGAGGAGGTCAAAGTTGAACCGCGAAGTCATCCGTAAACTGGCCGTTGACCTTTTTTTATTTTCTCTTTCGAGTAAGTTTGACAGGTTTGTTTCTTGTTTCCCTCCAAATGTCTTTTTTTTAGCCGCGCCGTCACATTCACAGATCTTCGTTATTAACGCGCTGAGAGACGATATTATTATTGAAATGATGGCCAACAGTGTGAAAGTAAGTGTTTTTGTGATATTTCACTGGGAACCAAAGTGCTGGACCAACAGACGACCCCCCACAGATTGAGGTTCTCATCCCCAGAGACTCATCTGTGGCCGGTCCAGCTTTCCCCTCACGTCCTCGTACATTTCCAGCGTCTTCTCTTCACCTTGTGAAAGATCGTTCTTCTGATTATGTGTGAATCGGTCACCTGGTTGCACAGCCTGCCTTCAACACGTGGCACTGTTACGGTGAAAAGGATCAAATCAGCAACTTTTTTTTGTCTTGTCAGCGTTCAGTATTATCTTTTCCCTGAAGTATATCGTCATGCCTGAGCACTTTGCCGTTTTATTTCTGCTGTTTGCAATGCATATTTTGAAAGCTGCATATTATTTTTTTTTCCCCAAACATTTTGGGTAAATGCACTTGACGAGAGTTAGATCTCGGGGTTATTTCTGAGCTTTGGAGGAGCTGGTGAGCTGATCTGTTGACACAGTTTCCTCCCGTCGTCGGTTCCAGCTACATATTTGCCGCGCAGACGTGAATGTGATGTCAAGTCTTTTCATCTAACTCCTTAAGAGTATTACAAATAAGAGTATTACCCAAAATGAACTATTTTTTTTTTTTTTTTTTTTTAATCTCAGAACTAATCACATATTGTATGCTCATCCAGTGAGGCCTGCTACAAATTATTCTTTTTAAAAAGCCAATATCGTGTTAGACTGCTTGGAAACCGTCACACGGCAGCAGTGTAACAAAGAGTGACTCATGTTGGGTCGTCTTCTATCTTTCTGTGCGTTGAAAGCATTTGTTGCAACTGAGTGAAAGTTATTCAGTTAAATTCTGTCCCTTGTGAAATGAATGTACATGATGAACAGTTGCTTCTGAAGCGTACATGCTCTCTCCAGTATCTGGACTGTATGAAGACATGCAATAAAAAAAAAACTTTAAAAAAAACAAACTTTTTTTTGGTCTGTGATTGCGAGCCGGGGGATTTTAAATGGGGTTGTAAGGGTCACCGCCTCCGCCTTTCACCTCTGACCTTGTTTATGAGCTGATGGGTTCCTTTCTGGAGACCCCCGCCGCCGCTGCCCCCCCCAACAACAACAGCCGTCCTCTTATCTGATCGAGCCATGCACAAGGCCCTGGAGAGATAAAGGCAGAACCAAAACATTAGCGTGCGTGTGCGTGCGTGCGTCTGCGTGCGTGTGTGTGCGTGCGTGTGTGTGTGTGTGTGTGTGTGTGTGTGTGTGTGTGTGCGCGTGTGTGTGTGTCTCCTCTGAGAGGTCAGACAGTGTGGACCACTGAAAGTTAAGACAAACAGTAGCGTTTCTGAGAGGTTACTCTAAAGGTTTAACCTGCTACTGAGTGACATCTGCTGGCCGCATGTGTTACTGCAATGTGTGTCAACTAGTTTTGTTTATTGAATATATATATATGTATGTATGTATATGCATGCAAAATTTGCTGTATTGTATCAGTTAAGGCTTTGTACTGTATGTGAGACCTTTTATTTGCAGTTAGCAACACCATCACCTCCAGTGACGATGCATGCAGTCTGAAACGATATTCTTGTAACAAGCCACGGCCGGTGGCTTGTTACAAGAGAGTTGCAGGTTAAACCTGCAACTTTTTCTTTCTAAACTATGGTTTAGTATGTAATAGAATAAAAACGTACATTTATTGATAGTCAACATACAAAGGATGCATTTCACATATGTTTGATGTCAGCTGCCGTGAAACAAATGGAACCATAAGAGAGTTAAAATGTCCCATTAAATGCACTAATACTACCAGGATGAGTGGAGATTAAGGGAGGTAATTACCTTGTACCTTATATATAATTGATAGTAAATTGCCTGGAGACGAACTTCACCGGCAATGAAATGGATTTTATTAATTCAACACTCAATTTCCCGTATAATTAGTATCAAATTACAGATTTGTTTCCAGGAATCATCCTACAGTTACCTTCTCGGAAATTAAACAAAACTATGCAACCTGTAACTTTCTGTGACCAACCAAGAAAAAAAAGTCACAAACCCCACTGCCTTTAGCGTCTTGGATTTCCATGAGCAAATCCCCAAGTTCACGTAATTTGGAGGGATCCCTCGCTGAAATCCTATGGACTGTGTCCAACCGCTGAAACAGAGACCTCTCAATTATTTCAGGAGCAGCATAGCACTCACGCAGTCTCTCCCATGCCTTGTTCAAAGCCAGATAGGTGTTGCTTACATACACTGAGTGTATGCGTTTCACCCATTCACGAGATTCCTTCCCCAGCCATTTAGTCATGAGGTCCAATTCTTGGGTTGCTGTGAGATTAACTTTGCCAGTGGCATTGGTGAATGAAGAGCACCATGGGCGGTAATGTTCCCCAAGGTTCAGTACTGGGGAAGACCAAGAAAGACCAAGAAAGTGGATCACATCACTCCAGTTCTGAGGTCTTTGCACTGGCTTTCTGTCCACCAAAGAATTGACTTTAAAATCCTGCTGATGGTTTATAAAGCACTGAATGGTTTAGGGCCTAAATACATTTCTGCTGCTACCTTATGGACCATCCCGACCTCTTCCTCGTCTGGGACTGGTCTACTTTCTGTTCCAAGAGTCAGAACTAAACATGGAGAAGCAGCGTTCAGTTTTTCTGCTCCACATATCTGGAACAAAGTCCCAGAAAGCTGCAGGTCTGCTGAGACCCTCAGAGACCCTCAGCTCTAAACTGCACTGCAACTTATAATCTATTTTTAGCTTTTTAATGTTTTACTGACTGTTTTTAATGTCTAAATGAATGTTCTTAATTGTTTTCTTTTGCATAATGTTTTGATGCTTTTTATGGTTTTATGTGAAGCACTTTGAATTGCCTTGTTGTTGAAATGTGCTATATAAATAAACTTGCCTTGCCATATATGTATATAGATCTATAGATATATCTATAGATATATATCACAAATAAACATACATATGCAAAATGAGCTCTTTTGGAACCTGTAAGTTTCTGTGACCAACCAAGAAAAAGAAAAAGTCACAAACCCACTGAGATAGAATCCCTTTTATACAGATTTAAAAATGTTAAAATCAGACTTACAATTGCACAATAAAGGTCTCTGTTTCCCACTATAAGACTTTTTCAAGAAACAATCCAGTATTTCCATTAGTTTGAATATTTATTGATTACACATTGCATGAAATCATTTTAAATGCAGATATTCGCTTATATGCAGTGTGTTTCCTCAGACACAGACTTATTATACATTGTCATTGCTGTAAATATAATGACGTTATTTTTTTATTAAGACAAAGACAATAAAAACTGCTGTGGTTCTTACCATCACTCTTATGTAATTAATATTTCACAACAAAATTAAGGCAACCATTTCAATCCCAAGTGGACTCTCATGTGTGACTTCAGATGTCCCTGTTGTGTAAATCTTTTACCACAAACGTCACATCCAAATGGTTTCTCGCCTGTGTGGACTCTCGTGTGACCATTAAGATTCGACCGACGGTTGAATCTTTTCCCACAAATGTCACATCCAAATGGTTTCTCACCTGTGTGGACTCTCGTGTGTACATTAAGATTCGTACGACGGTTAAATCTTTTACCACAAACGTCACATCCAAATGGTTTCTCACCTGTGTGGACTATCATGTGTAACTTCAGATGTCCCTGTTGTATAAATCTTTTATCACAAACGTCACATCTAAATGGTTTCTCACCTCTATGGATTCTCGTGTGTACATTAAGATTCGTCCGACGGTTAAATCTTTTCCCACAAACGTCACATCCAAATGGTTTCTCGCCTGCGTGGACCTTTTGCTTCACTCTGAATAATTTCTTACAAACCAAACAGATGGAGGACCTTTTGCCACAATTACATATTGTGTGTCGCTGAAGTGACCCCTTGGACTTAAAGAGGCTCAGGGATTTTTTGCCAGCATTGCATCCACCATCACCTAGAGGGGCTTCCTTGGAGTTCAGAGCAGTTTCAGGTCCAGGATCTGACAAAGGTTCTTGCCAATCATCAAAACGGAATTCAGTCTCAGAAGAGCCTGAAGCCGTTTCACCAGTTTTTGGTTGCGAATGATTATCTTGATCCAGACTCATGGCTGGTTCTGATCCTCCACAGTCCTCTCCATCAGCTTCTGTTATTATTCGCTGAGCTGGAAGCTCTACTTCTCTGTCGTCGTCCCTCTGGCTTTGATGAAGCTGGGAAGACGGAGGTTTCTCTTCATCATCTTCACTCTTCACAGGGACAGCAGTGAATGGCGGTGATATCAGCCTGGTGATGTTGGCCTCCTCCAGTCCACTGAGACGTTCTCCCTCCAGACCGGTCCAGAGTTCCTCCTGTTCCTCTTTTATGTGGAGGGGCTCTGGGTCCTCCTGGTCCAGGATGGGGCTCCACTCAGGGGGGACATCATCTTTAACAACCAGCAGCTGCTGGTCATCTGCAGGGAGCACATTATGGACAACTGTGACTTCACACTAGTCAACATTTAATTAGTGAGATCAGTGATGATCTTGTAGTATATTTTGCTCTGTAATGCATAAAGATAGCATACGTGAAGGGGCCTGTGACTTTGGAATGTCGGATCCATTGCTGTTGTTACACATGGGGTACTCGTTGGGTACCCCCACTGGGGAATGCTCCTTGACCTGGAGGATGGAGGAGTAGCTATGCCTATGTCCGAAACATGTCTTTCATTGGGGGCCCTGTTTATGACGTCATTTTATCCTCAAGTCTGGGGCGTAAACAACATCCATATATAAGTGATCGGGAGATCCCCGACGGGAGAGTTCTGTTCGACTTTGGGACTCTCCGGGTGTTCATGACGCCCGTCTTGACATATGTTGCTTGTTTGTAATAAACTTCATTATACCAGCAAGAACAGTGTCCGCGGAGATTCCTTCATCATCACTCCAACATCACTGTCGCTTGAAATATACAACAATCTTCAGCAGTGTTCATTTTATCTATATTACTACAAAAGCGTTAGTGGCAGCCATTTTCTAGGAAACTAGTAGAAACGTATTTGTGTTAAAGTCTTAATAAATAACAATTATTCCTGAACTTTAGTTTATTGTAGCTCACTTAGTCAAAAATATTTTATTTTGCAAGTTAATAAGATTTAAATGTTTGCAGAGGATTTAAAGTAAAAACCACAGTCTAAAACACTTTGGCCTCTATCACACAGCCACTAACTGCTGCTGCTAGGTAGAACTAATGAAGAGACTGAGAAAAAAGTTGAAAATGTACAAACCTGATCTGTTCAATTGAACTTTCGGGTTGAAAACCGCATCCAGTAGTTTGTGTTGTCGCTCCTTTTCTTTGAGGCGAGACAGCTCCTGCTCGTAATCTGCTATCGTTTTGTCAAACAGTTCAAATATGTCTTCAGCGGCCGCATCTAGTCGCTGTTTCAGCAACGATCTCAGCATTTTTTTTTGTTTTCTCAAGTAGCTAAACCCAATGACAGAAGCCTTTTCGCTAGAAAATGTCCTCACAAGTGTCTTCAGCATTTAAAACGTAGTCAAAAACAGTTTGGTCTCTTTCAAACAATAACTGCTGCTGTTGCTAGGTTCTGAACCAATCATTCCATTTTCAGTTACTTTGAATGGCAGGCTTTATTTAATAGATATCACCGTTTGCATTACAAGTTTTCTAGAATGTTATGCTTAACTATGCAAATGAGGCATTGTCTTATTAAATATGTGCTCATTTGCAGAACAGAAATCTGGCCATAAAGCCAGCTTCAAAATTCTTGTTTTATTCTGTTGACATATTGGGTTCAAAGGTTTTTACAGAGGGAATTTAAAATATATATTTGTGTCACTTTACAAATTGTCACAAATTAGAAAACAGTGTCGGAGCCATGAAAAAATCTATATATTCGCAGTGTTTTTAAGAGGAAAATGTTCTATAAATCAGGCTATAAATTATATATTAACATACACTGTGGAAATTTTATGAATATAGACAGTTTCTTGAATATTATATATATATGTACACACATATATATTGGTGTGGGTGTTTTTTGGTTTTTTGGGTGTTTTTGGTTTTTTTTTTGTGGTTTTTGTTGGTTTTTGATATTATATATATATGTACACACATATATATATATATATATGTACGTACATATATATGTGTGGATATATATATATATATATATATTCACATATATATATACGTATATAGACCCTCAGAGACCATCAGCTCCTTTAAATCCAGATTCAAGACTTCTCTGTTTGCTGTTGACTTTAATTGAACCAGATTCAAGGATCTTAATCAATTTCTGAATTCCACTACTGTATTTTAATTCTCAAACTGCACTACAACTTTTAATCTACATTTAGCTTTTTAATGTTTTAATGACTGTTTTTAATATTTAAATGAATGTTATTAATTGTTTTTAAATCTTTTCTTTTGCATTATGTTTTGATGCTTTCAATATATATATATGCGTATATATACAGTACATATATATATATACATACACATGTATATGTATGTAAGAATTAAGGACAAGGACCTCAATGAATAGATCAACACTTGACGGTCACCTCTCCGTTCACTCACATTAAGAAACAATCTGCAGTCTCGATCAGTACGTTAAAGTTGCTTTAATTTCTTTTTTTTAAAACATTTATTCCAGGCTGAATGATATCATTACCACAGTTTTGACATGTACATCATTAATATCTTAGTTAAACCATCGGAAAATAAAAACAGCCATAGAAAACAATGTTTGTCCGTCACATCTGGACAGAGGTGTACTTGAAGACCTGTAAATACCACACATATACACACAGACATCGCTGACTCTCGAACATGAGCGTGGATCTTTTTTTTGTTTCTTTCTTCCCCTCCCCACCAAGACCGACTGCACCGGATCGGTTGAATCCCAGAAAGCGTCGCGCAGGAATTCAAATACAACTTTAAGTCAGCTGTGCAGACCACACTGGAATAGTTTTATTAAAACATTGCAAGACAGAGAGTCATTCACCATTAATAAGAGAGGAAAAACGCTGCTCTTGCCTTTGTTCTCCTACAAAACAGCTAGCTATTGTTTTATCTTTAAAGTTTGATTTTTTTTTTTTACAAGACAGAGAGAGAGAAAAAAAATAAAAAAGACGTGATATGAAGAGTGTTGTAAGAGTTTTAAAAACATTATGAAAGGCCATTAATCAGTGACTAGTCCCACAGATCTTAACATTGTTTGCATTTATGGTGCAAAATAAAAAATAAAATAAAACCCCACTGTAAAGTACTAGACCATAGGTAGCATTGTTACCATAACATGGACATTTTCTCTCTAGTAAAATCACACATGTAAGATTGTCTCGCTTATACGAGAAGTGGTCATTGATTAATAATAGATTATTAAAATGCTGTACAGGAATGGTGGTTGAACGTCAAGGGCTCGGCTCACTCGGCTAATTGCGAGAGTCTCTGAAATGTGGTTACTACGTGGCCGACGAATCCCCCATAATGCAAATGGTTGTCCGCTGTGGGAGGGCGTGCAGTTACTACGGCTCTAGATGGGAATGTAAACGGGACGAGAGTAGGGAGAGATGCAGTTTTATAGGAAACTGTGTGTGTGTGTGTGTATTGAATGTGTATTGTCTGTACAGCATGTATGTGTGTGTGTGTGTGTGTGTGTTTTAATGTGCATGTATGAGGGCATGCATCTGTGTAGAAGTGACTCGGGGCGAGATGTGCCGGCCCTCGCTTGATGCTGCTGGTCAGACACTTACACACAGTAACACTGAGATAGAGCAACAGCCAATCACGCTGCAGCGACGTCATACACACACACGCACACACACACACACACACACACACACGCACACACAGACATGCACGGGTTCACGGATACAGTTTTTTTTATACACTGTACAGAGAGTTTTAGAGCGGGAGGGAAAAACCACTGGCAGTGTGTTTTACTTCTCCAGCTCGCAAAGTCACCTTGAAGAGAATTTGTGCTTGTGGGTAAAAAAAAAAAAAGAAAAGAAAAGAACGAAAGAAAGAAAGACTGGTGGCTAAAGGTCGATCGAAGGTCACCAGGTAACAAAATAAAAGCACAGGAAGAAAGAAACAGCAGTATAGGAGAAGAAACAGAATACTACTCGGTCACAGTATCACATCACATGAATTCAGCTTATGGTAAAACATAAAAAACACCCACTTTCCTTCATTTTGTAACACTTTTATGGAACATTATCTATCAGGGACATGGGTTTTCTTTTCAGGAATTCGGGACAAAACTTTCCTCCGGTAATGCTGGAGGCGTTTTATTTTTACTGCTTTTTATATTCCTGATCACATCCCTGAATGAACGCAAAACATTGAAGTAATAAAAAAAAAAAAAAAAAAAACGTTTCCGTCCCTCCTCGGTCCTGATCGTCTTCTGGGACCTTGACCAGCTTACATAGCACCTAGCAAATGTGTAGTCGCGATTTTCAGTGGGTCTTATTCCATTTCTGTCCAAGTGTTTTCTGTTTTTCAAGTGTTATTCCCTTTTCATTTACAGTCGGAGGGAAAACATTCCACGTGATTTCTTTCCCCCTTTTTTTTTTGAGACATGTGGAGGCAGTAGAAGAAGAGGACAGAATCAGGCATTCAAGAGTTTTTTGGCACAGGTTGAGCCTTCCTATGTCCCTTGTCTCTCGCTTCGACTCCCAAAGTTGAAATCAGCTATTCCACAACAGGATTCCTGGCTCACGTTCAAAATGCATTAAATCGACATACAGAGAGAGAGAGAGAGATGTGGACACACTTTTCAAGCTTCAAGTCTTAGTTAGACGACAATATTAAGCTAAAGAGGGCGTGGATGTGGTGGTACGTTTTCTATCTAAACATGGCTTTCTAATTCACTGGCTTATTGTTTATACGTGTGTGTGTGTGTGTGCGTGTGTGTGTGTGTGTGTGTGTGTGTGTGTGTGTGTGTGTGTGTGTGTGTGTGTGTGTGTGTATGAGAGGTACAGCTAAAAACGTCCATGGTAAACACGCAGCACACCACATTACCAGTAATGATTCAACAGTCTACTTCTCATGGAATCAGAGTAAAGCACACGTTTACTATTTACAGGTCTGTACAGAGTGTGTGTGTGTGTGTGTGTGTGTGTGTGTGTGTGTGTGTGTGTGTGTGTGTGTGTGTGTGTGTGTGTGTGTGTGTGTGTGTGTGTGATCTAAATGTAAAAGTGTCAGGGGGTCGAGTGGTGAGAGCTGTCTCCACTAGAGGGCAGTGTACGGATCCCAGTGGAGCAGGAGATAATTGAAAAGTAGAAGAAGAAACTGGACGAACCCAGAGCAAAGGCGCTTTAGTTGCTGTGCATTGTGGGTATGTGGGCTGATGCCTCACAGGGGGTGGGGGGTTGCTTTCTACTACTCTACTCCGCTAAGAGTAGAGGAGTAGGAATCGTGATCTTCAGGGATGGGCTTCTGCTTTTCGACTTCTGGATAATTCCGTGCGAGAAGTAGAAGTCGACCTTCAGAGTGCGGCCCTTTGCGGAGGTGCTCGGTTGATGAGTTCTGACTTGCTGTGTTGTTTGTGGTGAACCGGTCGGTGAAATTCAGTGGATCTTGACGAAGCAGGGATCCTGTTGGTGCTTTTCGGGAAACGCCCCGCTCTGGTGAGTGCTGAGTTGGATCTCGTTACTGGCTGTGAAAACTGGATTTAGGCAGTACTGGGTTGGACTGGTGCGGTTCTGGTCTTTAGTGGACTGAGGACTGTGGTCGGGCAGCGGGGTGAGGCCGGCTAGCCGGGTCCAGTTGGTCGTTGGGAACGGAGCGTCGGTTCTGGTCCGGTCGGTTGGTGGCCAGGTACTTCGCTCTCATACTTGAGGTATACTGAAGAGACGAGGACAGCGAGGGGGACAAAAGGACGGAGGGGGGAGGAGAGGGACGAGAGAAGTGGGTGACAGAGGGAGTTATGTTGGGGAGGAAGACAACCAGAGGGAGAAAGTGAAGCAGGAAACAATCAGAGTCAGGAGGGAAGATCACAAAAAGACCAGAAGAAAAGACATTCATTGATTGTGATCACGCCTTATTTACACTGAAGAATAAAAGAAGTAAAGTAGAAACAGTTTAAGTTTAATAATGTACATTAGATCAGGAAATGTGAATGGTTGTAAGTAACATAGATAGATAGATAGATGTATAGATAAATGTGTATATATAGATAGATAGATGTATAGATACATAGATAGATACGTAGATAGATACGTAGATGAATAGATAAATAGATAGATAGATAGATAGATGTGTATATATAGATAGATAGATGTATAGATACATAGATAGATACGTAGATAGATATGTAGATAGATAGATAGATAGATAGATGTATAGATACATAGATAGATACGTAGATAGATAGATATGTAGATAGATTGGATTACAACGTGAGAGGCAAACAAACACAAACACAGCAGCAGTACTTTGACCAGTCATTTGGACAGCCGGGGGTTTGATTACAACAGTCATTCGTTACGTAACAGCAGATTAAGGTCTGGATGGTGTTATTGTAAATTAGCAGATGTGGTCCATTTTGTCAGTGGTTTGTAGTTAGTGCTCTAGTTCTGATGTAGGAGGTTGTTAGCCTGGTATGAGTTAGTGGTCTCTTTTGTGAGCAGCTAGCTTGCTACTGTCGGAGGCCCCTGGTCTCCACATGGCTGCCGACGGGGTGAGCAGCGGCCTGTGGGCAGCGGCCTGTGGGCAGCGGCCTGTGGGCAGCGGCCCGGTCCACAGACCTGCCTAAGGAGGATGAATCGTGGCCATTTTGGTGGCTGCTACAGTTTCGGTACAGTGGAGGTGGGAAACGTGTGCTCCTGCTACCGTTTAATGGTGAAGGGTGAGGGGGCACAGAAACAGAAGACACATACACCTCGACAGGAAAATGCACACATAGACACACTGTGGGAACAGGAGGGGGGAGGGGGGAGGGGGGGGGGCAGGAAATTTAGAGGGTTGGGCTCAAAAAAATGTTTCATCTTCACTGCAGGGTACGGCCAGTTGTGTTTAGAAGTACTAATGCTCGATCCGCCACCTTTAGTTTGTGAATGGGTGAATTGAGAGGCAAGGTGGAATATATAAATGCGGTCCATTTACCGTTTTTGTGGATTAAATTTTGTCAGTCCACGGTCTCGTAGACCCAAATGTCTACAGTTGACACTGCATGGAACAACATCCACAACTACAGTCCCAGCAGCATCTTGTCAGAGCCAGAACTGTCAACCTGTTTTGTGGCAAATAGTTCAAACGAGAGGTGCAAGACACCTGCATGAGTGGCAGAGTTGTGACTTGGGTGTTGAAGAAAAGGGTTGATGCACTGCAGTTTTAAATGTTAAATAAAATAATAAAAAAAACAAGAGGTTTTCTCAATGACGTCTCTGAAGCGGCCATCTGTTGTTACGTGGTCTACAAGTTCTCCTCACGTGGCACTGACGGCCACATTTAAACCAACCAGACTTTTTACATCAGAAATAGAGGACAACTTTGTGTCTAACGTGACCCAACAATTACACTTATCAGAAGAGACAAGCCTCTCTTTTGATGCAAGTGCAAATCCTGCTAACAACAGACTTCTTTTTTTTTTTTTTTTTTAAACGTCCAGTTATCCCAGGCTGCCAAAATGACCTTCAGAAAGGCGATCCGTGATCACGGTCTAGTTTGAGCACAGAGGACACTTGCAGTGGTGTAGGGATAGGGCACTACCTTCCAATATCCACACTAGCATGCTATAAAAACATTCGACATAAGATACAAGTGCCTTTATCAACACCGTGCTTCCTTCGTTACACTCTAAAATGATAAAAAGAAAAACCACCTCTGAGGGGTTCTACGGTTTTGAATTTTTCCCAGCTGCACTGTGGGTATTGGAAGATAGCGGAGGGAGAGTGTGTTCTAGAAAGTGTGCACTTACAGAGGGTGGAGGGGACTCCCTGCCAATCAGGGGGGTGTTCTCACACCGAGGGTTCTGAAAGTTTGCGTTCTGGCTCCTGCATTATAGAATAAGAGGTTACTGCATGTGGTCACCCTGCCACTGGTGCTCAGCTGTTGATCTGTTGTCCATCTGTGGTCTGCTCATGATTACGACTCGAAGGGGAACTTCAGTATTTTTCAACTTGGACCCTATTTTCCCATGTTTTTGTGTCTTAGTGACTAATGAAGAAAATAATATTGGAAGTTCCAGTATTGAACGAGAACGCTGCAGACGGCGGTCGCTAAACAGGCTGCGATGTAATTTGCAGCAGTTTTTTTTCCACTGACAGACTCAGATTGTTACTTTTTTAAGTGTCTGGCAACATTATCGAAAGAACCCGACTGAAAAACTAAAGGTTTTCTTTACCTTTTGCTTGATCCGGTCTGAGAAGTCTCGTTCTGAAAATCTTGGGCCGCATCCACATTATCAAAACCAGCAAAATATTCAGCCATGACATTGAAAATCTTTGAAATAACACTGAGATATGCTTTCTGTACTCCAACACAACAAACTCTGCCTCAACTCTCATTCACGTTTCCTCCATTGTTCTTACCTTTTTGTTTGATCCGGTCTCCTAATAATTTCTTCATGTGACTTGTTGCCGGAAGACAACGGTGAAAACGTGAGCGAGAGTTGGAGGGAGGATACTGGTGTTGTCAGAGTGTGTTGTGTAATATTTACAGTGTCATGGCTAAATATTTTCTTGATATTGACAATGTGATGCAAGATTTTAGAACAAGATTTCAGAACAAGACTTCTCCGAGCAAACAGACACAGAGCGAAAGGTAAAGAAGTCTCTGTCGGGTCCATAATGTTGTCAGACACTTAACAGCCTGAGCTTGTCAATGGCTAAAACAAGCACTTTTAGTGGACAAACATTGACGGCGATAAAGTAAATATGATTACATTACAGCCTGTTAGCGGCTGCCGACCGCAGAGTTCTCGTTCAATATTCAAAACAATGTTGTCCACATTATTCACTTAGACACAAGAACACAGGGAAAATAGGGTCATTAAAAGATTGAAAGATAACAAAGTTACCCTTTAATGACTCTCTGATAAATGGCCTCAGTAATAATTATAAGTCAGGGACTTAAGCTTGCTGGTACCATAACGCCAGGGGTTAAACACCTCTGCCACAGTCCAACATGGTTAACATTCTTTCTTAACAATGCACAAAAGACAAACATTTAGTCTAACAATGGGAAACTGGCTGAGTAAAAGTGTGTGTGTGTACCTTAGGCACAAACTGTAAAAAGTATTTATTGGTAAAATAGTAACTATTAAAGGACTAAAAAGGAGACTCAAAGATAAAATAGCTTGAAATGTCCCTTGCAAGCACAATTTAACAGCAAGCCAAATAAAGGCTATTTCCTTGATCTCTTGTATTTTATGTACAACAGCGCAACTGATCACTGAGTTTAACAGTCAGTCTACAAACCTAATTATGAATGTCTGAAAAAACTGAAGGTTCAACTTACATTATTATTGCAAAGAGATTAATGCAAAGAGATACATAGGTCGCTTGATATAAACAACATACATTAGTCATCGTTCAGTATTTAAAGCTCTGTTTCGGTTTCAAATAAAATGTAAGATCTTTATACTTAAAAAGGACAAATAAGTGGTTTTCTATGTTTTGGTCCATAAACAATGACTGCACAGTTTAACATACTGCCAAACCATTTTCCAAAGTATAGGGCTACTGAATGTTCTTGAACTGATTTCCCTGGATTATGGGAATCTGGTCCTTTGGCAGCTGACTCTTGTTCTTGAATGTCAGATTCCACGAGCACGACAAGGAACGATATATCCTCACGACTGTATAATCATGCAAAGATAGCCGAACTTTGACTAAAAAGCAAATATGACCAAACATTCACTGGAAGGGTTTACAAATGTCAAGTCTCAGACTATTCTGGTATGGACTAAAACTGACTACATGGAAGGACATAAATCACTCTAAAAACCTACTCCGAGCTTTAGAACATATTCATATGTATATAGGATTTGTCAATGGACCAAAACATGAAAAACATGGTCCTTTAAAACTCACAAGGCGACATGACTTTCAGAATGCAGGTATTGTCTATTTTCTTATTTCTTGCTGCAGAGTTACAGCTCTTTCCTTAGCAACAAACATCACATAGTACTTGATTAGCTCACAGCTAAAAAAGAAGCAAGCAGTGGCAGACTAGATATATATATATATATATATATGCTAAGTTCTCTTGTTGTATTCAGAGCAAGCAGTCCTTTGGCAAACGGTAACACGTAGCAAGCAGGGAGAAAGCATTAACTTATACTATGGCGAGTAAAATTATCTTTTAACTGGGTTGTTTGCAAACATTGTGGACTGAAACAGGCAGGCTGGCTGGCTGATACAGCAGGCAGCAATCTTTCTATCAGTACCAAAGGGGGAAAAGCTAGAGTTGGGTTTTAACTCATTGAGAGAAATATTGCTGACAATTTGGTCACAAGGGACATGCGAGCCATACAGAGCAAAAACTAGCTATTCTATCTTATCGTATCGCAGGCAGTGAGCGTTGCTATGCTGCTAGTCCGGGTCACGGAAGAGGGGGGAGGGAGGGGGGGGCAAGCATCAGCTACCTATTGCAGGCAGTGTATTGATCCTGCTAACTCACATGTATTCAGTGACGGGGGCATTGCTGACAGTGTGGGCCGTAGCGGGCAGGCTAGCTTCGCTACCGTAGCTGGAGCCACAGCTGTAGAGACTGGGCATGTGAACGCGGTACAGGTTATCGTGCACACCGCCCCGCGAGGCACCCGACTCGTCCTCTCCGTCTTCCTCATCCGTCCTTCAATTGGTCAGGGTAAGGGCAGGGCACGAGAGGGCATGATGGATAGGAGGGGAAAGGGGTAGAGGGGAGGGAGATCCGAGAGAGACAACAGAGTGTAAACAAGTGGTTGAAGAGGAGGTTAGGAGAGGGGAAGGTGTACTTGTGCTATGTGGAGTCCCCCTGATACACAGGACTGGGTGAGGCCATGCCTTCAGCACCAAAGCAGCTGAACAAGAAGAAAAGGAACATGGGCAGCATTCATCTATAAAACAGGTCCACTACAAGTACAGTGGGGTCTCTAATACACGGCCCAGAGTGGACCCATGAAGCCGTTTTTCATTGCTGTGTGTTGTTACATAAAATGAAACTGTATGACGGTAGTAGATTCTTCTGTACTCTTTTATATACGCAGAAACATGCAGTATTTTTTTTTTTTTCATGCAGTCATCCTCTATTGACACAGAGGACTCTCGCTCCTGATTAATTACTCTCCGTTTCAAATTGTCCAAACTGAATCAAATTGAAATCCATTTTTTTTCTGAAAGTACTTCATGCATCACTGAGTGCTCCATGAAACTTAAAGCAAAAAAACATCAGGAGGGGGGAGGGGTGTGGGAGAAAAAAAATAGATAACATGGCTGGTTTGGTCAAAACTATTTTCAGACATAAAATGTAAAATGGGCCAGTAACGTAACAGAATGAGGCATCAAAATAAGATATGTGCTGATTTGGAAGTTGGATCTCCGGCTACAGAAATGTACTGGCTTCTACAATGTACGGGTCAACCACAAAATACATGTACATGTGCATATGTAGACCATATTATCAAGAATATTTGTATTATTCTCTGTGGTTGTTTTAGGGAAGTCTATAACAGCTGTCCGCATATTGACACAGTCGCATCAGGCCGGTAATGTTTCAAAGTCAAGAGGGAGGGAGCAGTACGAAGAGCATATACGTATCAGGGCCTTTCGGTACGGTACCGCAGGCGTGAGGCACAACAGCAGTTACTGCATTGACTGGCCACCAGATGGAGGTGTTTCACTCCAGCAACCCCCCCAAAAAAAAGAAGAGCTAGTCTTGTGCAGCCCATCAAACAGACTCAGCAGTGGCAGCACAGGCAGCCTGATGCGCAACCGACCCCAACGAATTCTGGGACATTATGGATTATTGTTTAACACCTGCTGGGCCTTGCATTAGCATTGCCGGTAGTTCACACCCAACAGACAAGCGTAAAGCACCACAATTATGGCACAGCTGTGGTTCATTTTTCCAAATCGTTCACCAGAGTGAAACCTGTCTAGAGCTCTTTGCGCTGATTTTTAACAAATATTTATTTGTTTGTTTGGACGGCTTTATGAAAGGGGCCGTCTTAGCAGACCACAGGGTCCGTTTGATTTCCTCGATTGCCACCGTCATTCGCTGAAGCCCAAAGCATTTCCAAATCAGGACAGGGAGAGAGAAGGAAGGGATGGAACAGAAGGAGGAAGTGGGGCACAGGGGAAAAAATAAAAAAAAACGTGGTGATACACAATCTAACACAACACTGGTGCTCCAAGTCCACAGCGGAGAAAAGAAAATGAGAGATAAGTACAAACACAGAAACAAACATTCAGCCAGACTGGCAGTGCTGACGGTAGAAACAATAAAATCAAACTTGCAGAGAAAACTGGACGGATGCAAAGACAGGCAGGAAGACGTACAGAAGGAAGGAGGCAAAAACACTGGAAGAGTGACATGCATGGGCACCGAGTAGATTCCTAACGAGTCTTTCTACTGTTTTCAGGTCACAGGATGCATTTAGTTAAACAGTTAGGAAGTTAGAACGAGTAACATGTTAGCCGTTAGTGCAAAGGAAAAAGGCTTGTGCGAGTCTCGTGTGTGTGCCTGTGTGCAAGAGACTGTGTGTGTGTGTGTGTGTGTGTGTGTGTGTGTGTGTGTGTCACCTCTTGCCGGGCCAGGTGTGCGGCACGCTGCACACGATGGAGGAGAACATCAGGGCAGTGACGAAGGAGAAGAGAACCAGGTAGATGACACCCTCCACCCCGTCATAACACAGCCCGGTCAGCGCCTGGACGTAGTCCTGCGTGGGGAGGAGAGGGCGTCAGTTGCGAAGAAACTCTTGGATTTGAGTTTTTCTCTCCTCGCAAAGTGACTCACCATGTGTAGGCTGCGACAGTCCACCAGAGCGGTCAGCTGGTGGAGACCGACCTCGGTGGAATTCAGCACGGACTGGATTTGCTCGAGACTCCCCTGCACACAAGGAGCACGGGTTAAACTGTAGACACGTCCGCCTTCACCTCCATCCTCACACACCATCCATAAACACGTGGCGCTTCGGTAACTGCCACTTTCACTGCGCTCCCACTAAGGCGACTCCACTCAGCCGTGAAAATAAAGAGCCACAGATCATTGCGTAAACACACACGCGGGCGCACACACCTTGGTGTTGGCGTAATCACGTGTTGCTGATCTCAGTAGCTCTGCCACATCATCCTGCATCTCCACCAATGCCTTGTGACTCCCTGACAGCCTCTACGAAGACACACAGAGAGACGAGAGACACAAACAAAGAAACACGCACAAATACATCGCTTGGTTATTTGATGGCTTTGCAGGTTTAAAAAGGTATAATAAGCAGCATTTTCCTTTAAAAAAAAAAACAAACAATGTAAAGTATCATACAAAATGAATCCCTCTCTATCATCAGTGTCTGCAGAGACCCTGTCCTCTGCATGTATTTTCTTCTCATATTTTGCTGTGTCGTCAAATACTGTTGCTTTGTCACGCCCCGGGCGTATGATAGGGAGGCAAAAGGCACCCTTAGTGGAGGTATTTGACGACCAACGTTTTGTTTCCTCGCCGAATGTTTCTCATGTGCTCTTGTCTCCTGGACTGCTGTGTGCTGCTGGAGACTGTGTGCTGGAGACTGTGTGCTTTTGGCTGCATTCTCTGAAACTCCGGCACCTTCCCGCCGGGCTGGTCCGAGGTGTGGTCGTGTTTCTTCGTGCTTTAGAACGTAACGGCCCGTGAAACTATTTCGAGAATAACGTTTTACTTCTCCGACGCACTGCTTTGCTCTCGCTAACGCTGCTCCCTCACTTCATTCACTCGCTAGCTCGCTCACTCAACCACCGCTGCTCTCTCTCTCTCTCTCTCTCTCTCTCTCTCTCTCGCTCGCTCGTTGAGGCGGTGGGCAGGAGGTTCCGACTCTGCATGCTGTGTGTTTACCAGCAGCAGCCAACAGTGCTACATATTACACCTTTGAGGAAAAACAAACACGTGAAATGGAGGAAATGTATTTCTATTAAAAGCAGAAATCAAAAGAATAACGCCAACAACAGGGTGAAGTTACCTGCTGGAAGGGGTTAATTTGGCCAGGGCTGCACCTCAGGTAATACTGCAGGATATCTGTGAATGAACCAATAGATACACGTTATTAGAATAATACATACATTCATTTAAAATATACAGTTTTATGAACGAAAGGCAAACACTATTAATGTATGTATTAAGACTTTCTATGCTCAGAATCTCTCTATGGAGGCTTGTTAGCAGTATTACTCAGGCATAATTCTGTGTGTGTGTGTGTGTGTCACAGAGGCAACATCTGTGCTCTACAGAGCGGAAACAACTGACAGACAACAGAACTCATTAGATGAGTGCAAAGAGGGAAAGAGAGGGTGGGAGAGGAAGAACGGGAGCAATCGAGAAGGTATAGAGGGATATAAACGGATGGAGCGAGAGAACAAATCAGATAATGATCCTAAGTGAAAAAGCCAAAATGTGCTCTGATGATCTTTTATTTATTTATTTTACGTTGGGGAGAGGCAGGAAGAAGATCAGGGGGAGGAGGGGGGGGTTAGTGTGCAGGATTGCTGATGCATTGCAGTCAGCAGAGAGAGAGCTTTTAGATACCAGAGTGTCAGTCAAACACTGATCCCCTTGGATACACACATAAACGCACACACTGGTGTCTTAAAATAGAAGCAACATGTCAGGGTGAGATCCAACTCTGTGTGAATACTGAAGTCCATTCAGGATGTTTGCGCTTATTTGTCAACCTACAGCATCGGCCTACCAGCAGCCTGTCGACCGATCAGCTCTTAATTCTCCCTTCTTCACTTTCCAGCGTTATAACCAACACTACTGAGCACACAGAATAAAATGTGTTGTCTTTCCAGTGGAGAGCCTAAGTCATCCCCAGTTGTCGTGTGAGCAGTTGTGGGAAGGGAATGATACACAGAATCTCTGCTTCTTTGTCTTCTGTAATACAGGATGGTTTCATCTTATCAAGCCTCTAAAAATAAAACAATATGAGAAGGAAAAAATAGCCTTGAGGTGAAGAGCTTGTGACAACGGGACATATTTAGCCTGTTTGCAAGTAAACATTGTTTTGTTTTTATGATTCACAAGCCTCAAAGTTTTGGAAACGCTGTCTTCTTGCAGCTGCTACCAGTTCACTGGTTCTGTATTTCCTTGTCTGCATACCTTGGTTGATGACAGCGTTTTCCTTGGTTACCCTGGTGACGTAGGTATCCGGGGAAACGCAGAAGTCGCTGGCCGACTGTAAGCGGGTAAGCACACACATGACACATCAGCCTACAGTAGCATCCACGCTGAGCACACTCGCTCGAGCAGTTAAAAAAAGAAAAGATTACATCACTGCGGAGCCAGAGAGCTCGGCGATGTTGCCATGGTTACACTTACAGCGGCGACAGCCAGTTCCATGCCGAGAGACCCCCAGCTGATTATCAGAGTCAAAACACCGAGCAGGCACACTCTGAAGGACACAGGAATACATATTTTTAAGGTTGAGATTCAGCTCACCAACAGATTCAGAGTCCAGAAAGGATTTGGCTCGTCCAATAGGAGCACCCTTTGGGGTGTGATGTGTCGTAGCTTACCCAATCAGAGTGCCTCTAGAGTTACGTATCAGGCCGAAGAGCACCAGGAGACAAATGAGCACATCAAACAGCAGCAGGCTGAGGTACCCCAGCCACCTGTAAACACACACGTTTTAATACAAATGTATTTTGATATAACATAACACACTACACAGAAGCAGGACAACAACTTCAACATGGACTTGTATCAGCCCGACCCTCTGCATGTGGTTGAATATTTTTATTTTGCTCAGGAAGGTTTCTAACTGAGTTAAATGAGCCAGAAGTATCAAAGTGGAAGCCATGACGAGAGCTAGTCGAATTCTCTTAATACGAAGGAAAGGTGCTTCAATGCTTCCTTTCTAATCCCCCTTAGCGGAGGGTACACTGGACCCCCTTTACAAAAGGCGAGGAGACAACTCTGTCCCACAATTTAAAGCAACGCACCATTCGGTCATCAATGACATTAATAATTAATCTAACTGTACAGAAGTTAGTTTTTGTCACTGTACTCATTTTCTATGTGTTATGGATAAAGTTGCTTTAAAATAATGTATTATCCTTCATGACCGACTTCATGACGTTTTCCACCCAGGTCAAGGAATAGTGGTTCGGAAAAGACGGAATTTTATGGACTGCTCGACCGCAGCCATGGATTTCTAATTCTCTGCCTATTTGTTTGCCTGTTTGCATTTGTGGTTTGAGCCTCTGCCTTTGGACTTTGGGTTCTCTTCTCTGCCACTCGTCGGATTTGTTTGCATGTGCGGACTGCCCTCCCAGTTTCGACCCTCGTCTGCTCAGTACCTTTCCGTTTTTTCCTTGTTGTCCCTTGTTACCGTGCTCACGCCAGCCGTGACGTCACTGGCTCATTTGTGCTTTGAAACTCAGAATCTCAAGGTTGTGAAACAAAAAAAGGCCATTAGTTTATTCACTTGCAGCATCGTTGCTTGCTGGTTGGTTAACACCTTTATGGTCAGGCCAGAGCGGTTGATGTTAATGTTTTTTATTTTTCACCCTCCCTCCAGTCTTAAATGAACATTTGTAACGTTAAACACATCAAACCATAACTTTATTGAATTCCCCTCTGAGCGGATCGGTTTTCAGTTCAATCCAGCAAATTCCTTCTTGCATTACGAAACACATTCCGTTACTTGTCAGTGCTGACCTGTAAAAATCGAACACCTCCGTCTTGTGGGCCAAGTCCTCCAGGGAAATGTCAGTGTTGGACCAGAAGGGAACGTCCACCATCAGCCTCACCAGCTCGTCCAGCTGTCCCTGCAGCTTTTGGACGATGGACACGTAGTCTGTCTGGTCCTGGAAGGCCGTCTCCAACTGGACCAGGCTCTCCTCCACGGTCTGGTTTAAGGCGAGGGCGCTGTCTGACACCTGGACATTCACGGGGGAAGAGAAATTAACCTCGGAAACTGCCACGAATCGCATGTTTTCTCCTCTTTTGTCGTTCGATCGTGAGTAAAGGAAAGCGCGTGGATAACAGCGGGCAGCTCACCAGTTTCTCCACCCCGGACACGGTGCGGTTGGCATGACGGAGGGAGTACGCCAAGCGGCTGGCGCCATCACTCGACTCGCCGTTTCCGTAGAATCCTACAGCGATGCCAGCGCTGGGAGGCAGAAAACAGGGAGCGTTAACACAAAGACTAATCAAACCATCGGATGGCATCAGATCAGAATGAGTTCAGTACTACCCCCCCCTCCACCCCCCTTTCTCACAGTCATACGCTCACACAAAGACGCAAAGATGGTAAAGTTATTAAGTGTAGTTCCTCAGTTAACCAGCAACAGGCGGCGGTGAGCTCGCCGTTCTTTGCATTGGTGTCACCCTCCGTCCTCGGGCAGGCACAGGACTACCAGGAATGATTCACTCTCTCTCTCACACACACACACACACACACACACACACACACACACACACACACACACACACACACAAAGTCTACACAATAATTGGGTCACCAGACCGCACATAATATGATCCTTCTGCAGCCCTTCATCCACATTCACACATGACACATGCTACAACATCTGAGGTCCGCGGCCCCGACTGCCTTTTCTTTAAAACCCTTGTACTCCTTAAGCATGTTCACTAAACCCGTCGCCCACCCAACACCACCGTCACTTCAAAAAGAAATCTCCTTTACACTCTCTATCTCCTCTCTAACCCGCTGCCCCCACACAGTCCCTCCCAACTACGCTCGTATTTTCTCTTTGTGTACTGTATGCGTGCGTGCGTGTGTGTGTGTGTGTGTGTGTGTTTGAGTGCACTCTTTATATTGATGGTGTCTCGGTCTGAACGCTAACAACAGGCAGATTTGTGGAGGGGAATTTATGGCCATTGTTAAGGCAATTCATTCTAGCCCATTAGATCTTGAGTAGCCCTGTGTTACAGCTGGTTTACACACACACGCCTTTGTGTGAGTGAGTGTGTGAGTGTGTGTGTGTGTGTGTGTTTCAGGGCTTTACGGTGGACTTTGTGTGTACATGTGACATAAAACAGCAAATGCAGAGGGGAAACAGACGTGACAGGAGAATCAGAGTAGAGATAAATAAAGGCACGGAGGCTCATGAATGTGCTTTACATGTTGATGTAAATAACTTAACTCTTTTTATCCGTCCTTTTCCCCGCCCACCCCTCCTTGTCATCTCAGTTTTAACGGTAAATCATCTCCCTCCGCTCCTGTTTACTCATCCTCTCCTTCCCTTCGTCCCTCCTCTCTGTCCTCCTCTCTCCACGAGTTTCATCTCGCTGGTTTAATACCTGCCGCTCCTGTCAGGGGGTTTAAGGACTTTATCAACCGACAGCGTGGGATATGAGACATAAAAAAAGCGGCCGGTTAGGCAAAGGTTCAGAAGTCAGATAATTGACAGCCAACATTGGCCATATTAACTCCGATTTCTTTTTTAAAACACGCATACGTCACTAAGTCATCATCGTTCCTTTGAGAAACAGCAACCTGCTCTGACTGATGCTAAGTTTAGTCTCTGCTTCAGTCCATTTTTCGGCTGAAATGGACCGACATCGTAACGATACGTACCTAAAAGAGCATCCTAAAACACAGACAGTAATATTGGGTTCACGATGAGTTCGAGTCCAAACCCGACCGATTCAACCTGAACCCAAAATAAATGCATCCAATTTAGTAGTACAGCAACATTTTGTGTTTCCTGCTCAGTCCTGACTATTCCATGTAAACGGTTGACATACAGACACATGACCTCACGCTACAGGGAGAAAATGTTATCAGCAATAAAAGACTGGGGCGGCAATTAATAATTATTTTTAGGGATGCACCAATCTGATCCGTATTGGGCTGTAATTAACGCTTTGGGACTTTAAAACCGATCCACGTGAAAGTTAAAATCCTTACTATGTTTATTTATTCATTCAGCAATTAATGGCTGCATTTACATTCTGTAATAACCTCTCCATTTAGTAATTTGGATCATTACAGCCGACGTTCGACATTCCCATGCTGGATTCAAATTCCCCTCTTGCCCCGCCAGTAACCAGGGGGGGTTACCAAGTCAACCAGGATGAAAACTTAATAACTCTCTCTTTGTCATTGTGAAAATAACAATCTGTATTAGAGCTGTCAGTTACATTTAATCAGTCAGAGCCAGCTGCAGTTCAACGATGGCGTCGTGTCCCCTTACATAAAAAAATATATATTATAATGAGTTCCAAGCAGTGTGATATGTAGATTTTAAATCTGGGATGAGATGAGTACTTGGTGTTGGCACGTCCTCTGAGTTGAGGTATCTAAATCCGTATTGGGAGAGAAAAAGATTTGATAGATGTATCCCCAATTATTTTTAGTATTCAGTAATCTCTCGCTCATTTATTTAGACGAATAAAGGAATCAGAAAATAGAGAAACATAAATTCCCACAGCTCACATCATCTTTAAATAACTTGTTTGTGGCAAATAGTCTAAAACCCGGAGATAGTCAATGCATTCTTGATAAAACTAGAACCAGCAAATGTTTGTGATTGTTTCTTAATAACTGACTTCAAAAAAACTTTAGATTAATGTTCTGTTGATCGACTAATCCTTTCAGCTTACATAAATAGCACAATAATAAACAACCTAATACAAGACGCAGCTTCTTCTCTGTAAACACACTGCACCTGCACACAAATGGAGGAAGTCCACATGTGGTTGGTGCTATGCCAAAAATAAAGTATGATGTCATATTAAATTGTGGACAAAGAATCGCATGAGCGCTCCTGCTCTCATGCAGACACACACACAGATTCATATCAAATATTCAATAAGAAATATTATAGCTAATCATGAAATATTAAAAGCTACCCAAAAAAATGAAAACATAACACTTTTCTGCACTGAGTCACGCGAAAACACACACGGACAGACAGACACAGCTCCCCCCGACTGTATAATTCATTTCTCGTCTCTGCATCAAATCTGCTTCTGTCTCCATGGCAACCTTTCTAGGCCAGGGAGAAGGCCGATCAGAGAGAAATAATAAATAACGGAGGGGGACTAAAAGAGATGAAGAAAAAAGGAGGAAGAGAGAGAGAACGTGTCTGGAGAGGGTGAAGTCGAGGAGCGATGAGGGAGTAAATGAAAGAGGAACGCTTTGCATGTGTGTGTGTGTGTGTGTGTGTGTGTGTGTGTGCGTGTGTGTGTGTGTGTGTGTGTGTGTGTGTGGGTGTGTGGTAAAAAAAGAAACTCTCAAACCCCGCTGCTGGGAATCGGGGGAACGATCTCAGAGTGTACACATCGTTCAGGAGTCAGATAAACACAAGCGGTGGAGTGTGACCACACGGCCGGCCTCCAGTAACACCACATGGGCTTTCTGGCTCAAACTAGACTGAGTGGACGCGATTGGTGCAACGTCTGTAGATTAACAGCCATTATGTTCAGTCATACGGCTGCTGTCCAATGACAACTTGTATCTCCAAAATGTTGGCGTTTTGCAAGAAGTGAGAAAAGTAGCCATGTTTTCTGCTAAATACACGAGTGACGTTATCACACCGTCTTTTAAGGGTTTCCTCGGACCGCCCTTCTCCTCTCCAAACTCACCGTGGAGCATGTCACCTTTTTAAATATATATATCATATATTTAAACATAATGACTTCACACCACAACTGCAATACACGGTTAACCGTACGAAAGGCACGCTAGTCATGTTTCAATTAAAATTACAGGGCTGCACAAATAAGTGTAACTGATATATCATGACTCATCTCATTGTTGTTTATAAGCCAGAATGGCAATGCATTTGTCTGTTATAATCCACCGTTACAGTGTATTTATCAGCTGCTTTGGTTAAAAAGCGACAGAGGTGACCTGCAACAATCCAGGACTCCAACCTGGGACGTTGCAGTTACGTTACTGGTGGAGCGGGAGCTTGTAACAGTGAAATGAATGCTTGGTCTGCAGCAGAAGAAAGCAGGCACCATGACATCACGGCTGTTCCCGTCAGCTTTTATTGCAACTTTTCAACTTCAGCCAATCGCAAAAAGCTTTTTTCGATATATTAACTTATTTTTCTTATTTATTTTGCATTTCTGGCCACAGCTTGTTAATGTGCACTTTTGAAATGGGCATAAAGCAACACATGATGTTAACATGGGTTGCTATGTGACTCAAACATAGTGTCCGTCTTGTGCAGTTTTAGCGATAAGGTGGATACACCTGTGCAGCAACAGGCTGTGTTACAAATCAGTGCCAATCCCTCCCCCTCAATCCCCAGCGATAAGTTAAAGACTCTATTTAGGGCTACAGTGCAATTCCTTTAATAGGGGAGAATGATTAAACATATTGACCTTTACTCACTTAAGCGTTCTTAACAGAACAAATCTCATAGTTGCAGCTGTTGCGGTGGAAAAAGGAGGTTGAACACCTTCAAGTGCACATGACTTTATTCTAAATGCGTCGGCTCTAGCGGGGATAACCTCTCACCTGCAGACGAGCGTGGCGATGATGACGCACCAGGCGGTGCAGCAGCAGTCGGCGCTGGGCTGCTGCTGGGAGTGCGTGTGAGAGTGCGAGGAGTCGTCACTCTTGCGTCGCCGGCAGCAAAGCCAGAAAGAGTAGAAGAGGAGGAAGAGGAGGTCCAGGCCCAGACACAGCAAGGCCACCGACCCCAGCAGCAAGATGGACTGCAGAGAAGAGGGTAATGAGGGGAGAGGGGGGCAAACAATTAGTGGCAACAAAAGTATAATAAGTATAATGTCGCACAATGTTTATGTCATACTTTATCTGTCAAACTTTGAGCTTGATTCATTCAGCCCTTGTCCCGGGGGGCAATTTAGGAAGTGGGTTGAATGTACAGGAAGTAAATCAGCTGATATGAGCAGAATGCCAGATACAAAGAAGACGGACCACGTGATTTAGTTCTTCCTGTGTGGACGGACAAGCGCAGACACACGACTTGTGTTCCTCTCTCTCCAGCTATTTTGAGGCCAGAAAATAGTGGCTGTTAGAACGGGTGTTTTGATGGACGCCATGAAAAGCACATTTGCACACCATCGAACACACACACACCTCCGCGGAGGGAGCGGAAGCGATGCTGTTGGGGGAGCGGTGTGTGTGCGTGCCAGAGACCCACCACACAGATCACACACCCTCTCAAAGCTTTGAAGTGTAAAAGAAGGAAAGGGTGGTGGGGGTAGACAGAAGGAGTAGTCAGAAGGGGGGGAGGGGGAGGAGGATGAGGAGGAGGAGGGTATGGAACAAGAGACAGAAAAGGAAGAAGATGACTGAACTGAACACGACAAAGGGAGGAATGGGAAAAGACAGAGACGAGGGCTGTTACAACAATTTGTCTGCGACTGACAAAATCCCTCTTTTTTTTTCTCTTCTTTTTCACACACACAATGTTTTTCTTTCCCCCCTCTTGGGACGTCTGGAAAAGTCATTGTACCGCGGGACCATGGGGACCATGGGGAGACGAAGGCACGTTTCTGGAAAACCAAAATCTCCACCTGCTAGACTACTTACAGCAGACAAAGGAATTGTGCCACAGTTCTGCTGGAAACAGCAACAGTGCGAGTCTGGGGAGTCCTCCGTGGATGATAACGGATTCTGACTCCACCTCTAAGATGCTCGCAGAGTTCCTCGATTCACAGGCTTCTTAACTGCTCCTTCTTTGTGCTGACCTCAATTTTTCCTCGCTGGCAGCCAGCAATTTCTTCGCCCTGCGGCAAACGTATGCACCTCTACTGTAACTGTGTGTGTGTGTGTGTGTGTGTGTGTGTGTGTGTGTGTGTGCGTGTGTGTGTGTATGTGTCAAAAATTTATATTAAAAGAAATGCATCAGATATAATGTTTTGTTTCTTAAAAATGTGTCAGGGATGCAATCTTGGCAATGTGAAGCATAATATTTTGGATAAGTGGTTCCCAACCTGGAGGACGGGACCCCAAAAAGGGTCGCAAGATGATGAACAGGATAGGCAAGCAGAAAACAATCATTTTGATTTCTTTAAAGATTTTTCCGATAATCTTCAGTATTTTTTTTCTTCTTTCTTGTTAATTGCAGGATCATTTTCCCTCTTCAGGCCTTGAAAAATGATGAACTAGACAATAAAAAATAAAAACTGAACTAAACTCGTGAACTGGTCACAATCAGTAAACATTTCCAGCCGCTGACAAGAGGTTGTAAGAAGACTTTATTTAATTTTGAGGGGTGACAAGCCAAATAGTTTGGTAAACCTGCTCCAGGGTTTACAACACTAAGAATCTACGGCCATGCTAGCAGATGGACACATCGGGGCTTCGGGCTAAATGCTAAATGCTAAATGCTAAATGCTAAATGCTAAATGCTAACTTCAACATGCTGACATGTTCAACCATTTGGAGAAATTGGCAACCAATTCTTGGCCTTTCGTTGCCGTCGGTGATAACCACTTTTTAACAGCCAAACGTGCACAACTAAATTAAAGACATTTTTTATATTTGTTGCCTTTGTGATATTTAAATATTGTAAAGATGAGAACCAAAACCAGACACCGTTGCACGTGCGTTGGCATCTGTGAAGCAAATTAAGTTTTTCGACAGTGGGGTGAAAAGTTCGACTGACCCGACAACATCTCATACGAATGTGGAAACAGATTCAAGATCAGATTTTCATTATTAAGCTGACATGTAACTGCATTGTATTTGAATTACTCAAAATATAATGTGACTAAAGTTTGGTTTTAAAAGTTAGTGTCGAGCCCAGTTTGGTCATCAACCATTTTCAGGCCAGAAAAAGAAAAGGTATCAGCAACGTTATTACAATTCATCCACCGAATACCATGACTGTCTGTACAAAATCTGATAATTGTTAAGAGACGGCAGACCGAAGTGGTGGGCCGACGAACCAACTGACCCGCTTTGCTTCACGGCAAGGCACTCAGGGCTTGGCTTGGTGTTTTTCCTCAGAAATTCCTGAACATAAAAAACATCACAAAAATGACTGTGCAGATTAACCAGTCACACTAGAGCCAGCTGACACGCTGCTCCTCGCTTGTCAGTTCAAAAGGCCCAAACCTCTGTTCGCATTGAGAAACAATGCAGCCTAATAAGGGCAGCGTTTTCAAATAAACTGTGAGCGAATGTATAACCGGGCCAGCATCAATCACGGAGGGCTACAGCCAATCCAGCTAGTGGGTCACTGGAGCACCACAGTAGAGAGGATCCAATATGATATATATAATAGGAAGTGACCTGCAGTGGTGTAATGTGACATCTGAAGAGAGAGATGAGGGCTCATCTTCAAACAGCAGTCCAAACCACAACCCTCAGTCCCTGCAGAGGCATCACAGTACTGCTATTGTCTGAGGTCTCTAACTATAAGCCCACAGCTCGGAGATACCAACTACAGGCATTACATTTTACTTTAAATATTCACACTACTGAATACTACTACACTACGACATTTAGCAAGCAGTTACACTGCAAGAAAATCTCGTTTCTGTGACCAGAAAAACATGTGCCATAGAATTTTCTATTTTCTTTTCTATCAACACGACTACGTAACACTGCTAAACAGTTTAACGTTTGACATGACAGCTGTTTACCGGTGTGCCCACATTCTACAAAAAATATTTATATATCTGCTGCTCTTGAATTGGATTGATTGATACAGTGTGTGGCCCACTAAGTGCCCACTTAGAATATTGTGATGTTATGTGTAAATCTGTAAAGAAGTTGAAGTGAAATATTGGCACTTAAAAGGCTTAAAACAAATTCCCTGCGGGCCATTTAAAAACAGGCAGCGGGGCCAACGTTGGCCGTAGTTTGGCCTCCGAAGGGTTGCGGAATAATCAGGAAGGAATAGCTCGTATTTTTAGTGAAATTTTTTCTGTCGTTACCGCTCTCTCATGGGAAAGCCGCTGGTAGAGCCGGGCTGAGTGAGAGGAAATCAGTTGATTTGTTTTTCTCCTACAGGTTAAAGAACCTGAGGGGAGGGTGAGGAGGGGTAAGAGGGGGAGGAGGGGGAGATAAGCTCGGTAGATTCCTGGTCATATCCGATGTTATTATCTATAGGCTTAGTGCTATATACGCCGTGCTACGGTGAGGGCATACTGTGCTCCACTAATGCATTGTTTGATCTCTTGTGTCTATAAAAATCAACGTTGGGGCTTAAAACCATAAAGCTTGCATTAAGCTTTCAAGAACGAGAACGAAACCTCACGCTACACGAGGACGGATGCTTTCATGGCATCCATCCGTCATGAAGCATGCTACAAGCATGACAACGGGATGACACAGATACAGTGATGAAGAGGAAAAGTGGCATGAGAGAGAGAGTGTTTCATTATGGATTGAACTGTAGAGCTCAAACAATTGGACAATTGATGACAGACATTTCTTTGTCATATATGATATTATATGTATATATATATATATATATATATATATATATATGTACTCTTGGTCTGATTGAACCAACCACTCAACCTTTGGGAAATTCAAATAATCTTTTTTTCCTATTTGTTTATAACATTGTATGGAGAAAAAAAAAAAAAGAGTATTGAGAAACTAATGAGCAGATTAATCCATAATTAAATTGATCGTTAGTTGCAGCCCTAATTGAATCCTTTTTTTCCCACAGTTTCAAAAAAACCAAAGTGATGTCTTCAAAGTGCTCGTGATGGAACAAAGACAAGCACGCTTCCATTTGAGGAGCTGTAACCGACTACTGTTGGTATGTTTTGCTGATCAAATGACTTTAACGACTACGTCACTGAAAGGCGTCTACTCTGTATATATGAAGCAATAACAACAGTACCGATAATGTCTGGTGCGTGGGCTTAAAGTTAAAAACATGTAATCTTACTGAGAACCAGGTCTCTGCTCCCACTGTGTATGATGGCCACGAGATTAACTGTCAGGCTGACAAACAATCAGAGCAGATTAAGCGTGGATCAATTAGCCACTAATAAGCATGGTGATCTTGGGCGTCTATGTGTGTGGGTGTGTGTGTGTGTGTGTGTGTGTGTGTGTGTGCACATCTATGCTGCTGGAGATCAGCTTGCACGCTGGAGGAGGAGGGGCTAAATGTTAAATGCCCAGGCACAGTGATCTACTTTCAATCTGTCCATGTAAGTGTGTGTGTGTGTGTGTGTGTGCATGCACGCCTGTGAATGCGCGCGTGTGTTTGAGCTGACAGGATCAATCACTTCCACCTCAGTGAGTTGCCCTTGCACTCCCCCCCCTCCCCCCTCCCCCCCAGCCTGGGTGTTACTCTGGAGCCGGGCCTTGCCGTCTATCCTCTCAACTTCTTTCCTGAGGCGCTGACTGACCTCGGGTTCATTCTGCTAGTATTCACCTGTACTACTGGGTCAAAGAGCAACCGAGACACAAACAGGCCAAATCCGTACTCAGACAAAGCCCTTTGATTGCCTCTGTGGCAGATTTCTATATTTTAAACCTTTTGATTCCACTTTGATCCTCTTCAAAGACGCGATGAGACAACTTCTTCCACTGTGAAAACTGTAGCATACTATTCAAAATACCAATTACAGACTTACTTTCCACAGCCGGGAATATGTGTTATTACAGGTCACATGATTCCTCTGTAATGTTCTGCAGCTGTTTGACTGTGGCCGGCAGCTGACTCTGCGATTCTACCACGATATAAGCAGAGCAACGCATGCACACGCACACAGATAGACACACACGCTACTGCACTGCCTCGCAGAACCTCAGGATAAGAGCTCCAATTTCAGCTTCTCAGAAAACAAAATTAAAAACAGTTTTCTTGTAAAAAGAAAAAAGCCACGGAGTCAGCATCCCGAATAAAGTCAGAGTCATCAGGGACCGACTGCTCTTGTCTCGCTCTTTCTCTCTCTCTCTCTCTCTTTTTTGGTGTGTTTGTTTAAGGGAAAGAAAAAAAAGTGTCTGCATCGGACAGAAGAGGAACATGAGTGAGTGACATTGTGTGAGAAGAAGGTTTTGAGCAGCTTCAGAGCTCAAGAGCTGAATACAAATGAACCTGCGCCAAATCACATCAGAAAGAAAAACAACGACACAGAAGAATCTCTCTCCATTGTGTGGGAGTGTGAGAGTGAGAGTGTGTGTGTGCGTGTGTGTGTGTGTGTGTGTGTTGTGGTGACGGACTTGGTGCACTGAAGGACACTGTGTAGGACCTTGTTTGTGTGTGTGTGTGTGTGTGTGTGTGTGTTTCTCAGCTGGATGAGTGGATGCATGAAAGCCTTTGAGACAGATATACTGAGCCAATCTAAAGACGGGCCTCAGTGAAAGAGTGAAAGAAAGAAAGAGAGCATTCTTTCACAACAGACTCCAGCCCTCCCCTTCCCACTGCCCCCCCCCTCCCTTTCCCTCCCTCCTCACTCCCTCCCTCCCTTCCTCCCTTCCTCCCTTCGCCAATCCAATTCAACCTCCTTTTTCTTGTTCTTCTCACCCTCTATCCCTCTCTCTCCCTCCCCCCGTCTAGCCAGAATTAATGATTTCACCCTGAATAGAACCCCTATATTCACACACACACACACACACACACACACAATAACGCGCACACAATAACACACAACCCCTGAGGGAGATCCGTGACCTCACCTCGACAAACAACCCTAAGTGCTAAATACGCACTGACGCAGAAAGTGAACATACTGTATGTGGCGTAATGTACATGCAGCACAGATAGTGTGCACCGCTGCTGCACACGCAAACAAACATGAGCACAGTGCAGGATGCTCGGTTGGCATAGAAACAGCCCCGTCTGCTAAAATATGTCAAGATGTAATTAGTCTAAAAAAAAAAAAGGGGGGGGGGTCCTTAAAATTCTAGTGGTCACACACATTGACACACAAACTCACAAAAGGCCCTTAGTGAAACACTGAATAGCTCGCAGGAAGTGGCTATTTGGCAATTTAGAGGCACCTCCCATGGCTCATCGGAGCCTCTCGCTCCCTCTCGCCTCCAATCAGTCTCTTTTTATCTCCCTCACTCCTCCTCGCTCCCCGCTTCTCCCTCCGGTTCCCATCTCCCTCCCTTGTTCGCGGGAGTGGGTGCCTTCCCACGCTCGGCTCTTGAACTTGCACGCCCTCCCTTCCCCCCTCACCCCCCTCCCTCCATACGTACATGTCAGCAAACTACATTGAGGGGTGACTGGAGCCCATGAAATGTGGGATTCTAAACGATGTGTCTTGGTCTTGTTTTTTGTGGGGGTTTCGCAGGGGCTGTGTGTTTCTGGTGCAGAGACCTGGAAGTCACCTTGTTTTAGGATTCAAATGAAATGCAGCAAAACTGGGCCAAAGCCCCTCTTTGAGATGGAGCTGCTCTCTAAGGCAACGCTGCAGACTCAGTCAGGGGGTTTTAGCACAGAATGACTGCAATCAGTTTCATGCTTTTTTTCTAATCCTAATGGCTGCTTTTCCTTCCTGGTTAGTTTTTCTATTCACCGATTAGTTGTTCAGCCAATAAAATGTCAGGAAATAGTGAGAAATGTTATATTAAAGAAACAATCCAAGCCCATGGGTATTACATCTACAATAACATACAAGCAGAAAATCCCCATATTCAACAAACTGGAACCATTATTTATATTATACCACATTATTTTGGCTTTGTAAATTTGGTTATCAAAATGTGTCATCATCACGATAATTTTCTGTCCGTAGAGACGGAGCCCGACCTTAAACAATTCATCTCTCTCCATTGACTTTGGATCGCGTGAAGGTGCCTCCTCATCAATCCTGGCTGCTAGCCAACAGCAGAACAACATGCCTAAAAGCTGCTGTGTGGTGGGGAGCACTACGACAGGGCAAAGAAACCAGAACTATGTTTTTTAGAAGCTGATCAAACTGAGAACATGAAGACAAAAGTGAGGCATCAGCAGGAGGAATGGGAAAACTGTGGGATCCTGACACTCAGTGTGCCTGACGTTCCATGTGCAGCAAGCTCTATGTCCAAATGTCAGTTTTAGGCTAACTATATTTCTTTACGTTACGCTAAAGCATTTTGACACAATGCAACTTGTGTCACAGCGGAATGTGGAGAAATCAGCTTTGCGGTATTATGGTGTGCCTTAGCTTGCCACAGTAACTTGCATCATCATTTTAGTTATCAACTGCACAAAGGGTGCTTAGATAATCCTTTGACACAGTGAAATCTGATGTTTTTAGCTAGCTACGGGCAATTTGTTAGCGTTTCAGCCCTCGGTTGCATGTTTTGGTGCATTCTGTTTTCCCTCCAGTGGGCGTGGTATGAAGCGGTGTGATTCGGTATGACGCGTTGCGCTCTGTTTCTATTGGTTCTCGTGACTATTGGAGCCAAGAAACCCTCATCAGATTGTCTAGGATGATGTCCAGGAGCTGCAAGCCGTTCATCCAAAGTGGCATTTTAATAATGTATTAATAAGTCATGAATAGGTAAAACTCTCCAATATTTTCAGGCAAATTAAATATTTATGGCAAACATTTGAGAAGCGTAAAAAAATACATTTAAATGTTGTGTCTTTTTCTTTCCTTCGAGTAATTAATCTTCCCTTTCCTCAGATTTATAGTGCAGCTAAGGGTTCCAACCTCAGGTTGGGAACCACCTGTCTTTTGATTAATCAGCTAATAAATTCTGCACAACATGTATCCATAAAAATGATGGAGCAGGTATGGGATCAGTGTCTTGATTCAAGGACATGTGTCTCTCTCTCTCTCTCTCTCTCTCTCTCTCTTACACGAGCACAAAGCATTGATCGATGCAGGGAGGGAACCCACAACAACTCTGTGGTTGCAGGACAGCCGGGGGCCACCGCTCTGCTGTGAAATCACAGTGTGCGCAGGTGCCAAGAGGTGGGATGATAAGGTGATGCTGCATGATGAAGAGGATGATGAATCCCCGAGTGGGAGGTAATTATTCCCCCGTACTTGTCTTACCTTCTGGTACTCGGAGTCCTCCGGTCTGAAGTCACTGCTGACGAGCTGGAATTCGATGTTGAAATGAGGCATCCGGTGGAGCAGATTCACCCACCAGGGCGGAGAGTAGTTCACCACGGCCGCCATCCTGATGCTGATCGAGCTGCCTGCCTGCCGGCTGTCACTTTGCTCTCAAACCTGATTCCTCACGCGGACACTGTGGAGAAATCCACCACCGTCGTGGGTTAACAGGGCAGGGAAATGACTTCACGCACTGTTCTCCCCCCACCTGTCACGGCAGACGGAGGGGAGAAAAAACTGCTCCCATCGAAGACGAAGATTCATTATCCACGGCCCTTGCTGCTCATACTGTTTACCACCAAAACATCACCGATGACTGGCATCATCACAAAGCCACAGTGATGAGTTATCTGCGATTAGTCAGCGACAGGGGTGGGACAAACATGTCGATCCACATCAACAAGCCAATCTATTGTACTCTCTCTTTTGCATTTGTTGGGGCTCCACTTGCACACAGTTTTATTAAGATGTCTTATAAATTCCACATTGTCATTTTCTTCCCCATTAATGTGCATAGATTGATTGATTATCTTTTGTATGCCTGTGCCCATCAGTGACACACTTGTGCTGTGCCAGTGGACAAAATAGTTAAAACACTGCATTATGACATATTGCTTCTTTTTGTATTGTTATTATGTGAAGTCTTTCACAATGACCTCAAACAACATGCATCCTTTTCCCCCATTTGAGGGCTGTTTTTCCTCTACAGTTCCTGGTGTATCGTGGGTAACAGCTTGTGTCATAATGTAATGTAACGTGCCTTTCATCGTGATGTTAGTGTCACACGAAAGCTCCTCCGTCCTTCTTCCCACTCCAACCACAAACACGCCGTTAAAGCGTCTCCTCCACACGAGTAGGATATTTGTCCTAAAAACGTCCCACTTTGAGCCGACGTGAAACCAATGAGGTCACGCTGTATCTGAACGCACTGTACGCGGATTAAAGCGGGACAATAGCTGACAGATACCTCGCATCACCCCCATTTACGCCCATACGGCGACAACCCGGGGCTCCGGGAGAGAGATGTGTGGCGGACGGAGAAATGGCCGTTAAGTCTCCTTTATATTATCCGGACTTTACTGTACCCCCATGTAGGTCACCTCACTCGAGGGGAGCCTCGCTATATTTATGCTCAGCGCCGTTGAGTCAATACATTGTTGAGCGGATTAGAGACCGTTATCCCGCTTTGTCCGTTAAAAAGACCGCAGTCTGTCGGAGTCGTCAAGGCAACGAGGGGGAAAGAGAGAAAACGGCCGGAATTTAGGCTACGGGGGCTCCGAGTCCACATCCTATGGGGGGTCGTGGTACGACCTAGTCAGGCTACGGGGGATCCGAGTCCACATCCTATGGGGGGCCGTGGTACGACCTAGTCAGGCTACGGGGGCTCCGAGTCCACATCCTATGGGGGGCCGTGGTACGACCTAGTCAGGCTACGGGGGCTCCGAGTCCACATCCTATGGGGGACCGTGGTACGACCTAGTCAGCCTACGGGGGCTTCGAGTCCACATCCTATGGGGACCGTGTTACGACCTATTGAGGCTACGGGGGCTCCGAGTCCACATCCTATGGGGGACCGTGTTACGACCTATTGAGGCTACGGGGGCTCCGAGTCCACATCCTATGGGGGGCCGTGGTGTCATGACCTACCTCGTGAAGCCGAAGCGGACGCAGACTCTCTGTTCGGCGTCGTCTCGGGAGTCCAGGCGGAGAGTTCACCTATTGTCGTCCCGGATCCGGTGGCGGAGTTGGACACAGCCGTGCGCTGCTGCTGCATCAACGCGGCCGCACCGAGCCAGCTGCGGTCCCGACCGCATTGAAAACAACGGAATGACGGTCACCGAGCCTGTCCGCTCTCATCTCCCGGAGAAGCCCTCCCGTTGTGTCCGCCTTCTCGGAGAGCAGCGACGCCTCGTCGGCGGAGCAGGGGTTAACAAGCCGTTGACCCGCAACGCGATTATCTTTGTATTTATTATCGTTTTTTCTTTCCTTCCCGACGCCGTTAACGGTCGGTAACGGTCGGTAACGGTCGGCGCTGTTCCCACGGTGACCGTTGGTCCAGAGACGCTTCAATTGGATGATATTGTTGGAGCGTGAAGCAAACACGGTGTTTAAAAAGCCCTGGAGGACGGGGCTTTGCGGCAGCTAGAGAGGGAGGGAGGGAGGGGGAGAGAGGGGGAGGAGAGAGAGAGGGAGGTGGGGGGGGTGAGAGAGAGAGAGAGGTAGAGGGGGATGGAGGGAGAGAGGTGGGGGGAAGGAGAGGGAGAGATATTGGGGGAAGGAGAGAGAGAGAGAGAGAGAGAGGTGGGGGAAGGAGAGAGAGAGAGAGCAAGAGAGAGAGGGAGAGAGAGAGAGAGAGGGAGAGAGAGAGAGAGAGCGAGAGAGAGAGCAAATGCGCAAAGAGGCCGCCCCCTAACGGTGAAACGATGGTAGTACATGTTACAGTCAGGAGCTTCAGCAGTACATTTACTCAAAGTACTTCTTTACTTAAGTAGAAATTTCAGGTAGTTGGAGCCTACAATACTTTGAGTATTTCCATTGTGTGCTACTTCATCAATACATTTTGGAAGCCAATGTTGTACTTTTTACTCCACTACATTTATTTTTTAATTACATTGTTCTTTAAAAAATAATTATCAAATAAATGATGATGTAATTTTGTAGACACCAGCAGTATACAAAGTAGTTACAATTACCAGCTGTGTGATGCTTACAAATTAATCATAATAATAATTATTAAGTGAGTCATTCTGCATAATGAGTACCTTTACTTTTGATACTTTAAAGTGTATTTTGATGCCAATATGTATGTACTTGAATGTAGTCTTTTACATTTTGAGATTGTTCTGTGTTTCATTAAGTATAAGATTTGGAGTACTTCCTTGATCACTGCCTTGTATTCAAGTAAAATGAATGTGAACATACTCCAATAAATCTCCTACATTACAAATCCTACTAGTAAAAGTAAATAACTATTCACAGTAAAATGCACATCCAAGAGTCGGATGTAAAATACTTGTTTTGCAGAAAAGAAAATTCTAGGACTAATATACAAGTTTGAGGCACTTGCATTATATTTGAATACTTCCATTTACTGCTACTTTATCCTTCCTCTCTACTACATTTCTGGGGGAAATATTGTACTTTTTACCCCCTACATTTGTCTGGCAGCTGATACTAGTTACTTTGATAAAAGAAATGTGTTGTTAAACACAACAGTGTGTAAAATACCAAATTAAGTGCACCTCAACCAACTAAAAAAAGCTGTTTACAATTAAATGCATCATTAATAATAATCCCATACTCTGACAGGGGCCATTCTGCCACCTGAGTACTTTTGATACTTTAAATAAATGTTTATAGCTTGGTAATGGTACTTTCATTTTCAGCTCCGTCAACACTGATGCATTAATGTGTATCATGTCTCAGTCTAAAAAGGTAACTCGTAACTGTAGTTGTCAAATAAATGATGTGTCAGTGTAGTGGAGCAGAAGCATAAAACATTTCTTTTAAATAGTGGAAATACTGAAGTAAAGTGCCAGTACCTCAAAATTGTAAAGTCCCGAGGTAAAACATACTTTGATATTTCCACTTCTTTCCGATTAAAAAAAACAAAAACACACACAAGGTTTCATTATAAAAAACAGCATTTTATTGAAAGTCTCAGAAATGAAGTTACAGTGGGGGAAACTGTACTCATCCATGATCATTTGTCTATTATAGAGCACAAACATTATTGGCGTGATACATTCTCCCCGTGTATCCTCCACTGTACTGTGTGTTTAGTATTGCAGCAGACTGATCTATAAGTTATTCACAGTTTGACTCAATAGTGCATCAGTTCAGAGAATCATCCCTCGATCGTATCGTATCGTTTTATGAAGCGCGCATTATAAGATTAGCGAAGTGACGTTTGTGTGTCGCAAAGCAGGAAAGTCACAACATGATTCGTTCATTTTATTCCAAACCTGTGAACTCCAGAGAACTGTAAAGTGGCGTGTCGGGTTGAAGTGAAATGAATGTATTTATTACTGAAATTCTAATAACCACGCAGTAGGCACTTTGGCACAAACGATAAACCACAAGATCCTAAAATCAAATGGGATATCTATTTCATGTCTATGCAAGTGCTTCTCTCGCGCACTGAGAGAGAATATCCTTTCTGCCTGCCGCCAACACCGGATCAGAGTATTGTACATGAACAGTGTAGAACAGTGAAGATCATCATGATCAAAGGGAGGCGTTTACGAGCCGCTCAGCGTCGCGTCATAAACCTGCATTCGACTTCCCAGAACACTCTGGTTATTACTATAGAGAGAAAATGTCGTGCATTGTTAAATGTTATCCTGACTAATATTAGAATATCCCAGCTACAGTTTGCAGGTTCAGCGAGAACCCAAACCGTGAGGATTTGGTACGGTGTGACTGTGCAAGGCTCTGACATACAGGCTCAGAGTGGAAACACAGACATAAATTCTTCCTGCGCACACACACACACAGCCTCTCTCTCACTCCCTCACACACACACACAGAAACACACACACAACCCAGAAGGTCTATAACATCAAGACTTCTCTGCTTCTCAGAGGACGTGACGGAGATACGATGATGTCATCAGAGTCGTCAGAGTCAACCTCGCCGGCTCCACCAGACTCGGCTGTGCAGCGACGCTCCGTTCGGTCTGCAGGAGAACGTGACAGAAAGTGCCATCAATGAGTTGTTTTCAACAGAAATATTTAGGATTTTATAAAGCAGATTTTCCTCCAGCAAACATTTTCATTACAACAAAGCAGAAAAAAAATCATCTTAGGTTGAATACATTAATAAACCGGTGACCCAAACGCCGTGTGTGCTTTCAACAGTCAAAACACAGAAAGGATATGTCCCCTCTCTAACCTGTTGGTGGCGTCATCCTGGAGGACTGAGTGCTGGAGGAGACAAGCCAGGGGGCTTCTTCCTCTCCCTGCTTTCCACCGTCTTTATGGGGGGGGGGGGAGATGCAGCGCCATGGCAGCAAAACAAGAGATACAAAGCAATTCAGACACACCCTCAAAATATATGGATGGATGACGTAGTTATGGCATTTTTTTTATATATGGACCTTGCTATGACATTCTTGGATTAAAGTTTTCTTTTCACATATAATAACTCTGCATACATGCAAACGATTGCATGTTCATAACCCAAATAGCAACAAAACGGAGGACCCCCATGTCTGCTTCAGCATTGAGATCAGGTGAGCACGCTAAAAGTGGTGCAGTCCAACGTCTGTGAGTGGAGCCCACTGCACATCAAATGCAGAGGCAGTCTTGTCAGCACGCAGGATATAAAAAAAGAAAAAAAACAACAACAAAACTGCTGACATAGCTGCTCTGTGCGCCCGTCTGATGTCGACCTTTAAGGAAGTCCGGGAGATAGAGGAGGGAGCGATGGAGAGGCTGGTGGAGTCTGACAAGGTCATTTAGGTAGGGCCGGTCCATGTGGAGAAAATCAACCGTCACAATATTGTTTTGAGCTCCATATCGGTGTTGCGACGATATTGTCGGGTTGACTATTGGTGCGTTCACAAAATATTTACACAATGAGATTTTCGATAAATAATCATCATCATCAAGTTCAGAAAAAAAATGACATCACTTTACTGTAATGTAACCTTCAACACCTTGGAAAGGCAACAATTATGAAATACTACAATATCCAACGTCTAAGAAGCTATCTAACCTCATATCATAATGGGACAGGGATCTTGAACAGAGGCAACTTAAGAGGCAACTTCTTTCGGGGGTCACGTGAGGTAATGATATTACTGGTCCACAGGCCTGCTGAGTGTCAGTCTTTGACGGGGAGGCTGTAAAAGCTCTCTCTGGTGCAGAGGAGACAGGCACCCGGGAATTAGATCAGTGTGCCGGCAAGATCCATTTTGACTTTTGAGGGTTGAGAGCAGGGAGATGCCGTGGTGTTGCATACCCAACAAACATCAAGCCTGAACCCCCCCCCCCCGCCCCACCCCACCCCCACCCCACCACCTGACTGACACGCCTGAGTGGTTACGGTGTGTTTCCTGTCAAAGTAACACAACTTCTACGTCTCCGGCATGAAGGAGAGCCGACACGCGAGTGGCACTGAAGTGTGGATCATGACCGCGATAAAGGCACAGAAGCATAATATACATTCATTAAGCGCAGCAGATGTGTGCTATAAATACATCTGTAATCATTTGTGCGTTTGCGTGTTTGAAAAGTGTCATGTACTGTATATTTAAAGGCTAGTAACAAGAAATAACTTAAAAAGGTCCCGAATTGTAAAAAGTGAGTTTTTTTTAAATTATAAAGCAGGTATGAGTGCTATATAAATACTGTGAAAGTATTCAAATGCTCAATCCATGTAGAACTACACACAGCCCGTATTGAGACACTGTGCCTTTAAACGAGCCGTCAGGGTATCAGTACGGTTGTGATGTCACTAAACAATATAGAAACCAATACAAGGTATTAAACGGCAACAATCTAAGTGTGACCCAGATTGTTTATTTGTTTATTCACAGCTATGCGAATGACATCAGCTGACAGGAAGTAAACATGGAACCTAGCGGTTGCCTAGCAACGGAATCCCGGTTGAAACGCGCCTAAAACAGAGCGTTTCGGACAGAGGGTGAAAACAGATGTATTAAATATAGACCGTATGAGAAAAATAGAGGTTTTTGTAAACATTGAAGCATGTCAACACATTCTAGTAGAAACCCAAAATACAAGTATGAACCTGGAAATGAGCACAATATGTCTCCTTTAAGCTGTGTTTGATAAGAGGTTAATGTGAAGATGGACGTGTAGCTACATGGGAACAGAATGGGGGACGATAGGGGAGTGGGAAAAGTTTTAGTCTATCTTATTAAAACTTTTTCTTTCTTTGTTTTGAGTTTCTTTGAGGCCGATGCTTTGTACCATACGGTTAGTCTGAGTCAGCTCCTGTTCTTCCGCTGCGTTTGCTCATCAATAGGTCACAAAAAAAGGTACGTGTGAACCTCACCTGTTGTGATGGGTGTGTGTGTCGAGCGAGCTCTTCGTGGTACCAGCGCGGGCACGTTGTTTCCCATTGGAGAAGGCACGGAGAACCCCGAGCTAAACCCACACACACACACACACACACACACACACACACACACACACACACACACACACACACACACACACACAGCTTAAAAAAACACTGCATGTTTGACTGGGTCTGTTCTTCCCACACTTTTTTCTCGTAACAACGTGAGTCACCTCTCTATTGCGTGGCTACAGCGAGCCAGGTGTCCCCTGAACGCAGACTGTACCATCGTCAAGGCAACCACGTCCAAGTCTCCCCCTGCGGAGGATGCAGCATCACTGCGGTTTGTCGCCTCTACGGCCTGACAACAGGAGTCGAGGACGACAGGGAGCAAAAAAAAAAAAGAGAAAGAAATAGGAGTTCAGTGAGGGAGGGCAAGGGAGGTTCAGTGGGGGAGACGGAGACAGTAAAACATGTCTGCAGTGAGACACGGGGAGAGATCCTTCTTAGAGCCATCTAGTGGCAAGTTGATTAAACTGCAACTCTGATTTACTTCAGCACACATCTGTCCATAATGACGGCTAGCTGTTTACGGACTGTAAAGCCCATTGAGGCAAATTTGTGATTTGCGGCGTTGAGCTATCGAGCTGAAATTGATATGATGCTTGACTGCTTCACGCTTAATACCAATTCACAACAAAGCTGAACTACTTCCTGGTAAAATTGTATAGAATAACTTAAGTATTCACTGAAAATATAGTTTTCCCTTTATTGCAGCGGCCAATCGTTTTTTCTAAAAGTGCCTTTGATATTGAGACTACGAGCGATGCAATGATTTGCAACAGGATCCTCGCTGCTTTACAGACAGAGTGACAGTGAGTGTGTATGGAAGTGTTTGTGCGTGGGTGAAAACCTTATTCTGTGTTTCTTTCAGCAGGTCCTTTAGCTGCGACTCTCTGAGGAGATGAGCTCTCAAGGCCGACTGCAACATCACAATGTCCTTAAGATAGAATGCAGAGAGATGGAGATCATATTTTAGATAATGTTTCCTCCTGCAGCAATGACTTCTTTTACGTAACCGCGGTGCGTCACACACCCTGTTTCTGTGCTCCCTCCAGTTTGTCTGGATAACCAACGCTGATTTCTCCCTTTCTTTCTTCAACTCTTCACCTCCTCCCTCCTCCTCCTCCTCCTCCTCTCTACCTCCAGCGTCCCTCTCGTCTCCCTCCTCCAGACCTGCTCCGGCCGGAGTGTCCTCGCGGTCCTCTGGCGACGTGGCGGAGAGCGAGGGGAGCTCAGCTTGTGCAGGTTCACGTCGGTCTTCCAGAGTTTGGATCCTCGCCCACAACTGATCCAACTCCTGTCTGAAAAACAGACAAACAGATGTAATGATACGTGATAAGTGATTAAATGCAACTTGAAGCCATTTGCCAGAGTAGGTAAACTGCACCTGTATACAACTCTCCTTTATGATTTAATGTCTTCATAATATTGATCTGATCATTGACTACACGGCTGTAGGGCATCAGCTGTGAAATGTCGGTGACAGTTCTTTTAAATTCCACCAGACATACAAAGAATATGCACATGTATAAGGATGCCTTTTGATTTTGAAAACGAGCTTTATGTAGCAGAGATATGGAGAGTACGGCACGTTGAGCCAAATGCTGCATCATTTAATCATATTAATGCCACAACACAACTAAAAACATACTTATGCTGCTGCCTCTCTTTGTCCCGTTCATTTGTCTGCTCGGCTCTCCATCGCTCTGTCTCCGTCTCCGATTCTTCTCTTTCTGCCCTCGACTGTCTCAGTTCATCACTGAAGAACACAAACACAACACAGACTCAGGAACAAAACACTTTGTGGCTTTATAAACTCTACTTATAGGCTGGTGTGTTCTCCCTCTGGTTTATATGATGCATTGAGATTATTGTTATCATGGCTTGTAAAGGTGTAGACACTGCATATGACTTTATAAACATTAAAACTGTCTCAGGTTGCTGCTCACTCACTCTTTACTTGACAGCCTCTCTTGAAGCTCCGCCCCCTCCTTCTCCAATTGGCCGAGGCGTTCCCTCAGACCAGAGGCCTCCTCCCCTTCCTCGGTGTTCGTTCCCACGGAGACCGCTGCCTCTGTTGCCATGGTAAACCCCAGAATCTCCGTGGGCGTGGCCTGGACCTCCCGATCCAATCGGCCGCTGTGCTTTGCCGACTGGGCGTGTCCTCTGCCGTCCTCCAGCCTCTGATAGGATGAGAGAGGAGTCGGTCTGTGATGAAGCAGCTGTGTGTCACAGGTGACTCCACGTGTTGACATGGACGAGGAGTTAGAGCTGCATCTCACCTTCTCCACCTCCAACAGCCTTCTCAACAGCCTCTGTTTACTCCACTCTCTGTAACCTAGGACACACACACACACACACACACACAGAGAGTATAAGAATTAAAACCTTAATTATCAATAGTTTATACTATATTGTTTGGGGTGTATATTATGATCTTATATAATATAAGACAATAGAAATGTATCAAAGAAGAGATTTACACTGTTTATACGGAGGTAGTCATCCCTTCTTTAAAATGTTTAATAGTTATTAGGTTATTGCTGTCAATCAATGAGCAGGACTACTTTATGGCAACCTTAGATTTACAGGAATGTTTCATCAATGTCATGTACTCCCTCTTTCCTATTGTCGTCTAGTTGTAGCATCCAAAAAAAGTTTCTCAATTGAGTTTCCAGGAAATATCCTATATCTTGACATATATCAATAATGTGATATTAAATAACACATGTCATAATACGAGATTGTATCCATATTGCAGATCCTTATATAGTGTTTAATTGTTACCTGAATTCCCACAAAATTTTGATGAGCAAAATATTTGATTCCCTTCTAATATATTCATGTTGTTAGCTCTTCTGATAAGAGTCTGATTCCCAATAAAGTTTGGTTTTCTGAGACAAAAAGCTGGAAAAAAAAACGTCCCACTAATGCGATCAACGTGTTAAAATACATACGAGCAAAACTAGAAACTGATGAACGGAGTGAGCTAAGTAAATGTGTTTTATTCTGTTCGGTTTTTCTTAAAACACCCAGGCCGAGGGCGTCAGTGTGCTGGAGTGTGTGAGAGGAGACCTTTGACTCCTCCTGCAGGACTGTCGGTGTCGAGCTCCTCTCGGAGCGCCGCGTTCTCCTGCTGGAGCTGCTTCAGGTTCTCAGACAGACGATGGACCGTGGAGCTTAAAACCTTCTGCTGCCTCTGGGAGCATTTGCTCTCCACTCGACCACTGCAGACGGAAAGAGAGAGCGGGAGGGATTTTTAGTATATAATGCAGGGATGACAGTTTTTTTTTTTTTTTTAAAACCCTATCCTTTGACTGATCTGTATGGCCATCCTTTAAATCCAGGATTGAAGTCTCTGACGACCAGTTTTGACTCCCCACTCACAGACGAGGCCTCCTTTAATCATATCTGCCTTCCTAAATATTGGTGGAAGGAAAAGTACCGAACACACGTTCTACCTGTTTCACAAACGTGTAATTAACTCGGTAAACACGGTTGTCCCAATTTTAGTTCTCTAAAAGCGTAATCTGCAATATTTACACTGCAATTTCAACACGACAGTGCAAACGGACAATATCTTTATCGGATTGCTTTTGCTCACTCGGCAGCTTCATGAAAAGTTAATGCAACAACCAGCACTCAGCCAGCAACCTACAATCATGTTCAAATATCATAATAGATAAAAAAAGAAAAACAAACGGCAGAGGGCATGAAGTCACAGCAAAAATCAATTCAAGGAGTACAATAATCCTATTATTAGACCTGACCCACGTCTGGTGACCAATAGAGTGCAGCAGGGATGAGTCCTAAACGGAAATTACTTTGCATTTCTTCACTTCCGGTTCCCTCGTCCGGAAGTGCGTTTGTACCCGCCCCTTCCGTGTACTTGCTGTAGCTCATTTATAGCTTCAAAAATCATAAAAGAGGTGTTCATGCGTGAAGATCAACTTGCTGAGCAAAACGTGGAAGTACCATAAACTTGTGTTTGCCGCAGAACATATTTTCTGCAATAATCCAATAGAAAAATCCCCATTGGATTTCTGTCCGAGGGAACCAGTGTGAGGCTGACTTCCGGGGTCGGCCTACAAAAATGCATCATCCCTGCAGAACTCTATTCAGAGCGGCATAAGCGCAGGTTTTCTTTCAGGGTCACCATATTGGGCTGAAACGGGTAAAGCTGTGTGTCGTTGCAGCTCCGTGACACGATTTGTCCTCCAGCACAAATAAACAAGGGCACAGAAATCGATGAGCGGACGCAAACCTTTTCTCTGCAGCTTGGAGAAGCGTCCTCAGCCTCTGGATCTGAAACACGATCGCACAGACAAGTCAGGTGGAGGTTTCCGTTTCGACAGCTGAGCTCACACTCGGCGAACCGAAGTAACCGCGGCGATGACGTCGCTTCTCACACCAAGGAGACGCAGCGCAGAGAAGGAGCGCTTCTTTTATCCAAACACTCACTTTTTAGTGGAAGTGTTTCAGGTGTTCAGATAATACGCCAAAAGATTTTTAAAGTTCAACATTTAGCTGGGAAAGTATCGTGTTACCTCGTCAAAGTAGGTTTCTACTGTGATCTTCAGCTCCTCCAGGTTGGTGGTCCTCAGCTCGCTTTGTAGTTTACTGGAGAGAAAGAATAACCTGAATATTACGCAGCTTCCCTGATGAAGCAAACGGACTTCAGCAGAGGTGGGAGAGTGTTTCACCTCAGTGCGTTTTCTTTCTCTCGACACTGCTGCTCCAGCTTCAGGATTCTCTGTTTCAGCCCATTGAGAACCTTCATGGATACAATCAAGTTTAACAAAAATCGGTGTGAAATCGATCCGAATAAATAATCTCTGGAGCGTTCATCGACAGACTGGACGTACTCACCACACTGCCTTCTTTTTTCTTATCCACCAGACTGCGAGTATATTCAGATCCCTGCAGAAAAATGTGTAAAATGTTTTTGAAATGTATTTGTTGTTCAAATGACAAATCTTTTTATTTATTTAGTGATCATACTTTCGTGGGATCCAACAGCTCTTCTATCTGTTTCTCTCTTTTAGTGTTATCCTCCTCCAGGCGGCGTAGCCTGGCTTTCATTTGCTGGTTGTCAGCCTTGTGTGCCTGGAGACTCTGCGGAGAACAGCACTAGTGATTAATCACACGACAAGGTAGGCATAAGAGAAATACGCATATGGAAAATCCTCGGGTGTCAAATCTAGATGGACTTTTAATCTGTGTGAAAAAAAAAAAAAAACTCTTCTGCAGAGGAAATAAAAAGTAGAACAGCACACTGGAGCCTCGCTCAAGGCCATTGCAGCAGACATAGTGTTGTACTGAATTCTCCTGCAGAAGAAGAAGAATCACCCACCTCGCTGCGACTGATGCACAATGTGTTCTAACAGTGCACTTATTTATTTTTTTTGCCCTGAATGCAACGTTTCTTCACGGGCAAGCTGAACACACAGCAGTCATTTTGTAACCCTTTACCTTCTTGAGTCGTATAATCTCATCGTACATGTCCTCCTTCTCTCTGTGGTCACCTGTGCTGCCGCTGAAGCCTGCAAACGCATCGGGACAAAGGGGGAGATGGTAGAATGAACACCCACACACACACACCCACCTTACAGTTATGTAACACTCTCTACGCAGTCTGTCTCCTGCTGCCGTCTCCTCTCCTCGGCCGACTCCCCCGACCCCTCAACTTTTTCCCTTTCTATACTTTCCTCCACCTACACATTCTCTCACCGTTGGATCCAGAGTGGAGACGTTTGTGTTTCCTCGTGCTCAAGGTCTGTTTGAGAAGCTCTGGCGTGACACCGCACTCTGACCTCAGCGTCTGGGACAGATCTGAAGAAGAGGTAGACAGAGAGAGGGTCGATGAATATCACAACACAAGGCAGTGCATTGAAACGCCATCTGAGAACACTTTGTATGCTCGAGCGCTCAAACTCCAGCGATCCATTTTCCCTATCTAACAAGGGATCAGATGACGGTATGCGGTAAAGCATGGACATAATGAAGTCAAAGAGAATCTGCAATCCTCAGCAGCAGGCAGCTGTTTTAAACAACAGCAACAACAAAACACTGATAAACAAACTGTGATGTTTCTATTATTTTGTCCAACCCATTTACATCAGTGGGGGTAGGTTAAATAACAGAAACACGTCTCTGTATAATGCAAGTTCAGCAGCACCACAAACTACATCCTCAAAATGATAATGACAGATGAATCAATCCATAAATCAGTAAATCAATACCTCTCTAAAAGCGGTTTCAACAAAAACCTATTATAACCTTCTTAATTTATTGCAGGACTGTTTAATTAGACCACATTAGTTTTAGCTAGGTGGTCCTAATAAACTATAGTGTGTTTTCTACATATTGGCCAAGTTCACTGAAAAAAGTGTTAGACTCAATGTTGTTGTTATTCTGCCCCCAGGTGGCCAAAAAAAATAAATGTATGCCGATTTAAAAAGGTGCAGTGTGTAGGATTTGGCGACATCATGTGGAAAAGTTACAGACAGCAACCAACTGAAACTTCTCCTGTGTGCTAAGTGCTAAATGCTAAGTGTGTAAGAGAACTACGGTGGCCGACACAAAAACGCTACTGGCCCAATCTGGCGGAAGTGTTTGGTTTGTCCATTCTGGGCTACTGTAGAAACACGGCGGCCGGCTCCCTATGTAGATATAAATCGGCTCATTCTAAAGTTAAGAAAACGCAATATTTCTTAATTTCAGGAGACTATACACCAAAGAAAACATACTTATTATCATATTGGTCGATTGGTTGATGATTTGGTTGGCTCCAAAAGCGAGTCAATCCTCATCGACCCTCATGACGGAGGGTGAATGTTTATGTTGCTCATACGTTTAATGTATAGTAAGGCTTATTAAGGCATTGTAGAGGGCGTGGCCGCTTTGAGCGACCGGTGGGTGCCGTCTCAGGTTGCTAGCTGTCTGCTCTGCTGCGTCGCCTTGGTTTCCTCAGCTCCAATGACAATCCACCTCTTTGCCCATTTGTGTATGAGCCCAGAGACTTAGGCCGTGTTGTCAGCGACGAGATGGAGACAGCCGAAGTCACAAACGGCTCTTCAGAAACCGAGACTACGACCATAGTTTATACACAGTCTATATGGCATAGAACTGATTTTCTATATGTGAAATCCCAGAAAGATCCTGCCAAATGGAATGTTGTTGAAACACTTGCAGAGTTGCTTGTCATCGGCTTCCCAACGACATCGGTACTGAGCAAAGTCAGCAAACCAGCTGAACAAACTTGAGTCTCTCCCTTCTCGCTCTGTCCATATGACCCTCAGCAGCCACTACTCACACCATCCCTCCTGAGGAGAGACACTGTGTGCAGAGTTTACTTGTGGGCGTGTGTGTGTGTGTGTGTGTGTACGTGTGCGCGTGTGTGTTAATTACCATGGCCGTTGCTGAGGGATGTGAGGCGAGCTGAGCCACTCTCCCCAAGAGTGTCCCCTTGGGTGTCCCCAAGGGAGGCCCTCGGCAGCCTCCAGGCCGCCACTGCTGCTCTCCTGGGGTTCACGTTCATACTGGAGAGGTACGGAGACCCTACACATATACATGCTGCATGTAAACAATCATGGAATTTGGAAAGCGGGTTAGTCACAGCATGAAACTGTCACCACGGAGCAGCTGAGCAGGTCTTACTTGGAGACAGAGGAGGCTTTCTGGAGGATCTCTTCCCTCTTTTGATCTGATGGTGAAGAAAAACAAGGTGATGAGAGGCGTGTCAATCAAACTGCTGACTGGATTCGAGACATTAAAAGTTCATTTGTTTACCTTTTCCAAAATATCGGCAGAGAAAGAGAAGCTATCCTCACCCTAGGTTGGACATAAGAGGCAGATATTTTTGAAAGAGAGGAGAGAGGAAACATAAATCCATAATAATAATAATAATAATAACAACAATTCAAGTTTCTGCTTATAATGTTTAGCCTCTGTTTAGTTTGTGTCACACTTACACACATACACCTGTGGTTACAGAGTTATGATTATAAGGACAAAACAGAAAGAAAAAAAAAACATATTTCTGTGACAGAAAATATTCTATTTACAAAGTAAATTGGGGATTTGTGTCTGATTGCTATATTCTTGTGAAATACTGAATACTTTCACCTCTAAAAGCCCTTTAAATGAGATAATCAAACAAACAAACAAACAAACAAACAAACAAAGGGATTGGTTGAAATGCTCTCATCACAAGTAGTCATCACTTCAACTCAATGAGTCACAGCTGCCATGAACTGTTGTTGGTTTCAGTGTCACAACTACAGGCTTTAAATAGGTTTAAGTTTAATAACTTTAAACTACAGACTCGGGTGGTGGAGGGGGGGGGGCAGCCGAAGCTGGAGGACTCACCAGCTCCTCGCAGTCTTCATCCGTCAGGACGTCGCTCGCCTCCAGAGACATCTTCCCGCTGAACATAGCTGGAGAGAGTTAACGTCACGTGGAGTTGGGACAACTTGACTTCCTCCGCGTGCACGTGAATCCTCTCATATTATTTTTCTGAGTCCCCCACCCCCCTCATATATAAAAAAAAAAAAAAAAAAAGAAGCGCACTTCTTGCTAACGTTAGTAGTAAAACACACACGCGACGCTAGCTGAACCACAACGTGCTCGTCCACATTAATGCCGCGGATCCGGTGACGCGCTGGCGGACACCGTAATGACCGTAGTCTCTCCTGAAACCCGTTAAAATGATGTTTTCCCTCCTCGCAGCGGGGGGTTTGCTGTCTTCAAGTCGCTGTTGCAGATCGAGTCGTCTAGCAACCAGGCAGCTGGTTACGAGCTGCGTCAAACCGGAAACCGCGCGACTGTGCCTTCAAAATAAAAGAAGAAGGAGGATAAATAATGGCACATTTGTGGTCAAATTTGGTTTGGCACCATGTGTTTATAACGCACTACATATTTAGGATGACGTATGTTTTTAGGCAGGGCACATACTTGTAATATTTGTAAGAAAATGGCAAGACGTTTTTTCAATAACATGCTTATTTTGAAATTTCAAACCAGTTGTACGTTTGGAGCTTCGCTTGGCTTGATAGAGCGAATAAGTGAAACCAGTGCACGGGGCTGGATGTCAACAGTCTCCTTTCCCTCCTTGCTTCTGACTCATTTCCTCAGGTTGCCCATTGGTGAAGAGGTTCAGTAAGGTGGGACGTAAAGGGATTTTCTTCCAGTAGCAGGAGAGAAGGAGTCAGGGAAGGAGAAAGGAAGGTAAAGGAGACTTTTGAGACTGATCCGGTGTTTTACTGCACAGCTTGTTTGAAGACCCTGACAACAGCAAGTAAACATGGGACTCCCATGTTGTACAGTACATAACATTTTACATATTGTCATAGTTATAATAATAAACTTAAGTATGCATCTTTCTTTCCCTTGTTGTTCACTTTCTTCTTGCCTCTCTTTCTCCATCGTTCCATCTTCCTCTCGATCCCCGGATAGGCAGGAAACAGCACCATAATACAACTTATGAGAAAAAACTAAGTTAACATGGATGCTGCCATCTCTCGACCTATACAGTAAACAGTAGATAATATAGGAGCTTCCTTTTAATGTAGAAACAGAAAGTGAGTCTTAAACAGGTAAGTCCACATTGCTGGATGCATTTGTGAATGTACATTATATGTAGAGGATCAGAAATGTATCACTTGATACAAACTGCTTTTTTTTCTCCTTTTGCATTGTTCCTCACACTCTCCCCTTCTTTCAGACTCTGTGGAGAACACGCTTGTTATTGTATGGTATTCTAGTACACACTGTTTATACAGGTGGTGGACCCCCAGAGCCACACAGCCAGGCAGACCAGCATACTTTTTCTTCAGGGCAAAACAAACCCATTGCGGATCTCATGTCAGACAAACAGTTGTCTGTTTTAAAAGAGTTAAACTGGTTCAACAAAAATATTTTTCTGGAGCCCAGAGTCGACAAGACTACCTCCTGACTCAGTGAGTTAACAAACACGTCATGCTGCGGCTGTGGTCGTGCAACTCAAAACACAAGCTGTTTCCAGAGTGAAGAAACCCCATCATCATCATCATCATCATCATCACCATCATCATCCTCTCTGCAGGGACACTGAACGGACATGATTTCCTCACACGGCTTCTTAAAACACCGCGGCCGACGTTGTTGTGATCTACAAAGTTCCACACATACCATGAGCAAACAACGCGCCGATCAACGCTCGTGTCTCCAGTTGTCGTTGCAAAATCAACACCTGAAAATGTGAAAATGTGCTGTGCAGTGGGACTGTAGGTTGTATTGTGGATGTTGTTTCTGTTAACTCTGAAAAAAAATAAAAAAATAAAACAAGCACTCAGTGCAAACAACCCCAATCACCTCAAATCCTCCTTCAGGCGCTTCTTCTTCTACAAAGTGATACATGTCTATTTTCATTGTCCCTGGCTTAATGGAAGAGAGCCTGTGTGTGTGTGTGTGTGTGTGTGTGTGTGTGTGTGTGTGTGTGTGTGTGTGTGTGTGTGTGTGTGTGTGTGTGTGTGTGTGTGTGCAGTATATAAAGTGTGTATGTGATGTGTTTACAATCGTGCATGTCTGAGCATCAAACTGCACTGCATGTTACCTGGAAGGCCACACCAGCAGATATTAAGTAAATTAATATAGTTTCATTAATAGTAACATTAATTCTAGCCAAAGTAATGATTTTGGTTATTTAAACACAATTTGTCTTTAATTTAGAAGAATGCTGTTATAGATTCAAAACCCACAAAAAGACAAATCCGAAGTATGCATATATTTCTGAGCGTTTCTGCAGAAACAACCTCAAACCTCTTTTTTACTGTTGTTGCTGGTCTCTCCATTGCCCACTAATTGAACTATATCACAGCTGTAACATAACTTATAGGATGAATACTATGTAAAACACTTGAATAAATGTGGAAAATACAGATATTAGTATCCCAGAATGAACTAGATCCAATCACGACACTGTAAAGTGACGTGAACGAGCCTTGTTCGTGGAGGACACTCACGGCACACGTGTACATAACAAAACATATTCGCTGCTTTGGTTGCAGGCTGCTACTCTTGTGCACGCTGGCTTAAAGGGACGCATTAATGTAACAGAGGCGTCGTTAATGTTACCAGTAACACGCGTGATTTTACTTTGACAAGTCAAAATGTCTGAAAAAGGCCCATGTTGTTTTGAAAACATCACCCAGCTGGATAATGTGATCTTCAAACTACAGCAGAGAGCTCCTGTAACATTTTCTGACAGTGAGTTTAGTGAGTGAGTGCAGAGGAAGTCAATTATTTTTTTTATTCATATTTTTTTCTTCCTCCATTTGACCCGACCAGTGACCAATGAGAGAAACCTGAGGGATGACCGTGGTCGTCCATGCAGTACATTTAGTCTCAGTTTGTGTTTAGGTTTAATAATAATGAATAATAATAATTTTGTCATGTATCATGCAGGTCAATGTCTTTGCTGTTGTTCTCTGAGTGCCCAGACGGGGGCGATGTGTTCTGAAACTAAACCCAGGTCATGCTTTTTTCCAACTGTCCCTCAGAGGCCCGGACCCGGTCCCAGCCGGGTCCTCGTGTCCACGCCAAGTCCTGCTCGCAGACCCCAGTCTTGTTCAGATTGTCAGTTCCACACTCACCACTTGGCTCCCTTAAACTGATCAGTTTTCTCCAGTGTCACCTCCCTAAAATCACCTTAATGGCAAATTTTAGGTGTTTAGTATCATGCAGTTCTTCCGCAGATGATAATTCATCCAAATATTTATTCATGAAGACAAACACAAACACACGGACAAGTCAGGGAAATCATTTACATTTACTTTGACTCAGCTTTTAATACTTACTAACACACCTATATTTCACAACAGCAGCAAGAGAAACACTAGAAACGTTTGTAAGGTTTGAATCACTATTTGTTCAATGAATATTGGGGATTTGTTCAAATTATGGAAATTGGGTAATTTTCTCTGTTATTACAACTCTTGTAAAACGAATGACAAATACCCATGTGTGAAAGAGCCCAAAGCAATAACACTGATTAGAAAGCAAAACCTCGAAATGTGGAAAGCTAATAGATTTGTAATATAAACAATATCAAAATTGTCGCTAATTCCTTTTCAGTTGATTGGCACTGCAACGTGCACACACTCCACATGTCCCACGGGCTTTGCAGGACAGTAGTTTGCATAAACAGGAAAACATACACATGTAAACTTATGCAAATGTACCCGCTGTGATGTACTCTCGAACCTTCCCGTTTTCCACATTTAAAGTGGAATTTCCACAAACGGAACACCAGAAAAGTGTGTCATGCTTTTGCAAATTTACACTCAGAACAAACAAAACAGAAAGTAACTCAAAAGATGAAGAGGATGGACATTACAGGACACAACAGTCCACTTTTATTATTCCGCCGACGCAGATAACTTTTTAAAAGGCCGCTGTACAAAACACTGAAACCAGATATTTAATTACATGGCCAAAACAGCCTATAAACATAATCATATCCACGGTTAAAAAAAAAGAAAAGACAAACTAAATAGCTCAAAAGGCTTAACTGGATAAATGTTCTTCTCGTGGGGATTTTGCATCACCCTGCTGATATTATTGTATGAGGTGTGAGGGGAAAAGATAAGCACACACACGGTGACAGTCTGTCCAGTATAAATAAAGGAGGATGTGCAGACAGGAGTCATGAGGGAGCCCAAGGGAGGAGGACGGAAGAGACAGGCCGAGCTGAGCGGACGGAAACGGGTGGAGCAAGGTCAGGAAACAACTGAAGCTCACAACCCTGATTTATAATTTCGCTGGACGTCTGATCTCCATGTGTGTCCTTCAAAGCACAATATTTTTCACCACCTGCACGGCTGCAGACACTCATTCAACGCAGTCCTTCCAAGTGGAGCATTTTTAGGGCTTATGATGCTGAATTATAGTTTGTGTGTAAAACAAAGAGAGGGAGAACGTTACAACAGACTTACCCTCCGGCCCTTCAGCACACACATACGTTACCATGACGAGATGTGACCAAGGGCAGTTGAAGACATGGGATATGAGAGAGGAAGAGACAAGAGGCCCACTGCCTGCAGCAGGGAGAGCTTGGGTAGTTTTGGTGAGTTTTTCTTTGGAGGAGGGCATTGAAAAAGTTAAGGGTCCTCTTAAACTCAAAGCTGGAAGCACACTTTTGGTCTAAAATATGATATGCTGTAGCATTAAAGTAAAATTAATCTAAATTGTAACTAATCTATCCAAACCAGGAAAAAGCGTCAAAGAGCAAAAAGTACACAAAAGTAAAATCAGCGGTGGAAGCGTAATATACTTAAACAACATTTAAACAACTTGTACTTTACTATTTCAATTTTATGCTACTTTATACTTCTACTTCTGAGGAAATTATTGTACTTTTACTCCTCTATATTCATCTGACAGCTTTAGTTATTAGTTACATCAATGAAAATTGTACATAAATAACACAGACGTTTATCAAATCAAAATATTGATACAGCATATGTAAAGATATAGTGGAATAATGTCTACCTGAGCAGAGAAAGAAGTCGCTCTCCATCTGTGTGTGTTGTTATCAGAGCGTTTTATGTTTGTGTGCCATCTATTAGCTAACTGCCGCTCTGCACCGCGTCGTCGCTGTGGAAGCGTTTCCCCCTCAGGTGAACACCGTTAGCTCTGTCAGCACTGCTCCCTTTGTTTCAACGGTGCGCCGTTAGCACCGTTAGCTGCAAGCCACCGGCCTCAGCCGCCGCCATGGTGAGAGCCGTGAGGAGGCAATCCCTCAATAACAGATGCTGCAGTACGCTACAAGCTAAAAAGCTCACAAGCTAGTGCTACAAGCTAGCAGCCTCGCCGGCATCGTGAGCGGCATCAAATTATACTAATGGTGCTAATTTCGCTTTGCATTGTTGGAATCCAGTAGTTCAAGTACTTACAAAGTATGTAGTTAGCATGAAGCCTCACGTCTATTACATCAGCTCGTTCACTTTGTCTTTTCTTGAGCTCAGAGGTTGCTAACCAGAGCAGAATAAACAGTTTTCCCCTCACCCCACACACACATAATCAACCCCACCCATTTCAAAATATTAAACCCCCCACTCTCTTTATAATATTTATATATGTACATATATATATATGTACATATATATATATATATATATATGAAACCTCCCCAGTTCATAAGGCAATCTTTTTTTGAATCACACGTTTTCTGAAATGTTCTACAGATGTATTATACTACATCATAACAATTATTTCATGTCAAGTCAGGTCAGTTTTATATTTATAGATCTGGGGGTGGCCAAACTACTTGCAGTGAACTTTTTAAAATAAACTACAGAATGGCTTCAGCATATTTCTAATCAATTGCTTCTTTTTGGTGCTTAGACCATGAACAGAAACCAATATTTGTTTATTTCGGCCTATTTCAACATAACTTATTTGATTTATAACATCACAAACTGTTTTAAAGTTTAAAAGTATGGAATTAATTTACATAAAATTTGAAAGCAGCAGATAAAACAATAGATTTTGGTATATGTGGACTCACAAATGAACGACTATGATGTCAAACAATAAACTGTTTAGCAGTGTTGCATAGTTATTCTGACAGAAAATATATTTTCTATGGGGTTTTCTAGTTTAGAAACATTGATTTTCTTGCAGTAAAACTTGTTGTAACTTACACTTTAAATATAAAGTGGGTATTGTTTGTCCCGTGACTGCTTTTCTGTATATGGTCTACAATCAAAAATGTTTGGCCATGCACCCTTGAAATAGACCAAAATTACAACTTTGCCTTAAAGGGCTTTACAATCTGTAAACACTCTTTGTCCTTAGACACTCGACTTGGATAAAATTCATGCAGAGACGATCTTGTGATTGTGCAAATCAATCCTTGAGGACGACATTGCTGAACAACAACAGATAAAGGATAAAGGGTTATTCCGATACGTCACTATAATCATCATAATCACCATCATCATCTTTGTCACTATCATTGTGCATATCAGGACGACCATCATCGCTCCGATGTTTATTCTGACTGATGATCTGACAGAAGAAGAGAATAAAACAAAGCAAGTTATATGGTATAATCCTCAAACCTGCAAATTAAAAAATTAAAGCAAACATCGCGAAAACTTGAAAGACGGCTTTTCTCCTATCGTTTCTCCTGACCTTCAACAATTGACTAACAATTTCGACATCTAAACCATCTACCTGTCTCTATCTGTCTTGCTTAAAGAAGTTATACCTTTAGATAGCATCTCTCTACTAGATATTATCAATCTGTCCTTTGAAGTAGCTGTAATTAAACCTCTTCTTAAGAAGCCCACTCTTGATCCAGAGGTGTTGGCTATCTATAGACCGATCTTTAACCTTCTCTTCCTCTCTAAGATCCTTGAGAAAGCAGTCGCAAATCAGCTGTGTGACTTTCTACGTAACAATAGTTTATTTGAGGACTTTCGGTCAGGATTTAGAAAACACCACAGCACAGAGACAGACAACACTGGTGAAAATGACTAATGATCTTCTAATTGCATCAGACAAAGGACTTGTCTCTGTTCTTATCTTGTATACCTTAGTGCTTCATTCGACACCATTGACCATCACATCCTATTACAGAGACTAGAACATTTGATTGGCATTAAAGGAACCGCACAAAGCTGGTTTAAGTCCTATTTATCAAATCGATCCCAGTTTGTAGATGTAAACAATGAATCCTGCATGCACAACAAAGTTAGTCACGGAGTTCCACAAGGTTCTGTGCTTGGACCAATTTCATTCACCTTATATGCTTCCTTTAGGCAATATTATCAGAAAACACTCCATAAACTTTCATTGTTATGCAGATGATACCCGATTATATCTATCGATCAAGCCATACAAATCCAACCAAAACTTCAAGCATGCCTTAAGGACATAAAGACCTGGATTATCTGCAACTTCTTGATGTTAAACTCAGACAAAACTGAAGTTATTCTACTTGGCCCAGATTAATTGTCTAATGATATAGTTTCTCTGGCATTGCCCTGACATGCAGCCCCACTGGTTTTGTAACTATTGTAACCATTTCTTACTTCTAGACTAGATTACTGCAATTCCTTATTATCAGGCTGCTCTAATAAGTCTATTAAATCTCTCCAATTGATCCAGAATGCTGCAGCACGTGTACTAACAAAAACCAAACAAAAAAGAGATCACGATATCCACTGCTGTTATTATTAGTAGTATTTTTCCATCATTATTCTGCTTACTACTCTCATTATTTGAATTATTTATGTCACATGCATTGAATGTGTTGTAACTCTGTTATGTTGTTTATTCTGTAAACATGACATCTATCGCACTTCTGGCCATCCTGGGAGAGGGATCTCTCCTCTATTGCTCGCCCGAAGGTTTCTTTGGGAGAAGTTTTTCCTGTACCGATGTGAGGGTCCTGGGACAGAGGATGTTGTATGTGTACAGATTGTAAAGCCCTCTGAGGCAAATTTGTGATTTTGGGCGATACAAACTAAATTGCATTGAATTGAATTGAATCCTCCCAGTGCAGCTGCAGTGTAAGAAATGGGAGTCAAAATCCACAAGTTCAGCCAAAGACGAGTCTGAGTCGGCAAAATAAGTTAGGGGTCTTCCAAAGTTAGTCTTCCTCATAGAAAATCCCCTGAGTAGACCTAGTTGTAGGGAGCAGGTGTTACTAAGAACATTATTGATGTCTCTGTTCTGTTGAAGTGTCCCAGTTAAACCACGACTGTGAGCCAGCATGCACAACACCAGGACCCCGAAACTGAAGCAGCTACATATAATTCAGCCGTCATACATTTTATTATTTGCACCTGTGCTTTGAATGCTATGAATTCTACATAGAGGCGAAGCCTCGTCCCTTCTGCCTGACCACCATGGGACCTTGTATTCAGAATCAATATGTACATTATAGAGACAAAGAGACATATACTTCTTTTTTTTTATCCCATTTGAATTGTGCCACGAATTACACACATGATGTTTATCAATTTAAAAGATAAATTATCACGTCAAGAAAGTTGCATATTGTCGTAAAACTCTCGAAGTATAAGACTGTGTAAATATGAAATTATAAATGTCTCTATAACCCAACACGCACACGCGCGCGCGCACACGCACACGCAGCCCTGAAGACAAACACTGTTCTGTCAGTGGGTGAATGGCTCTATCCATGTGGAACTGCAGGATGACCACATCTCAATTAGAGTGAGGGAAAGTAGGGGGGAGACACGGATCAGTGATAGTTCGGATGATACTGTGTGAAGTGGTTGGTGAACAGTGGTGGGCTGGTTTTCCAAAACTGCAGTAATCTCCCTCCAGCTCCTCTGACTGTAACTTGGGCGTGTACCGCCGTTAGAGAAGAAAAAATTAAAAAAAAAAGATCCCAGTCTTGAAACTCAGTGAGGCAGTCTGGATTTGCAGTCAGGGGACACTCATCATCATCATCATCATCATCAGTCAGCAGTCAGCAGCTCTCTCTCTCTCTTTTTCTCTCTCTCTCTCTCTCTCTCTCTCTCTCTCTGTCCCTCCCTCCCTCAGACACCCCCACATTCCCTCTCTCTCCCTCTGTCTCTCTGAAGACGAACATCTCGTCGCCTCTCTCTTCTTGACACACGGCAAACATGTCCGCAAACGGCGCCGACGGGGACCTCCTGCAGATCCCTCTGGGGCTCATCAACAGCGAGGGGAAGTATCTGACCGCGGAGACCTTCGGCTTCAAAGTCAACGCCTCGGCCAGCAGCCTGAAGAAGAAGCAGACCTGGACCCTGGAGCAGACCGGGGAGGACGGCAGCGCCGTGTTCCTGCGCTCCCACCTGGGCCGCTACCTCGCCACGGACAAAGACGGCAACGTCACCGCGGACAGCGAGACGCGCGGCGGCCGCGACTGCCGCTTCGTCGTCACCGCGCACGAGGACGGGCGGTGGTCGCTGCAGTCCGAGCCCCACGGCCGGTACCTCAGCGGCAGCGAGGACCGCATCACCTGCTTCGCGCAGGCTGCCACGCCGGCGGAGCGCTGGAGCGTGCACCTGGCCGTGCACCCGCAGGTCAACCTGTACAGCCTGGCGCGCAAGCGCTTCGCCCACCTGAGCGCGCGCGGGGAGCGGCACGAGGTGGCGATAGACCGGGACGTGCCCTGGGGAGTGGACTCGCTCGTCACGCTGGTCTACCGGGACCAGCGCTACCACCTCGAGACCTCTGACAACCGCTTCCTCCGCAACGACGGCAGCCTGTCCACGACCACGGACAAGGACACCGGCTACGTGCTGGAGTTCCGCTCCGGGAAAGTGGCATTCCGCGACTGCAACGGCCGCTACCTGGCGCCCGGGGGCCCCACCGGCACGATGAAGTCTGGGAAAAGCACTCGGGCCGGGAAGGACGAACTGTTTGGCCTCGAGCGCAGCCACGCGCAAGTCGTGCTGACTGCAGGCAACGAGAGGAACGTCTCCACGAGGCAAGGTGAGGCTCTGCGGTCATTCAGAGCCCGAGAGAGAGGGAGAGGGAGAGAGACAGAGGGAGAGAGAGAGAGAGAGAAATCCAATTTCACCACACAGATGTACTCGCTGCATAACTGGGCACACAACTGATACAGCTGTTGCATGATTTTGATGCGTGTCTGTGAACGAGGGAGATAATGAGAGACTCCTGCTCCTTCATTTCTCTCACACCATGTGTTTTTCATTATCATGCTCTCACTTTCTCCCCCCTCCCTCAATCCTTTTTGGCCAGCCTCTGCCTATAGCTTAACATTTTTTCTGCAGTAATTCTACCCCTGCATTGTGGCTGCTGGTTCAGGGTCAGCTTCAGTCTGCAGTTATCCCTCCATTCTTTATCTCAGAATAGACCGAGAAAATAAGGACAAGACTGAGGTAGAGGAGACAAAAGGGATAAAATGGAGGAGAGGCAGAGAAAACCGAGGGGAGGTGTGACTCAGACGGTCCTGGATGTGGATCTTTGTGCAACCTCTTTGTCTTGTCGCCACTCGGTCTCCCTCTGTGCTGCCACTCACATGGGACTGATCATTGACAGCAGTTTATATCCATGTAGAGTGTGTGTGCGCGTGAGAGTGTGTGTGTGTGTGCGTGTTTGAGAGAGAGCGCGAGTGTGTGTGTGTGTGTGTGTGTGTGTGTGTGTGTGTGCGTGTGTGTGTGTGCGTGTGTGTGTGTGTGTGTGTGTGTGTGCGCATCCCAGGAGAAATGGATCGAAAAAGAAAGATAATCATAATAGAATGAGGTCAGTGTAGGGCAGTGACTTTGTGACTTGTGGGCATTCAAAAATAAGTTTAAAGGCCCATCTGTAGCCTAATAACTCCAGTAGGCTCAGTGTGGGCGAGCACAGACACTTTGTTATAGCCGGCGGCTCAACGGTGAAAATTAGGTTTTTGTGTCAGGTCTCTTAATGAAAAGCCAGGGCTTTTAATATTCCTGAACCCTTTGTATGGCGGAGACAAATTGGCCCTCTCAGCGGCAGCGTGACAACGGCAACACTGAGACAACGGCAACACTGCGACAACGGCAACCTGTTGTGTGAAAGGTGTCGCTCGTAGTGACGAACCCTGCAGAGAACATACGACGCGTTTTAGTATCTTGTTGTTTTGTTTGTGTTTTTTTTACTTAACTGTTTTGGTTCAATCTCACCATTTTCAGAAGCGTCGTCTTCGGACGCAGCCGTCTTCGATGTGAAAGCTCTGATAATCCGACTGTCCGCCACCAAACAGACACACAGACACGGTCGGCGTCCAGCTGGTGAACACGGTGCAGCATTTAGCAGCTAGAGAGACAAACGCTTCACTCAGGAGTTGGTGGAGACCAAAATAGAGCTTTAAGAGAATGAATATTGGATCAGAAACACGACTGCAGAGGACTGCTAATGTTTCTGCCTATCCGTTTGATGTGTATACATGCAACTAACATGTCCACCATGTCAACTTTATACGGTGGTGATATGGAAGTGTTGTGTTCACACAACTAGTGTTCTTACATAACTGAGACCTAGTCTAAGTTATGCATGAACACTGGTGTTTAACGCGTGGGCCTAATACGTCTTTAAAGGGCTCGGCCCTGCAAGGCTTGCCTGGTTTGTTTTACCAGGCCAACACTGGAGACTTGTATGGTTTTGCTTCGAAGTCTTTAGGGAGAAAAGTCCTCATATTTTGGGACTTGCAGTTTGTGTGTTATTGAATTCATGTCTCAAGTCTACAGTTTAGATATTCACCATGAGAGAAGCAGAGATATTCGTCCACAGTATCCTCATTAGATCAGAATGCAGTCTCTCTTTTTACTTTTTTTTTTTTATTTGGAAAAACTTGCCTTATATTTCTCCGTGTGGCCACACCTTTGACAGCAGGGCAGAGAGTTCTCCTTCTTCTTCAGTTGAATTTGCGCCAGACTAAACACACCTAATTTGTAGACTTCCATCGTGTGATTTATATCCTTATACATTTAGTACTGATTGAGGGGGAAAAAAACGTATGACAGATTTACAATGTTTCACAGTTTCCCACGGTGATAATTGACTTTTGGGCAGAGAGTTCATGGTGTTCTGTCCCTTTAAGAATCTGGGGAACTTCACAAATTAGAGGGAAGGAGAGTTTCAGACAGAGATGAATGCAATTTGACAACAGATTGCCCCACTTTCCTAGGCATGGACCTGTCGGCCAATCAGGACGAGGAAGGGGACCAGGAGGTCTTCCAGTTGGAGATGAGCCGTGAGGACAGGAAGTGTGCCTTCAGAACCGCTGCTGGGAAATACTGGACTCTGACAGCAAGTGGGGGACTGCAGTGCACCGCCTCCACCAAGTAACCACACACACACACACACACACACACACACACACACACACACACACACACACTGCATCACGTTGAATATCACACACAGTCTGAATCACTGCGTCCGTTAACGTGTGTGTCACAGGTCGGCTGACAGCTACTTTGAACTGGAGTGGCGTGACGGTCGTGTGTGTGTGCGTGCAGCCAACAACAAATATGTGATCGCTAAGAGGAACGGACAGCTAGCTGCTACTATTGACAGCGCAGGTCAGTGACGTTTCTAATTGATTAAATGGAGCCTAAATGTACTTTTTTCAATTTTTTTTTTTTAAGTCAAGGGTCAGTACCAGTAAAGTTTTTACGTTTATGCCGCTTTATGGGAAACAAATTTATTTCTGTTGGATGCAACCCTGATCACCCCGTCTCTTCAGGGGAGGCCGAACAGTTCCTGATGAAGCTGATCAACCGTCCAATCATCGTCCTTCGTGGGGAGCACGGTTTCATCGGGGCTCGTAAAGCGGGATTGGCGACTCTGGACTCCAACCGAGCGTCCTACGATGTTTTCCAGCTGGAGTTCCACAACGGAGCTTACGCCCTTAAAGGTTTGGCAGTTTACAGAATAGATGCGGTGCTGTTGCATGTTTTCCCTACGAGTCCCGTTACTGCTGGCTATTTTCCACAACGTGGCAAAGCTGGTTGAATTAAAGCCCAATAAGTGTAGACAAACCTGTGAATATGGCATGTTTTAGCATCCTGATGGCAGATGCTTTTGATTGTAGTAAATGCGGGACAGTTTGCCAGTGTCTTTTTTTGATACTAGCCCTGGGGGGTGTCAAAGGCAAACATTTTCATAGTGACTATCCAACTGTTGGCCACACGGGGTCAGCAGAAACAAGCTGTGAGCACGGCGTTAACATATTATTGCCACATAAAGTTGATATGAACTGTTGCCTTTTTAAACATCCAGTAAATGTGAAGCAGCATTAGCGTTCATTTGAAGTAATGTTTCTGGAAACCAGGAAAATGTATTATTCACTCTCGTTTTTTAGCTCTGTTTTGGTCGCCACCTACTCCTGAGGGAAATATCTGGCTCTTTAGCGTCTAAATGCTCCACTATGTTCACCAGCTAGTCGCTATTTGCTGCTGTCTAATAAGTGTGTGCTGTTTGTGCAGACTCCCAGGGGAAGTACTGGTGTGTCGGCGACGACACGGCGGTGGGCTGCAGCAGCGCCACACCGGTGCAGTTCCTGTTTGAGTTCTGTGACCTCAACAAGATGGCCATCCGCGCTCTGGGGGGGAAGTACCTCAAAGGGGACCATGCTGGAGGGCTGAAGGCCAGCGTCGACTCGCTGGACAGCGCCACCCGCTGGGAATACTGAGAAAGAGCACAGCCGGACTTCTCCACTATCTGACGTGACGCTTCAAACTATTCATAGATACTGTAGGTAGCTGTTTTTTTTTTTTGCATATGCGTGTGTGTGTGTAATTGTGAATTTGTCTGGATGGATGTGTGGTGGAAATTGAAGCTGATAAACTGGAAGTCGTGGCACCCAAAACACTGCAGGTGTTTGTTTTGGTTTTTTTCTCAATCATCATCTCTTCTCACTGGGTTTTTTACTGGAGATTTGGATGTACGATGACTTGTTTTAATGAACGAATAATAATAGTGTGATTATTTGTTTCACTTCCAGTCACATTAACACAAGCTGGACCTGACAAACGTCGGGACGATTGCTGTTATTAGTTGTGTGCCTAACCGCGGTAACTACTGGTGTATGCAAACATATAGACTGCTATAACCCATAATATCTAGCCTTCTCCTGTTAAATGTCTTGCTGACTCTATTGCGCTGCTTTCATCTCCTGCTCTTTTTCAAACTATCAAGCACAACACACATCAGATAAATGGATGTTAGATTTACATGTTTCTGCTGTAAATAAAGGCTGTCTTTGTCGCTGAATGCTTAAAAAAAAACAAAAAAACATAGTAACCATGGAAACTTGAGTGCAAAAATCTGTGTTGAGGGTGTAAAGAAATAAAATGGGATGTGGCTGGCAGATTTAACATGTTCTTTGCCTGTATGCTACTCACCTCCTCAGATTTCCTTTACATAGACGGGTGCATCTACAGGAAGTAGTCAGTCGTCAAAGGTTTCCCTTAAAGACTGTAATCCGCTCCTGATTAGTGTACGGTTTTTGATTATACTTAAGGAGGCAACGAACAAAAGGAGCTCACTGAGAAGGCTTCTCGGTGAGAATAATCATCCTTGTTAGGCCGAGTCTAATTTAATTGCATTTAAATGCACATAAATATGCAGTCACGGATACATTAACTCTTACTGTGACTCAAAAGTCTGCACAATAATGTCCCAAATACAAGAAGTGAAAAGCACATGTTTGTCCTAGGTTGGGTGCTGCTGTTGGTGTGTAAACGCAATGAAAGCGTCTCTCTGGCTGTGATTGTGGCCGTGCCTTCCATAGAGCACTTCAGTCTTTTTCATGTTCTTACATTTGAACTGAACACAATAAAGTTTTTCCTCTTAACAGCAGACTGTCTTGATTTGATTTTTCTTTCTTCTTTTTCTTTTTTTTTTCTGACACATGGACGTTTTCCGTCCTGTAAACCGTTTTTATTGGATCTGCTTTCCGCCAAAGAAATGGTCTTTAAGAAAACTGTTGGCAGTCAGGTGACATGTGGCTCTAGCAAGCGAGTGCTGCAGGAATGAGTTTTAAAACCCAGAAGTGAGTCAGCATTTTTGCACTTCTGGTTATTCCCGTGTCTCGAAATCAAACTTGTAATTATCATAAACGTTTGTTGGCCGCGGAACTTATTTTCTGGAATAATCCAATGAAAGAATGCGACGCTAAATTCCGGGGTTGGCCTTCGAGGGAATACGTCATGTTCCACTTCAAGATGAACTGCAATGTTCAAGTTAAATATCCAATTTGTCCTTCACTTTGGTTTAAGACCAAATACCTGCAAACTAATGACATTCCCATCAGCCACTGCTGCACTTTGTGTCTAGTGCTATTTGGCTAATGTTACCATGCTAACACGCGAAACTTACAGTAGATGGTGAACACATTACAAGCTCAACATCAGCTTGTTGGCATGCTGACGTCAACAGATACATAAAAGCCCAGAGAGCCGAGGCTGCAGAACGTATGGTACGACTGCAGAGGTTCTCTGAGGGCCAGAAATCACCTTTACGACGTGTCTGACCTTAAATAGCTGGAGTCAAATTCAAATTATATTTTTTATTGCCGTAAAACTCCATTGCTCCATCATTTAAGCCACACTGTTGCAATGGGTGTCACGTTTCTTCTCTTTAAACCTGAATATAAAATGGACCATCTTGGCGTCAATTTAGTGACTTGTCTCAGTTTATCCGATCCAAAACAGCCATCTTGTGCTGATAAGAAAATCCGTAGTCATGATTTTTGCAAATACTGTTGTGTGTGTGTGTGTGTGTGTGTGGGAGAAGGATGAAAGCGCCGCCCGCATCCCGTCCCCTTGAGATTTCACTGAGCCAAAACTGTGGAAGAGAAATGAAGGCGTGGGTGGAGGGAGGTAACCTACTCTACTTTCTCCGTCCTGCTGCAGAGGAAACTCTGCTCCTCTTCAAACACTCATTCTAACGTGTGCCAAGCTCAACGTGTGTGCTCCGATACAGACGGATACAGGAACCGACCCAACGAGCATCCTCCGCTCTTCCCTGCAGTTGCCCTGCATGTTGCCATGGTAACAGGTAACGGCAGGGACCGGGCTCGAGGAGGACGAACATTTGGAGATGCAACACACAGACAGTAGATCGATCGTTTTATTAAACCGTGTAATAATCGGACACTAAGTGAGTGAAAGAGGACTTCTAAATGAAAAAACCTCACGTTAATCACCGACATGTGATGGTCCCTGAACGAATTAGAGCTTTCACACTAATACAATAATGCTCCTATAGCTCTCACGTCCTCTCTGTCGGTCTGTGTTTGATAGATGTGTGTACATAGCGTCTGTAAGAGAAAACACATGGCGGGGTCTTGAACAGGAAAAAGCTAACATGGTACTTGAGTGGAGGAAGGATGATAAGCAGAGGGGGAGGACAGGAAATGAAGGAGGCGGAAGATGAAAAGAGAAGAGGTGCCGCAAAAAGGTTATCGTCGACCATGAGTAGTGGGGCAGATTTCATTTCCCTGCATTTATGCATTCAAGAGGAGAGTCCTGAGTCAGCCGGGGTTATAAGACTCTTAAAGGGGAACATCGTCTAAATTAAGAATTCCAATGTGTTATATCCATAGCCGCGGAAAGATCGATCAATATTTGTGAACGTGAGTTAGTTTCAATCAAAGCCAGAAACCAGAGCAGTAAGTGTCTAACCTGTGATGTCATCAGGTATAAAGTCCAGAGCTGCTCCATAGACAATGAATGGGAAGAGGGGGGGGGGCTCCGTGACATATTTTGGGGCTGCTAACGGGACATCCTCCATCCCATTGTTTGTCAATGACGGCCTGCTCAAAAGCCAGAGCAACACCGGAGCACGACACATCCTCTTGGGACCGGAAATGTTTGTGTAAAATCCCTGTGGTCGATTTAGAACTATTTTACTGGATAAGTCAAAAAAAAAATTAGCTTCTGGTGGCACAAGATGAAAAGTTAGAAGATCATTAAAGAATATCTGTTCAAAATACCATGACAATCCATCGAAGAGTTTTGGGAAATTTTCCGAACATAACTGAAACCAGCCGACATTGTCTCCCCTTGAGCATTAAAGACCACGTCTTTATGTGGACTTCATCAATGGCTGGAGTCAGAGTGTAAGTGGTTGAGAGCTCTGGAAGAAAGCTAGTAAGTGGACCTGGAGTTAAGTAAAAACAAAAAAACAAAATATTTCAAATGTCAAGTATGAACTTTTGTGACCAAAACAGTTAATAATAATATTATATGTAATGTTTACGTGGCACACATTTACAACATACAGTAAATGAGTTGGCCATGACGTTAAATGTGTGGTTTCTTAGCTTTTGTGAGTCTCCAGTTAGAGCAACAGCAATGTTCCAGTGTCTAACTTCTGAACCTGACTGCTGGTTAAAGTCTGAATGAGTCTGCTGCTGCCATCTAGTGTGGATGATGGGAAGATGGTTTTGACTTCACTATCTGCTCTATATGGCCATAAGTATGTGGACACCTCCCATTTTTCATGGTTCAGGCCAGTTCCAGTTAAACAAAATTATAATAATTTGTCACAGCATTATATTTTTACTTTATGTAACATGCAACTTTGCTCGTTGGATTCCCTCTTTTGTTTGAACACAGCACAGACAGGTAAATGAATGAACTGTGCTATCAGTTGTAACTTGTCGTGACCTAAACCCCGTGCAACACGTCTGGGATGAACTTGAACGCTGACTGTGGGGTCAAACTGTATCACCCGACATCGTTGGGGAAACCTCACCCTTTTTAGGGTTTTTAATTATTATAGCAGAAAATGAATGCCCATAGTTTTGGAATGAGATGATGAACAATCCCATGTTAAGGTGTCCCCTATACTTTTGAGCTTTCTTTTGTAATACTCCTGAAAGTATTGTTGAGCATTGACCTCCAGAGAAACACAAGTGGTTGCTTTGCAAAAAAAGAAAACAAAATGCAGGAAATGCTTCTATTCATACCAAAAGACCTAAAAATGCTGACCTACATAAAACAGACAAGTCCATATTATATTATATTATATTAATGGATGCCTTGCGGCCGCATCCAGTGAAACCGCTGTTGCAACCCAGCGGCTCACGTTAGTCTGTCGGCAGGTTTGCCTTTTCTTTTTCATTTTTATTTAAATGGTTCCTGTCTTATTTGCTCCCTCATATTAAGCAGGAAGTACTGACCTTCTTCAAGGGCAGAGATAAGAGACAGAACAAACTAATGCAGGCACCCAAAATGCACGCACACATTGACAAATTATCACAGTATCTGTTTGCTCACCGATAGCCACGTCCAGCCAGACAGTGCGAGTCAGAATGACCCAGAGAGGGAGAGTTTTGTCCCGTATCTTGTGGTAATAATGCCACGCTCCGGGAGAAAACAATGAGGAGGTTATCTAAAAATTAAAAGAAAACACATTGATGGCCTCGTACAAATGTGACTTGCAATCCCCATCTGTTGGGCTATCAATCTGTTTGACTTCAGCACGTCACTAAGTGCTTCTCAAGAAATCCATGTTGGAGCGGCCCACTCAGGCGGCAATCATCAGGCTGCAGGGGAAATTATCTCTGAGTGGCTAAAAAGTCAGAGCAAAAACTGCGACATATACTTAAACTTAAACTTAATACGAGCGTTTTTATTCACAGGCTGTGTGCAGAACACGTGTGTATAATGCAACATACGTGTTTGTATCATGACAGAGGCTCATACCTGGTGTCAATAGGACTGCATGTGTCTGCATCTTGGTTGTGTGTGCATGAACGACTTCTCTTTATGGTCATTCTCTAGTAACACAATAACAAACAAAAAAACATGTGGGGATAATGGACCAAGAGCAAAACCAAGGGAAACCAGGGAAATGAGCCAAAGTTATGGACAGCCGTGGTTTAATCTATGGTATTTTAGCTTAGCTTTGTGATGAGGAGTTTGAGTGGGGACACATGTTGAGGTCTGATCATACAAAGCAGGGCTGCAACAGGACGTGCACATACAGGTCACTAATGTACAACTCTAATAGGGACATCGAACGTAGTCAGAAGTGCTTGCCTTTGTTGATAATAATAATACATTTCATTCCTATAGCGCTTTTCAAAATTCTCAAAGACACTTTACAAACATTAAAATCATCATACAGTAAAAGAGCTATACACTAAAAACATGGAACATACTGTAGTCATATATTAAAAGCACTTCTGAAAAGGTGGGTTTTGATGAAATATATTTAAAGGAGCTGGAAAACAGAATGCTCGGTCAATATTTTAGCTTTTGATTTATTGTTTTCACTCAGCTAGTTTTGAAATCTTACCTGTTTATGCATCTCTACAGGGTCATATTTATACTCTTTATCGCGTGTTATTTTAGCCTGATTATATATGTTTTCCTATATTTATGTTGTTGCACCAATATTCTAATGCTGCTGTCTTATCAGGTCTCCCAGAGACTTTAAATAAATAAAGGAAGAAATTGAAATATATACATGTTCTTTATGGGTTAAACAACAGTAGGCTAGTTAGCTGCACCTAGAATAAATTAAAACACTGTTGACACAGTAATGCATCAGCAATAAATAATACAATAGGTCTTATATATACACAGGTGAGGGCTCTTACTTTTAGGCTACTTGAGTTTTGCTACTGGTGTACTTTTACTTCACTAAAAGTATCTGATTATCTTAATGCGAATATTGTGCAAACATAACATGACAATGTTTGTTGTCTTTGTTCATATGATTTCCGAGCTTCTGTGGACGCTAAAAGATGTTCCATGACTCATACTGGCTGTAAACTGGCTGTAAACGAGAGCATGTGCACGTGTGACCAGTGTGAGTGAGTCCCTCCAATAAGACCTGTGACTGGCGACATGCCAGTAAAAAGAGAGTAAAATTCATTCATGTTTCTGTCAAATGTCATAATGATGCATGGTCTTTAATTTAAGTCTTGAAGGACTATATTACCCGACTTTGAATCCTGCCTCACCTCACGCGAGAGAGGGAGGGGGAGAGAGAGAGAGAGAGCTTATTGGAGGAGAGCAGCGGCGGTCAACCTATAAATATCCATAAACGCGTAAAGAGAAGCCCACAGCCTCAGACCAGCATGTCTCCACCGGGACGTCCCAACACCGTCCGGCTGCTGTTCCTCGGGGCAGCGGGGGTCGGTAAGAGCGCGCTCATCCGCCGCTTCCTCCACGACCGCTTCGAGCACAAGTACACGCGCACAGTCGAGGAGCTTCACGCGCTGGAGTACGACACGGCCGGCTCCGGGAAGATGCGCCTGGAGATCCTGGACACGAGCGGCAGCTACTCCTTCCCGGCGATGCGGGAGCTCAGCATCCGACACAGCGACGCGTTCGCGCTCGTGTACGCGGTGGACGACCCCGGGTCCCTCGAGGAGGTGCGGCGGCTCCGCGGCGAGATCCTGGAGCTGCGGGGCGGCAAGGGCGCGCCCATCACCGTGGTGGGCGGCAAGGCGGACCTGAGCGACGCCGAGGGCCGCGTGCTGCTGGCGGCGGACGTCATGGCCACGGTGGAGGACGAGTGGGACGCCAACTTCGTGGAGGCGTCCGCGCGCACCGGGGGGAACACGGTCGGGGTGTTCCGCGCGCTGCTGCAGCAGGTGAACCCGCCGCTCCCGCTGTGCGCCGCGGCGTGCAGGCGCAGGGACACGGTGCCCGCACCGGCAGTGAAGAAGAGACCACCACTGAAGAAGAGCAACAGCTGCGTCCTGTCGTGAGGGGACGGGTTGAACTCTGGGTTCTCCGCAGCTGGACTGCTCGCGCTCACGTGCTGCTGGTCATCACGGCCCTCGACATGGAACAGTGGAATGGGTCCCGTGATATGGGATGCACTTTATACATATTTAAAGAATTCACATTTTCGTCTCGCTATATATTTTTTAAAATATTATGTGAATAAACTGTTTGTTGTGATTTTTGTCTGCTGGTTGTTTTATATTTCAATCCAATGCACTCCCATAAACTACCACTGAGATGACTTGATCTCATCAAAGTGTGAAAAGTTACTTTATCATTGTAAAAGTACTGATACCTCAGTGTAAAAATACTCCCAAGTAAAATAACTACATTAACAATTTGACCTATGTAGCAAAGAATACTGCCAACGGGCTATCAAAATTAAATGTGTTAAAATAATGTGGTGCATAACTCTTGTCAAAGTGATTCGGATTTTATGGATATTAGTTGATAGGTAGCTTTTTATATTGTAGTTGGTTGAAGTAAAGCTAATTTGAGCTGCTTGAGATAGCCTTGCAGCATATTTGATCATATATAAAATCTTGATCTTCAAAGCCAAATGTAGTGAGGATAGTACAATATTTGCCTCTGAGATGTAAAAGCATTAAGTTGTCGAATATAAATACTCAACTAGTCTAAAGTACAATAGGTCTATACCTCAAATTGTACTTGAGCGCAGTACTTGAGTAAACATATGTGCCTTGAAGGCAAGAGCTTAGGGATTTTTTTTTTTTCCTTTGAAAAGTATTAAATAAATTATATTTTTCACTTCCCCACTTCCTGCTCAGTAGGCCCTATTTTAAAGGACCTATACCAGAGTTTAACTTTGATTTTATACTTTTTACAAAGACCATTTAGTCAATACCGTCACAACTCCTTATGAAGGATATATAGATTTCGGCTATTATAATTATACTGTATATTATGTTAGAGATAAAATGCTTTAAAATCTGCAAAGAGGTCCTATAACCATTGGGACTGGTGCTCTGGTGCCTTTATGGACCTTGAGTATATATATTTCTCTGCATCTCCACACAATATGCAAAGGACATATAAGACACACAAATACTAGAATTCACATTTTCAAATTGTCCTCGTGGGCCGATACATTAAATGAGCTTACCCTTTCTTATCCTCACCTCATTATTGTTGTGAGGATGAACGTCAGCTGCCATTGTTAGCCTCAGCGGATGCATAGAGGGAATATTTAGATCAGTCATGGGCTTTATTAATAAAAACAGCCCCTGTCTTTACATGCGCTATTTTGGATGCTAAACACACACGCACACACACACACACACACGCACACACACACACACGCACACACACACACACACACATGCACACACTGTCAAGTGGAACAAAGAGGATGAACAAGCCCACGGATCTCATGATCTTTTCATTATTCTGCCCTCTAATCATCCACTTGTGCTCCTCTTATGTTCCTCTACTTATCTACTAAAGATATGACACTCTCATGGGCACAAAAACATCAGAGAAGAAGAAGATATGAGTAGTGCTGCTGTGGAAATAACGTTCACTCTGTTTTGTTTCAAAACATGAAATATTCTTTTTTTTACATGGCAAGGATGTTGGTGCAAGATTACACTAAATAAAAATATATTGTTTGTGTTCAACCTGCGCTGTCATTCACCAAATGGAGTGACGCAAATGAAAAGAATGAGTGCTGCATGTACTCATTGAATGATATTAACTTAAAGGGACTATATTTGCCATTTGCACAGGTACAAAATAAAAAAATAGGGAAACAGGAATATTATTTTTATTATTGACATGTTACACGTGGTGCATTAAGTAAAACAATAAGAAATGAAAATAAAGAAAAATACAGCCCATGACATGTATTGGCTCAGCACAGTTTTCAGCAGGAGGCCTATCTGTTCCACTCTGTATGGGCACCCTGTTTTATTATGATCAAGGTAATGAGATCAGGAGGATTATTATCAGTTGCAGAGTGAGTAGCAGTGGCATGCTTCTACTGAAAGTTATCATGGAAAGTGACTCGAAACAGAACGCCCACGAGGCAGAGTAATACCAGTTAATAGATACTGTAGATAGTGGCAGGACTACAAGATTAGCATGTGCAATTCACACTGTGTTCGGTGAAATGCTGCCCCTTACTGACGAGAGGACAAATAAACTCCTCAGCCCCACATTTCAAACTGTCATACTATCTGTTTGGCCAGCTGCTGTGGAATGAGTAAGTAAACGTACCGACCACATAGTGAAAGTATTCAATTCCGAGTTAAAGCCCTGCATCTAAAAGTTTAATTTAAAAGTGAATAAGTAAAGTGTAGGCTACTTAAGGTATCAGTAACCTCCTCAGAATCAACAGATATATATATTATTACATAGTGGGCTTTATGTTTGGATCACATTGGTGACACAATTTTTAATGTGGTAGTTGGTTGAAGTCCAGCTACTTTCACTCCTTTAAATACTGCTGTTGGGTAGATTCACTTTTTAATAACTCTGCATCTGTAACTTGTTGTTCTTATAACTCTCAAATAAAAACACATGACTTCCTGGTGAGTTACGGTCCTACTGGAGTAACATATAAAACATAGTACATCTCAAAAGTGTACTTAAGTACAGTATCCAACTTTATGTGCATATTTGCAGACACCACTGGTAACTAGAAGGTTAGATAGTCATAGTTATTGCTACTTTGAGGATTTCACTCGGTGCTACTGAGACTTTAACTTGAGTAAAGTATTTAAATACATTGCCTCACTCAACCCACGACATCCCCTTTGTGACGGAGGTAACACACAGCCCTGACAGAGTGTGATTTAATCAAACAGTCGTCGAAACCGTGTGATTAAATCCCACTGCGTCAGCGCTGCTGCTTTTTCTGAAAACGCCGAGCCAATCACAGCGCAGAACGTGACCTCCTCGTTCGCTGATTGGCTGTTTCTTTTTTTTTTCCTGCATCGCTCTTCCCAGGATGCTTTGCGGCGCGGCTCGGAATTCAAATCGAGCGGACCAATCAGAGAGCAGCTTAACGACCGAGGCTGCATTTTAAATTTTGTTCCAGAGGCTGTTGTCAAAAAGGGAAGGACTGAGCAACGCTGTAGCCACCTAGGGACGAGTCCGGCGACTGGTTGCACGTTTATCTCGCGTTTTATTTCATTTTAAAACCTAAGAATCGCACGAATTGTAGTTTATTTCGTCGTTGAATCAAAACTTTGAATGACGTTCGCGTTGAAAGGTGGTTAACTTTAGTTTTGATTTGAATTCACCGCTTCCAGGGCTGAACTAACGTCGGGGTTTAACAATAGTTCGACTCCCTTTTTTTTTTTTTGCAGAACTTATCGATATTTCCGACTGTTTTTTTTTTTTTTTTTTTAAAGAGTTTCTTTTTTTGTTTTTTACAAGACGCCGAAGAGCACTTTGACCCCTAAAAAATGAGCGCAGGCACCGCGAAGCCGGCCAATCCGTCGGCACATGTCGACCCGAAGTCGGCTCCTCTCAAGGAGATCCCGGATGTTCTGGTGGACCCACGGACCATGAGGCGGTACGCCAGGGGCCGGTTCCTCGGGAAGGGGGGCTTCGCCAAATGCTACGAAATCACGGACGCGGAGACGAACCAGGTGTTCGCCGGGAAGATCGTGCCCAAGACGCTGATCCTGAAGCAGCACCAGAGGGAGAAGATGACCTCCGAGATCGCCATTCACAAGAGCCTGAACCACGCCAACGTCGTCGGTTTCCACGGCTTCTTCGAAGACGACGACTTCGTCTTTGTCGTCCTGGAAATCTGCAGGAGGAGGGTGAGTGTGTGTGCTCGCTCCTGTCCCGGGCCCCGGGTTCGAGCCTTCCCCCTGGGGCCCAGCGGCTGTGACTTAAACTGCAAGAAAAGCCGACGGGGTTTTGAACGTGGTCGCTTAAAAATAATCTTAAAGCAACTTTTAAATCTGTCAAACCAGAAGGGAAAAAAATGTGTATTTGCATTGTGCAATCCATCCTCTAATAATCAAACTATTTCACATTACCCCCGTTTTTCATGTCTTGCAGCAAAAATATGATTTATTTTTTATTTTTTATTTGCCTTTTTATGAATCTAATACTTTTCTGTTTCAGTCCCTGTTGGAGCTGCACAAGCGTCGTAAGGCTGTGACCGAGCCCGAGGCCCGCTACTACATGACCCAGCTGCTGAACGGTGTCCACTACCTGCACAGCAACAGAGTCATCCACAGGGACCTGAAGCTGGGCAACATCTTCCTCAACGATGACATGGAGGTCAAGATAGGTAATTTGGGCTTCTTTTTTTTTTTTTTTTTTAAACCCCAGTCCTCTTGTCATGCCTGACGGAAACATTTATCTTGACTCAAACAAACCTGTTGGTCCAGTTTTATAGTACGGGTCACATCAAGAATGTCATGCTTCTTTCCTAGTTGAGTGGTTCCCATTGAGCAATTATTTGTTTGTGTTTTGGATGTGTACACACTTTCTTTCTTTTTTTTTTTGTCCGCTGCTTTACAAGGAGCTTGACTTTTCTCGCCTTTCCTTCAGGGGACTTTGGTTTGGCCACGAAGATCGAGTTTGATGGCGAGAGGAAGAAGACCCTGTGTGGCACGCCGAACTACATCGCCCCCGAGGTGCTCTGTAAGAAGGGCCACAGCTACGAAGTGGACGTCTGGTCGCTGGGGTGCATATTGTGAGTACACACACACACACACACACACACATGGAGGTTTAAAGCTTCTGCTGTTGCTATGAATGAAAGAAAAACCTCTGTATTCCACTTGACTCAGTCGGCTCTGTGTCCTCTCAGGTACACTTTGTTGGTGGGCAAGCCTCCATTTGAGACCTCGTGTCTGAAGGAGACCTACAATCGCATCAAGAAGAACAACTACACCATCCCCTGGGTAAGCTGGACTAATGTATCACACAATATACCTTCAATAAATATATTTTATACATCTAATTTCATAACCTGAATTTTCCATCCCCCCCCCCTCCCCCTGCAGCACATCAACCCGCTGGCGACGTCTCTCATCAAGCGGATGCTGCACGCGGACCCCGCCCAGAGGCCCACCATCACCGAGCTGCAAGCGGACGAGTACTTCACATCGGGCTACATCCCCCTGCGTCTGCCCACCACGTGCCTCACCGTGCCCCCGCGCTTCTCCATCGCCCCCTCCATGACCGCAGAGCTCAACCAGAGACGCCCCCTGACGGCGATCAACAACAAAGGTAAAGCGTCTCGGGCGGACGCGGCCGGCTGCGACCAGCCGAAAGAAGCTTATTTTTTTTTTTTTTTTTATTTAGTTTTTTTACAAATAATTCTGAAATGTTTTTGTTTTTTCTTTCTCCGCAGCCGGGACAGAGAGGGTGGACGTGAAGGACGATCCACAAAGGTGAGAGATGTTTGAGATGGGAGTGCTCACAATTTAACTTAAAAAAAAAAAACATTATGTGACAATGCAGAATTACTTTTTGTGTCTTGTGATTTTTACGAGTCATTATGTATCTAACCGTTGTGCCTTGTGTGTCACAGGGATCCTGAGCCCGCAGAGTGCCACCTGAAAGAAATGCTGCAGCAGCTCAACAGCATCATTGCCGCCAAGCCCTCCGAGAAGGCGGTGATCTGCCAAGGTGAGAGCAGACTCCATTTTAGTCAACGGATCCTCTTCTTGTTTCTCTCGATGTGGAAACATGTTGGAGGTTTGTCTTTGTCTCTCTGTGCTCGCGTCAACGCGCATACAAAGACTCTGTTGTGTTTTTGTGTTTGCAGAAGAGGCCGAGGATCCTGCGTGTGTTCCCATCTTCTGGATCAGCAAATGGGTCGACTACTCGGACAAATATGGATTAGGTGAGATAGTTATGTATGTATGTATGTATGTATGTATGTATGGGACTGTGATTCCACGTCCAGCTGCCAGCAAAGCGGTGTCGCCTTGGTGACCTTTTTGTCCATTTTCTTTCCCGCAGCAAATATTTTTTACTTGGCACGTCACCGGTGTAACGGATAACATTACAGCAACTAAGCCATATTCAAAAAGTCTCATTCATCCAGTTGATTCAAGACTTTCCTCCTTTTTTTATCGTTCACTCTGAAAGAGTAAAAGAAAATAAAGTTTTCTTAGAGAATTCAAGGTAACACACGGGGAAGTAATTGATGTACGGAAGCTAAAGACGATCCAACTTCTGTTTAACGGAGACTTTAATGTTATTTATTACACCGGTGCTCTAACTGCTGTAGCGAATTGCCGAAGTTGTGTTTTAGCTAGTGTAGAAATTGTGGCGACATTATGTAGTTTGTCCACCAGGGAGCGCTGACGGGTTGACAACCTTTTGACAGTTGAGTCTTGCGGCTTAAAATTCCACCAAAAACCCAACTTTAACGTAAGAGATTCTTTCGTGAACGGTTTCAAATGTGCATTTCAGGCTACCAGCTCTGTGACAACAGCGTGGGCGTGCTCTTCAACGATTACACGCGGCTGATCATGTACACCGACGGAGACAGTCTGCAGTACATCGACAAGGCGGCAGTAGAGTCCTACCTCAGCGTGCGCTCGTTCCCCACGGCGCTCAACAAGAAGGTCAGTCGTCACATCAACATCTTCGATTCCATCCGGAGGGATGTTTCTGTCCACATAAAGCCACATCACGCTTTATTTAAACCATATCATGGCGTGGATTCTTAAGTGCTTGTCCCATTTTATTTATTTATTTATTTTCCCCTCCTAGATAACGCTGCTGAAATACTTCCGCAACTACATGAGCGAGCACCTGCTGAAGGCCGGCGCCAACATGGCGCGGCGGGACGGCGACGAGCTGGCGCGGCTGCCTTACCTCTCGCTCTGGTTCCGCACCAAGAGCGCCATCGTCCTGCACCTCTCCAACGGCACCGTGCAGATCAACTTCTTCCAGGTACGTTTACATCCAAACTCCTCTTTGACGTCAGCTGTCGAATACGACTATCTGAACCTGCCTTTTTGTCTTCTCCTTCTTCCTCTTCCTCCGTGAACCCCCTTTCCTCTGTTAGGATCACACCAAGCTGATCCTGTGCCCGCTGATGGGAGCGGTGACCTACATCGACGAGAAGCGAGAGTTCCGCACCTACAAGATCTCTCTGCTGGAGGAGTTCGGCTGCTGCAAGGAGCTGGCCAGCCGCATCCGCTACGCCAAGCTCATGGTGGAGAAGCTGCTGGATAGCAAGCCTACGCCCGCCGCACATTAACCATACCGCCTCTCTCTCCTCTCTCCTCTCCTCTCTCTCCTCTCTCCTCTCTCTCTCTCTCCTCTCTCTCTCTCCTCTCTCCTCTCTCTCTCTCTCTCTCCTCTCTCCTCTCTCTCCCTCCAACACTGCCACCTCTTCCCGTCTGCTAGACGCTCGGAGGACCCCGTAAATTCTAACCGTATTTTAACGATTCTTGTGTCATCTTCACGGCCGTACCATGGAAATCCCCACGTTGTACATGATTGTTCTCTAAGCCACTAAGTCCTTTTTTTTTTTTTTTTTTTGTGTGTTCCTGCTGTTGTAAACTTCTTGACTTTCTTGATGAAGCTTAATCTAACATGGCTGCAGACAAGTTGAATGAGATGACGAGGCGGGGGGGAAAAAAGGATGTTATGTGTTAAAATTCCCAGATTTCTCCTCCACTTGTTCACACATCAGTCGAGCTTTTTCACTCCAAAGCCCAGTGGGACAAATGAAAACGGCTCTCTGGTCTGCTTCTCTGGTTTTGTCTTTTTTATCTATGTTGTATGTAGAGAAATGGACCATGTTAATACGTCTTCATCATGCACGTTCTTCCTGTAGTTACTTTTTACTCTTTTTATAAGTGTTTTTAGATGTCTTGTCTCTCAACAAGATGTGCAAACCTGTACATACTGCTGAATATGCATACACGTTGTAAAGATGGTTTAATTTTACCCAAGTTTAAATAAAGATTCTCTTGAACTTGACGCATTTGCTGCTTACAAAATTGTTCTTGCTGACTTTCGCCTCCACGTAAACAAAACCATCACATCCTGATGGGCAGCTTCTGTTAGCGTGTGAATGTTGACGTTTAAAGTGAGAGCAAAGTATTTAGTAATAGTTTGCCAAAAATACCAGGATGTTCTACTCCATCTGGTCGGATATGAGCAGCAGCAGGGCCAAAATTCCACATTATGAGGAAGTAGTTTGTCCCGATTGGCTGCGTGCAGCAGTACATACTTGAGATGATCTTTTATTTGTCCCACAGTGGGGAACATTGCAGAGGTAAGTGGTAAAGAGAAGGTATGCGATTGGGAAGCGGTGCACTAGTGTGAAGTTCTTTCAGGAGGCAGAAGACTAGAACGGAGTTAATTAAATGCAAATCAGTTTACCAAGTGGAAGAAAGTTAAAAGGCCACCGAGGAAACTCTGAACCATGCAGAGTAAATCAGTCTTTTGGCGCCTCCTGGTGGACGCAAGCATACATGACATTAACCTCTTGTTTTACACAGTTAAGTCTCAAGACTAAAAATGTCTTGATGCAACAAACACTTTCTGCATGTCTCAGGATGAACTGATTTAACTTGCTCAAAATAAAGTGTCACAAATATGTGATCTTGTTATTGAAGCCTTTTTTGCATAAGCAAACGTCAATGAGTTCATTTTCATGAACCAATGTATGAATGTTGTCAAAGCAGTAAAAGGTTTTACAACCGTTTAGGTCCACGTCGACTGAGAAGCTTTGAAAAGTGAACTGTGTTGAGAAATGTGTTTAACAAATTGTAAATATAAAAAAAACTGAATACATTTGTATTTGGGTGTTTACTTTAAAACTTTTGACAAGAGCATTTTCTGACTGTCCACTTGAAATCAAATCAGTAAATTTTTAACTATATAAAAGTAGACAAAGAAAACAGATTATAGAAATGTTTAATGTATATTATAAAAACAAACTTCGGCAACACTTTTTCCTGAAATATAAGACACAATGTATTCAAGTAATACTGGTACTTTAAAAACAGTGTAGACATTTTCAAAGGCCAGAAGAAAACAATTCAGTCTTTTATTTTACAAGTGACTTGCTGACTCTGCTCTGTTTACAGTATATATACACGTCTTTATTTTAGTAGTACGGGGGTCAAGAGGTTACAGAGACACTCCTGTTGGACAAGCTGGGGAAGGGAAGCCACAGAACCACCTGTGTGTGTGTGTGTGTGGCTTTGAAGTATTTTAAAAGTTTAAAATCTTCATGTAAACATTCATACAGCGATAGATGTTTTTATTTGATAAAAGTGAGTCTTTACCGAGTCCACTCGCAGAGTGGAGTCCGACCCGGACTGCGACAGTGTAAAGTAACGTCTCCGTTGTGGTGACCAGTCACCAGCGTCCCTCCTTCTCCCCATCGAGCGAGCTGCCAGCCTTCGCCTCCGGGAGCCCGCAGCACCGCCCTCGAGGCCCCCCGGCCCCCGAGCTCCCACACACACACACAGCCGCCCTGACTCACGCCCACCACGCTGCAGCTGCTGACGTCGGCCTCGCACAGCCTGAAGGACACGCGGGCAGATTGAGAGGGAGAGTTACACGAGAGAGAGAGAGAGAGAGAGAGAGAGAGAGAGAGAGAGACACACACAACCACACACACACACACACTCGGCTCACCTGCCGGACCAGGCTTTGGGCGGGTGCAGCCGAGACGCCAGGGCCGATCTTCCGCTCAGGGGGTTGACGGCGACCAGCGAGAACAAGGCGGCCTTCTCCTTCTCCTTCTCCCTCTCCTCGGCCTTCTCCGTTGCTTCGTCCTCCAGGGAGCTGAGCAACTGGTGCTGCAGCAGCACGAATAACACGCCCTAATAACACGCACGGGAGAGAGGGAGGCGGTTATTAGGGAGGCGATTTGACGGCGACAGGCGGACCCCCCCCCTTCACACTGCAGAGCGAATGGACTCACACAGGAGGAGAATCCTCTGAGACAGGCCATGTGGGATAAACCGTCTCCGAGGACGATTCTCCGCAGCAGCTGTCTGGTCTTCAAATTCCTGTGACACAAAATACCTTCAACTGTACACCGACGCATGAGAGACAAATCTGTTATTCTAACCATCAAATATTGATCTAAAATATAGGAAACATGGATTGCTTATGTTGATACAGTCAACATCTAAAGTGCTCAATGTTAGCGCTTCAAGGTCAGTTGACGTTCTTTAATCGTGGCTCAACTAATCCAAACCGACATGCTGTCATCAGGCTAAACTGATCCTGTTAATTCTCATCCAGCTAATTTGGTTATTTGAGTGCAGTTTGAGGATTTATTTGTCAGTTATCTCAAATAAGAGTGTGCTCTTATTTGAAATTAAGGCCAAATGAGCAACCAGTTGAAACCATGACTAACACTTATATAACACAACATTTTAACCGTATCAAAATCTCTCAAAAAGCAGCTTCAATTTCAACAAACTTTGAAATGTATGTTCTAAACGTCTGTCGGAACAAAAGCAAGATGTCATCAAATTAGCTCTTCAGCTAACACGTTTATTTGATGACTAATAAGCACCGTCTCCGGCACTTTATGGAGCTTTCGCTGTGAGGTCACCATCGGCATGGCGACGGCTTCTCCGTTACGCGCTTGCTTACCAGAGGAAGAGGCGTCCGCCCTCATTTGAGCCAATCAGAGCATCTAAAAGCGCGTCCACTGGAGCGAGAGCCCCGACGCAAACACCGGGAGACGCGAGAGGCTGAGAGGTCGATGTGCTGAGAGAGAGAGAGATAGAAAGATAGAGAGATAGAGAGAGAGATGAGACACTGAGATATCTGAGCAATGAGGAAATAACTCAACTCTGCGTTACCTGGCACCGTCTGACACCGTGAACACCCGCAGGGTGGAACCAGATGCCGAGTGGGAGGAGGTGACCACTCTGGACCCGGACACGCCCACGACGGCCTGGACGACGCCCTCACAGAGCAGCGCTTGTGAGAGGCTGCAGCACGACAGCATCCTGTGCACACGGACCACAGACACACAGTCGAGTTCAAGAACAGCTGGTTTGGTCGTGTTCATTGAAAACATCTTTTTTTTAAATGTAACACGTTAAAAAGCGTGTCAGAAAGTCTGATCGAGTCGTCGTATTTCACCTCACTTCTCTGATTTCCAACTGACCCAGAGTCACACACATCAGCCCCGCAGCATTCGGGACAGGAAACACGTTGATCACCGGCTGTAAACAGACACAGGAAGTAATCACGTCGACAAACAAAAAAACATTGTATGTTTGACCAGAATGTAAGTGTGCCACATTATTGGTCCTTGAAACAGTAAATATTGAGTCTGTCAACAGTTGATTTTGTCCTATTTTAGTCTTTAAACACAATTCCTCCCAATTTATTGTTAAACCAGCTACAGCGAAATGTCTCCATTTTTTATTTATTTCAGGGCTGCAACTATTAGTGACGTCACAAAATCCAATGATATTGAATTAACAATGATATCAATCTATGACTCCGATATGCAGGCATGCATTCGCGTGTCATGCACACACACTCACCTTATCGAAGTCCCAGGTGTGCGTTAGTGTCCAATCAGCGGCTGCCGTCTGACTCCAGAGACACACGGCCCACTTTCCGGCTGCTGCGACACACAAAGCACCCGAGGACCCTCGCAGACAGCACGCATCCACCAGACAGCCTCCTGCCGGGGCCTGAACACACACACACACACACACACACACACACACACACACACACACACACACACACACACACACACACACACACACACACACACACACACACACACACACAGACACAGACACACACACAGAAATTTACTATGCTGCACATACAAACACAATACCATCATCTTCTCTTGAGTACAACCTCTTACCTTCAGCGTGTGTGTGCATCTCGTCATGTGTTCCTCCGCTGTCTCCACCCGCCCACCTGGTCCCTGGGACTGGACGCTGGAAAGTGTCGGGCAGTTCGGGGGTTCAACCCCGTGGGACCGATCGTCTGTGCACGACGGCTGGCTAGGAGGGACTGACGGACAGGGAGAGAGCTCGGGGGGGGGGAGGGCCTGGGTGGCCGGGTTATGAGCGGGAGGCAGAGTGAGAGCCGGGGCGGAGGGAGAGGAGGGCGGAGGGAGGGCGGCACGGAGAGGGTGGGGGCTGAGTCCTAGTGATGGCAGCGTGGGGCTGGACAGGAGAGCAGAGGAGGGCAGGTGTGAGGTGATCAAGGGCCAGGGTGCCGATGCCAGAGGAGGACTCAGCAGGACCTGAGACGGGACTCTGTGGCGCGTGGGATTTGGATTTGCCTCCGGTCCGTCTGTGGGACGACTTGTGGCGGGTTCAGAGTTTCCCTTTGAATCTTTCGCGGGAGATTTCACACGCAGACGCTGCACAGGAGACTCCCCTGGAGCGTCGCTGTCGTTACATAACTGTGCAGCGGTGCAGCTGTTCGAAGGCTCCTCGGGGGTTTTCTGCAGAAGGCAATCAAAGGAAAGAGTCCTGATGATAGATTCGTCCTCTGTTCTGTGGTTTCTAGACCTCTGAGCCTCCAAAGCGTGGACTAAACCAGGACAATCTGTTCGTTCTTCTGATGACAAGACAGAAGACTCTTTTGTTTGAAGTTCATCTGAGGGTCCGGTGACATAATCCTTCTCTTTGCCAGCAGGTCTGTTTGCAGAGTCGAACTGAAGATGAGGTTTGACCGGGTGGTCCAAACTCACAGCATCTTGTTCTTCATATTGATCGACACAACCAGCGGCTTGAACCACCGACACCGGTTCTGTGGAGGGGCTGCGAGTCTGACACGCTGGGGGAAGGTTTTCACTCTGCTGCTCTCCAGGGATTTCCGTAATATCTCGTTGAGGCGTCTCCTCAGCCGAGCGCTGGCTTGCCGATCTACCCAGGAGCTCGTGTTCTAGGTCTGCGGCCCGTGCAGCAGCTTGCTTCGCTTCAGTGGGACGGGGCGAATTTGAGATCGCGGGCGTGAGGCTGAGCGGGAGCGGAAGAGGCATCGCCGGGCCGCTGCGGCGAGTGTCGGAGCGCGTGTCGTAGGACGGAGATGTAAAATGTTCAACTCCCGACTCGGCGGCGACTTGGCGGAGCTTGTGCAGCTTCAGGGAGGCGAACTGGTCGTCGGGGAGATGGAAATCTTGCGGAATGTCGAAGTTCAGCAGGTTGTTGAGCAGCGGGCCGGGGTGCAGAGGCGGCAGAGGAAGCAGAGGGGTCGCGGCCGGTGGAGAGGAGGGCAAGAGGAGAGATCGCCAGCCCGCTGCGCCTCCAGGACAGAAAGGGAAAGAAAAAAGAAAATGAATGGGAGGGAATCGTTGCAGAGCTCTCTTTTATTTAGATATGTATTCTGAATTATTCTACCTATTGCTGTTATCTCAATTGTTAATCTTTGGTATTAAAAAAATACAATAAAATAAGTGTGTGTGAGTGTGTGTGTGTGTGTGAGAGAGTCAAAGGTTCAGACAGTATGTGTTATTGGATAATAATCATGTTATTATACCGTGAAAATGTCACAGTTACAACCCTAATGTGGTTTAACAATGTCGTACACAGTGTGTAGTAAAAGCATGAGATAGAGCTGCACCGATAATCAATTAATTGTTTTGAGTAGTTTTTTTTTTTTTTTTAAAGAAAAATGCCAAAGTCCTCTGGTTTCAGCTTCTTCAGATCTAAATATTTTTACTTTTCTTTAGTCCTCTACGATAGTAAACTGAATATCTTTTGAGTTTTGGGCTGTTGGTCAAACAAAACAAGGCATTTGAAGACATTGCTTTGGACTGTGGAGGACATTTTTCATATTTTACACACAAAACGATATTTCAAGAAAGTAACTAGTGGATTAATCGATAATAAAAAGAATCTTGGAATGTTTTGTTGCAGGCAGGTAACAATGGCAATTAAGTTCAAATGAATTGAGGAGGAGAGAGAATACGATCGCTGTATTGATCCCAATATGACACGTGAAAATATGTCAACCATATGGCTCTTTTATGTGTTTTAATAGCTTTTGGACAACAATGAAGTTGGTAGTAGACAAATTAATTAACTGTACTTAATAACTTAAAATATCACGACGTATTCAAACCTGTAATTAAGGTTAATATATATTCTAACCTCTGCTCGACAAACATGAAGACTTTCACACACACAGACACACACAACAGGTCTCACTTCTTCTACTCGTCTGTCTGCATCCCTCAGTCCTGCTGCCGCTCGTCAGAAAGATGGGAAAGACATCCTTTAGTTGTCCGGAGGCAGAGCTCGGCTGAGCGGCCTTACCTCCAGAGGAAGGCTGCGTGGCTGTGGACGCCGGCTCGGGGTCGTCCTGCTCTGGAACGGCTTCCCCCGGAGTGACGCGGAGCTTTGGTCCATCGTCTCCACGGAGAGACGGGGAGGAGGAGGAGGAGACCGGGGAGCTGGTGGGCTGGAGATCTCCTGAGGTCTGTCCGAGGCCTACTTGTTGACGCGTGTCTAGACTAAGAGGGCACCGTGGGGTCTGCGGTCTCCCTCTGCCCCGACCTCTCCTCTTCCTCCTTCCTCTTGCCGGACGAGCAGCGGCGACCGCAGGCGGGAAACAACCTTCCGACTCCACTTGACAAGCTGAGATTTGACCCGAGATCTCAGTGGAGCTCCGACCGTTGGGCTCGGCAGACGTCGGTGAGCACAAACCTGACGGGGTGTGTTCGTCTGGACGTTCGTGGTCGTGTGAGCGCCTGTTCAACCCCCGGCCTCGGCCTCGGCCCCGGCCCCGGCTCCTGCGATGCCGTCCCATGCTCAGCTGGGAGAGTGTGACGGCCTCCATGTCGGGCTGGCTCTGCGACAATGTCATCCGCCTTGTGGTCCGGACGTAGTACTCTGCTGGGTAAAGAGGTCCTTCTAAGGTACAGGAGTCCGGGAGTCTAACACCCTTTGCATCACGCGCTCCTCCAACCGGCTCACTTCTCTCTTCTTTTATTGCAGCTGTGTCATCGTGACTTTTTTCACTTTCTATTCTCTCCGCTGCATTTATTTCCGTACCTTTATTACCTCTGTCTTCATACAGCCTTCCATCCCTTTGCTCGCTACTATTCCCACCTTCCCCTCCTCCCTCTGTCTCCGTTCTTGTTCGATTTTTGGCCGTATCTTGTTCCCTTTCTTCAGTGTGTATGGCAGCGTTCCAACATGTGAGCTCGGTGTCCTTTTGCCTTAGTTCTTGTGGTCCCTCTTTCTCGTTTCCCTTGTTATCTCCCGTTTCAGTTTGTCCACAAGTGTTCCAGTGTGCAAGCAGAGATGGAGACTCAGAGTCGTCACAAGAAAACAGCTCTTCGCTCTCATTAACAACCTCCGTTCTCTCTGTTTTGACTTTGACTCGGTCTTCCCTTCCTTCCGCTCCAACAGTCTCCATCCTTTCACTCTGCTCCCGTCTTTCCTCACTGTTGTCGTCCACGCTCCTGCCAGCCTCAGCGCTCCTCTTTTCCCAGCGGAGGCGGCTCCGTCGAGACCTGAGGCGCAGGGCGGGACTGGATTTGTGACCTCTGGCCGCGTCATGGCTGGGATCTGGGGTCTGTGGGCAAGCAGCATCAGAGGGGAGCAGGAAGCTGATCACCTGGCTCCTCCTGGAGGCATCCGAATCTGCTGGAACTGGTAAAACACAGGAAAATGTGTGACTTCTGACTTGCACTGTTGTAACAGGCAAAACATGATCTGCTTCTCAAGAGTAATGACAGTGTAATATCAACAATATTATAAGATTTTTTTGTTTTATTTTGGGTTAGGCATGGAAGCAATTCATGTGTCAAAACTGCTTATACAGAGGATGTACATTATGTACATTAAAATATGTATATGTTTACATCCAATAACAACTATATTGTTCCTTTCGTGATCAAATTAGGCACCGCGACTTTATCAATATCTCCCCATATATTTCCCAGCAGCCTTCAAGCACACTGACAAAAATAATAACTTCATCACTGAAGTCGGCATAAGAATCGGCTCTAATTAGGAGGCAAAATGAATGACTGACATGCAGTGAACAGAGCTTTTATTCAACAATGGATGACTTTATAATATAACTAAAATACTTATATCCGTATTGCAAATACACACACACATATACATATATATGTGTGTGTGTATTTGCATTGCAAGTATTTATATATATATATATATATATATATATATATATATATATATATATATATATATATACACACACACACACACACACACACGCACACGTGCACGCACGCACGCACGCACACACACACACCTACACACCTTTGAGAAATAAATCTATAACCTGTATCCCTTTTAGATATTTTACAACATATATTTCTATCTAACTGTCACAGCAGTTATGTTCTGTGGGACACATTTACTCTGTTACTCCCTGTTCTTTGCAGCCGACTCAGACAGACTTACCTCCCGTGTGTCCCTGGCACTGAGGGACTCTTGGGGCTGTCCCACTGGTGGTGTTCGGTATCAGCGGCGATGGCCTGAGCCGGGGGTCGGATGTCGCCTCTGGGTCTCTCCGGTCCCGGTCCTGCTGACTGATCCTGCTCTTCACTGCGTCCAAACGCTCAGCACGCTGTGAGCAGATCAAAGTGTGTGAGAGACACAGAATCTCTACACAGGGCTGACAAAGAGCGACTCTCTTACCTGAAGTCTCTCGGCTGTCCTGAGGTACTCCCTCTGCAACAGGGCCAACTTCCTACGAAGCTGTGTGGGCAAAAGGTTAACGTGTCAGCAGCAGTGGAATTAATTAAAGGTTCATTGTGGGACTCTATATAAAGCTTAATGTACCTTTTCCTTGTCATCACAGTGCAATGTGGTCCTCAGCTGCTCCTCACAGTGCATTGTGTCTCCACTTTGTCCTCCATTGTGCTCACACGACCTTAAACCAGAACACACACACACACACACACACACACACACACACACACACACACACACACACACACACACACACACACACACACACACACACACACACACACACACACGACTTAAAGTTAAATGACACGACTCATAAGATATTGGTTCAACCTGTTAGCTTAGCCTCGCTACAAAGCTAACGGTAACTACAGTTGGAAGTTATTAGACGTTACGTTCGTGATGCTTTTAGCCCAAAAAACACCGGGAAATTAACCGGTAACGTTCAGAGTTGACAGCAAAGTTTTCTTCACGCAAACCCAAACACTTCACTGAAGTGACACTTTGTTCACGTGGCGTTATATCTGTTAATAAGTTCGAGGACAGACTCACAGTGGCACCGCCGATGTGTCCATGGAAAGAGTGTTTTGATGATCGACCGGTCGGTTATCGATTTAGTTCCAATTTCCCGCGACTGCCTGAAAACAGGCGCGAGCAGCGGAGCCCCGATCAGTCGATCAGTCGATGAGTCCGGTCTCATGTTTAACTCACTGAATGACCTGAAAGTGTACTTTTTGTATTCACGTCGCTCTCTATATATCACTTCCACGTATAAAACCTACATGGTTTATAATTTAATAATATTTTTTACTCTAATTAGCTCCTACAAAAATCACATTTACTTTACATTAGTACCAACCATTTTCCAAAGCACTAGACACACACAATGTTTTATTTATATTCTTTATATTTCAGAACATAGTTGGCAGTAATGTAACTTAACGTTATTTAAAGCTTTGCAAACAGGCTGACGTGCTAAAACACAGGTATGGACCTTTTGAACATTATTCAGGTGAAGTAAGTATATATATTTTCGCTTTTTTTCCTTTTGAATCACATCACTGAGTAGAACTATCTGGAAATCTTGATCATGATAGGGATATTTTCATTTATGCTGTTTGAAGTTTATTTTTAGGAAGAGGAGACCCATAGTTATTAACATAATTGAATAACAATGCGAGTCAATATAAAATATTAGTCAAACTTTGCTTCTCTGCATTATCACAGGGATAAAGAATTTGGATATATGTGGAAAGTATTTGTCAAGGAAAACCTTACAGACCAGATGTTTATCATCATTAAGGTGTCCGACATGTTTGCAGATGACATGTTGCAAACGCTATTAGTAAAATAAAGTTTAATATCTTTAAATTTGTGTAGATGGAAGCGTTGGTTTATCTGAATCCGCTTATGGAATCAAAACAAAACAAGTTTGGATAGATCTTATTATTCAGACAAATGGCACAACTTTAATCGAAATTGCAATAACAATTTTATTTGTTTTTATGATCGTTTGTTGTAAAACCCAAATGTGCCGTGTCATTTATTCACAAATAGAAATACAGGTAGTTTTCCATCGGTCTAAAGTCTAAAGTCGAGTGAAATGACAGCGACACGACCATAAAGGAGTCTTTTCTGCACAGAGCGAAAGTGATTGAACTTATATATGAACTCACTGGTGTTTGTGGCTGATTAACCACAAAGTGATGTGTGTGCAACCACAATTGCTGAAAAAAAAAAACTATCAGAAGCACCAACACAACTCCTGGAAGGTATAAATGACACAATTTAATGCCAAAATAGTTTCTGCAATACATTGACAGAATTTGAAAAATATGTACATAGATGCAAACACACATAGGCTCCAAATAAACAAGGTGTCGACTCATCTTTCTGGAGGGTTAAAATCAGGCTATCGTACGTTGTGTCTCATAAGTGCAAACCCTACTCATTTGGCACTCTTTGTAGGCCAAAATGTTTTATAAACTGTTGTATTTCACTTCAGCAGGACTCAGGTGGTAATTATACACCCAGAAGCTACGATTGTATGCAGAAAAGAGAATATAAACACTGTTCATTACAAAACAGACCACAGTGGGATCATGTGGACGGTCACAAAAGATGTTTATGTCTGCGTGTGTTTCTTTTCTTCCTCTGACACCCTAAGCAGAGGTAGTGAGTGGTCTTTATTGTGGTCTGCACATCATATCTTGTACATTTGTGTACACGTTTCTAGTTTGGTGCAACTGTCCTGCTCCTCAAACATCCACAGGTGAGGTACTTCATGGCCGTCATGCTGACGTGCATCAGGGGACCCAGGTTAAAGAGCATGTGGTAGAAGGCGTGGACAGACAGGCCTCCGGTCTCATCCGCGTATTTCAGCGCTACGATGGGCGTGTACAACGGGTTGGTCAGGTTACGGAAACGCGGGCTGCTTGATTCGATCACCTTCTTGGTGCACTGCAGAGAATTAAAGGATGGACAACAAAACGACAGGATTAATCCCAGATGGAGACGGACAGACGTGGAACAGGGAGGCCGAGACACAGAACCTACTCTGGCGATGTCGTCGGGCGTTTGTCCAAGTGTCTCGAAGATGTCGACAGAAGAAGGGAGATAGACGTTCTTGAAGTAATGCACCGTATCGGCATCGGCTCCGGGATACTCCTTCTGCTTCACATCCTGAATCATCTTCGCCTCAAATTCAGTGTGCACCGGGCCCGGCTCTATCATTGACAACCTGAGGGGGGGGGGAGAGAGAGAGAGAGAGGGAGAGAGAGAGAGAGAGACACCAGAGCATTGTTAGATAAAGAGCTTTAAGGGTAACACTAGTGCTCAAATCATGCATCGATTAATAGTGCAACCGAATATTAATAAACAACAATTTCAATAGTTCATTAACCCCTTCAACATTTGGGTGTAGTCTGCCTAAATTAACAAATTAACAAGGTGACTACTTTTTTTTCATTACCCTTGAAATTAATTTGGACACAAAGTATTTAAGGATTTGCAACAGTGGGTCTGTCCATATTGTTCAGGTTTTAGTTGTATATTCTGCTGTACACCCCCCACCCCCCTTCCTGTATTCTTATTATAACAATAATAATGATCATATTGTATATAAACAGTACAGACTACTGCACTGTGTGGGCTTAAAGACAGTGGGTGGTAAAAGATGTATAGTTTAAGATCATTTATCAAATAAAAATGCCCAATTTCTTTGTCGGTTCCAGCTCATAGAAAAGCGTTTAACGTTTCATCCGGCGCAAATCATCAAGCCGAAACTAAAAAGTGTCCAACACTTTTAATTCATGACCACATTCTGTAAATGTTGAACTCCTGATAATCACAAAACCTTGTGTTTAGTGCTAACTCAATGCTCCTATGTGACGGGTCTTGTCATTAACGACGGGGAGAAGCGTCAGCGGCACTCACGTGACTTTAAACTTCAGGAGCTGCACAGCCAAACACTCGCAGAATCCCTCCATGGCAAACTTGGAGGCCGCGTACACGTCATTGAACACCACACCTTCAGGGACACAGCAGATGTTTACATGTTTCACTCAGACAACAGGAACAGTTCAGCAGAGCAGTTCTTCCTGTTCATGGTTTTGTAAAGACACTCCATTCGCCTTTCCCTTCAGCTGCGTCCACCCTCTCTTCCACTCGTCCATCACCAACCCGAGCATACATCCAAATGAAGGTGTCCCCCCCCCCCCGATGCCCCCCCCCTCTTCTAGTCTGTCCGCTGACCTTGCAGTCCCATCACACTGCTGACCACGATGATGTGTCCCCCTTGCCTCCTCTTCATGTCCGGCATCACCTCCTTGATCATGCGGATCACCCCGAAGAAATTGGTCTCGAACACTTTCTTCATCTCGTCAATGGGGATGCTCTCTATCGGACCCACGAGGCCGATACCTGCGTTGTTGACTGGCGGGGGAGGAGGAGGAGGAGGAGAAGGGTCAGGGTTTGAAGTTACGAACGTCGCTTTGGGACAAATGCACTTTACTCACTGAGGACATCCACGTGTCGGTCTTTGATGCCGTTGATACACTGTTTGACGGACTCGTCGTTGCAGACGTCCAGCACAGCCAGAGACAGAGTTTTCCCGTACGTGTCCCCGGCAGCCTCCACCAGTTTATCTTTACGCTTCAGGTCGCGCATCGTTGCCACGACTACGAACAGGTGGAAAACAGGGAGGGACAGAAAGAATTGAGAGGAGCGCGGAAGAGAATGTTTATATATGTATTGTATTCTCTACTGTGCTGACGAGTGATATTTTTAGACCTCTTTATATAATCTAAGATGTAAATTGGTTTGCGACCAGTAGTCAATAGGTACAGTGTCCATTTAACTTAAAAAAGTATCATTAGTTGTTCATAATCTTGAATGTGATACAGCACCAACAGAGAAACACATGTTTGTGTTTTTCTTTCTTTCTTTTTTCTTTGTTTATTTATTTACTTTATTCATTTTACTACTATATTTATATATTTAATTGTATATTTTTGTATTTTACATTCTGTCATATTTTTATATTTATATTTATTTTCATTTGACTTTTTAGCGATGCGTAGTGCACTTGTGATCTGTACTGTGCTTATTTTTCATATGATACATCGCATGAGAAATTACCGTTGCCGTCACTAAGTGAAAACCAATTAACACATTGTGGAAAGAAAAACAAAAAGCAACAATTGAGCAAAACAATTTTTCCATCTCTATATGTTTCTTGCCTAAATGCACTAAACTAAGGTGGTGAACATGGTCAACATTAAAGCTGGTAAACATCAGCATGTTGTCATTGTAAAGGTGCACGAGCACGGCTCTGGACTCTTAGTCCTGTTTAAATTACGTCTGTGAAAACACGAACGATGACAGAATATGTTGAGATTAAACACACAGGCTTGTTTTTTCTGCCGTGTCGTGACTTGTGTTTCTTTCCCCCCCCCACTGGCAGCTTGAATGAAAAAAAAAGGAAGCACCTCTACACCGACTTCAAACCCGCAAATATTTAAATGCTCCAATCCTAATTAGATTTTCGTAAACGCTTCCCAGTGTGAGTTTGTGAATGGGGCGTAGCGCTGCCCGGCACGAGGCCTTCAGGCTGCTGCTGCTGCACAGAGGAATGTGATTCGGCGACCTGCCCAGTGAGTGAGGTTGCAATAAGAATATATCACCGTCTGCTGAGTCAATCTGAGTTCATTGGTTCAGGCTGCATGTAAGGCCACCTACGCAAGACACACAACGCGAACACAAACATCGTGCAACACGTTCCCCCTGTGTGCGTTACACGTGTACGTGTCGAGTTGTTAGGAGAGCGTTTCCGAACTGAGTGACCCTGTTGTACGGAAAGAGAGGGGTAAAGGTCACGAGGAGGTGGGAGAATATTGTCACAGACGCGGGATGATGGGAGAGAATGAAGGGTGAAGGACACACACACACACACACACACACATACACACACGCACTCACACGCACGCTCAAAGGAAGCTGTTCACACACGTCCCTTTTCCTGACTCAACTTGTGGGTTGTTTTCTTTTTCCTGAACTAACTTTAGATAATCATAGTCATTGTAGTAATTAAATAAACCTTAAGTAGCCTTAATATAGGCCGTTGGTGCCCCTGTTACAACATCCACTTTACATATCAGCATTAGCGTCTCGCAGCGATGCACCTGCCTCCTCCAGGAATAACCCTCGACAGCCTGTCGTCCACAATGGAGCAGGGCGAGCCGTAAGTGGCCTAAGCCGAGCTGTAGTGGGGCTTTAGTATATTGTCTGGTATTATACGTTTCCAAAGAGTGACTAAAGGTTAAGTTGGGATCAGTGACAGGACTGGGTGTAGCAGGAGGGAGGCGGAGGGAGCTGGGGGCTAGAAAACCTAATTTAGCATTAAAATAAAATGATCTATACTTAAATGTTTTCTTCACTACTTCTAAATGCATGCTAACGAGTTTTTTAAAATTAATGAATTCATTATTTTCCACGTGGCATTGAAAAATCTATGAGATTTTTTCAATCTTTCTTTTGCGTATGAGTTTTCCATAATAATTGCATGGTAATGCAGTATAAGTGCAGATTGATTGGAAAATTCTGCACTTCTTTACCTCACAACAATAATATTACTCACTAATAGAGTTAAATACAGTATGAAAATGGAATGCAAACCAATGGATGCCTGGAACAATAGAAGCGGATCGCAATTAATCTGACAAATTGGGTTAAAAAGAAAAAGGAAAGAAAATGAAAAAAGAAAAAGAAAAAGAAAAGATCTCAATATGAAAATAATAATCCCATATTCACTTGATATGGCTCCTGACTCTTGTTACCATATTTATTATTTAATTAATGTTAATTATACTGAAGGAAAGCAATTTATATAAAACAGTAGTATTTATATTTCAGTATACCATAAATCTATTTGGGCAGAGGAGGATTTGGGGTTGGTTGTAACGGAGGGACACAGTGGGAGGAAGCCTCTTCACTGCATTAGAAATGGTCTGATGCAGCATTGACTTCATTTCTCTGTAGTAAAACTTTCTGGCATTTCAATGTTCTTTCAATCTGTTTCCCTTAGTGACTCAACCTGTCGATGGCAGTTTGTAGTCTACAAACGTCCGGGACTCCATTAGCATCTGTAGATTGTCCTAAACTAAAACTAAAATCCACAACCTTCCAGTCTCGCTTTATGGCTGCAGAGGTTATGCATATTTGAAAAATATACGGCTTTTCTTGACTTTGATGTATGTAGGATGCAATCTTTTCCTCTGAAAAGTATGTGAAAAGTCTCTGATAACATAAAAGCAAAAATAAGATACTGAGTGCTGTCAGACACAAAGCTTTTTGGTCGGCTAAATATTTGACAGGTTAATGGCCTCTGCTATGAAGTCCATAAATCACTTCTTTTTTTTTTTTTGCATCTGATGCACAGAAAGTTGACTGTGACCTCTGACCTCCCTGTGGGGAGAGGAAGTAAAGCCTGGGGATTCATGGTTCAGCAGTGAACGCAGCCTTGAATTTGCTCCATTGTCTCCATTTATCAGTTTACTCCTGTTCATTATCTACATAACTCTCTTTTAGGAGCTCATTTTCTCTCCTATTGTTCATATTTAGTTGTTTTTTTTTACATTTAAAACGCTCCCAGTCAGTGACAGATGGAGATCACTTCTCTGTAGAAACAGAAACAGTGGCTTTAATCTCCATAATCATGTGTTATGTGCACTGCGCTCATGATGTAAGCATCTTATGTGTAAACAGTGCAGAGGAAGAAGATGAGTGAACGTGACAGAGAGTTTATAGGTCATCACATTTTTTACAAATGTATTGTTTTATTAAACAATGTATTTGTTTATTATATAACTATTTGTCTTGTCTAAATGCTTTTGGCAACACAAACTTAAGCCTATTTACATGTCAAGCCAAGCAAATTGCAATTGCAATTATATTCTCATTCTCTCTCTCTCTCTTTCTCTCTCACAAGCACACACCCACACACACACCCACGCACACACACACACACACACACACACACACACACACACACACACAGGGCACCTACCGTGATAGCGCTTCTGCTCATCCTTGGCCAGCATCACGGCCATCCTCAGGCCGATGCCGGAGGAGCAGCCGGTGATCAGCACCACTTTCTGCCCGGAGCTCGCCATGGCTGCCGCTGCCTCTCTCCGCTCCGGTGTCCCGCTGTGAGCGACTGTTCCCCGGCAGCTCTGCGGGATGAGTGGCTGAGAGCCAGTGTAAGAGGATAAGAGGGACGGGGGCAGAGGGAGAGGGTCACATGGACAGAGGGCCACATGAGTGAGATTATCTACAGCCCAACTTCTTTATTTTATTACGTGACGGGATGAGATCCACGACTTTGTCTCAAACTTGGTAAACCGTCTGACTGTCAGTGGCGTTTTTTGAAGAACTAATTGATAAACACTCATTTTCATATCAATATGTAAAGCCGGCCTCTGCGCGGAAAAGATGTCTGGCGCCCCCTAGTGGGCATTATGAACACTCTTCTAATCAGCACGTTGCAACTCCATGAGTGGAAAGACTTATCTCTTATTTAAAGCCAACACAAAATCTGGCTCCAATTATACACGATGATGCCTGAAAATGTTTTGTTGTTTTTGTTTTTGTAGTTGTAGTTGTAGTTGTTGTTGTTGTTGTTGTTGTTGTTGTTGTTGTTGTTTATTGTTGGCAGAGTGAGTGAAAAGTTCTAATTATGACAAGTATATTAGTTGAAACAAATGCTACACACAAGGACAAAATATCTCTCCCTCTCTCTCTCGCTCTCTCTCTCGCGTGCGCGCGCGCGCGTACACACACACACACACACACACACACACACACTTGAACACAAGAGTGTAGCTGCCAGTCATATAAGACAGTATACTTTAAGTGGGAGGAAGGGCAGTTGGAAATATGCCTGGAATCTTCTTCTTCTTCTTCTTCCTCTTCCTCTTCCTCCTCTTCTTCTTCTTCTTCTTCTTCTTCTTCTTCTTCTTCTTCTTCTTCTTCTTCTTCTTCTTCTTCTTCTTCGTAAACCATGCATTTTTGCCTGCATGCAATTTACATCTGTTACCAAAACAGCACTGTAACCAAAACACAAACTTCTAATTGCAGATTACATTTCCAGTATCTTTGTCTTCGAACCTGTAATCTACATTTCACCACCTGTAGATGCACCGAATGTTTCTCCTCCTTCTGTTCACAAAAACATCTTTCTGTTCATTAGTCACAGGCTGGAAAGCACTCATGCTTTTGCTCCCACCTTCACAAAAGGACAAAATAGAGGGCAAAATAATTATTAATTAATTAATTACAATTAATTAATTGATTATTATTATTAATTATTTGTTATTTATTCCAAATACTCAAACATGAAACTCCACAGTAAGGTCAACTAAAAACCTAAATACAGACTTCTCCTTTATGTGCACGTTTCATGGCGTGTCAGTTATCAATACACAATAAAAATGGGCCAAGACTGTTTATGGGTTATTTTTTATTACATTTTTTTATTAAATTCTTTTTGTCATTCTAGATATTCTTTTAAAAAAAAATAAAAACTGATTTCATACAGCTTAGTTTTTCCCAGTATCCTGTGCATTGTGGTCCTGAGTCACCTGCTCATCCTTTTGGGCCATATTTTCACTCTAAAGTGATCTATGTAATATCAGTTATACAAATGTCTTCTTAGACAATACAGACCAATGTAAACGGAGGCTGAATCAGAACAGGAGAGACCCGAGGCTCGTAGGTATTCAGGTGCATGTATGCATGTGTGTGCATGCACTGAGCTCCGATGCTGTCAGCCTTTTTTCACCCTATAAACTTCTCCCTATAAACTCCTAAAACGTTTCCGATAACTCCCAATGAGCTGCGGGTTTATTCTGACTTCTCCACGTTAGAGCTAAAGTGTGATAACCCCATAATAACGTATAAGGCAAGAAGCACATTGATTTTCTTCTTTTTTTTTTTTAATTGTGCCTATAGGAAGAATATGGCGTTTGTGTGTTTGAAGAGAGTAGGTGGTGGGCAAAGACAGACAGGCACTGGAATTTGGAATCTGCAGCAGCATATTTTTATTATTTGGGCAGCACCGTTGTCCTGTCCCAGCATGCTTTGTGTGTGTGCGCCTGCCTCTACAGTTAGAGAGCAGAACGTTTAATTTCATTGTTCATATGGATGTTTTGTATTTGTTACTAGAGAGTAACTTTGCTGAACATTGACGCTTTTTGTGCACATGTGCTCGAGCACATATGTGTGTGTGCGGCAGAGTTATAATGTGCAGCCTGTGTGTGCAGGTGCGCACGTGCGCGCGAGAGAAATATAGATGGCGACATAAAAAAAACCACATAGTCCCTTAAATCACCCAGACAATACTGATGCAAATAATGACACGCGCTGAAACTATGTTTCTGCACAATGCCCCAACCAGGGGAGGGAGGGGTCACCCCGGAGGAGAGAGAGAGAGAGAGAGAGAGAGAGAGAGAGAGAGAGGGGGGGCGAGGGAGGGAGGGAGGGAGGGGGGGAGGAGAGGAAAGAAAGTGAGGGAAATTCTCTGCGGGTGAGGAGGGAAAGACCTTCCAAGATTAAAGAATTTTCTTTCGGCTGGTCTTCCTCCTTCATCCGTCCTTCCACAGGAAAACAGCAAAGACAGGAGTATGCGCTAATAAACATCCTTTCTCATCACTTAAATCAGCCGTTATGCGCGCGCGCTCCTAATTAACTGCCAGCTGGTGAAGTGCGCGTCGAGAGACTGACAGGCGCGAGGCAGCAGTTCCTGTAAGCTCTCGCGTGCAGAGCCCAAAAAAATTTCTTTGACTTCAGGTGTCTCGCGGAGCGCGAGGCAGCCACGAGGAGGTCCCCGGCCGCCCTATCGGATAAGATGGACCGATGGGGTCCAGTGCGCGAGACATGGCTGCTGTTGCTTTTCATCTCGGTGTTTTACACCTCACGAGCAGGTAGGCTGAAATACTGAGGACTGTGTACTTGTTCATCTTTGTGCAAATAATTAGCAGTTCAATTTGCCTACTTAAAAGTTTTGTTAGTCGATGCTTCCTTCCCTCCTTCCATCCTTCCCTCCTTCCCTCTCTCCATGTCATCAGTTGTCACCACCTGTCCTCCAGGTCGCTGTGAGCGCATCAACGTTTAAATGGCATCCTTAGCATCATTTTTAATCTTTCTGGAAAACGCACTGTCAGCCAATTATTTGTGCATCCATCCTTTTTTTGGGGGGGGGGGGGATTGTTGAATTTTAACTTGATTTGCCTTAGGTCAGTTCCTAAAAATATCTCCCTCTCGCCCGCCATAAAAAGTAGTAATTTTCCACTTTCCTTCCAGAAAAGGGGCTTTCTGACGGATGCCTCTGTCATGCCAGGTCATGCAGGCATGAAGCTCATTGAACTGAACCTCAATATTTTCTGCTGCACATTTGCGAGACAGTGAGAAGGCCTATATGTCTCGACTTGTTCTTCCATACCTGCATCAGTCCACTGCCACACACCAGCGTGCAGGAGACTCTACCTTTACAGCTGGTTTAATGGGGAACAGGCCGAGGCAAATTCAAGAGAGCTGTGCTCCACTGCCCTGGGATCTGTTGGTTACATAGGAGCTGCACTGGTGGCACACGAGGAGCACTTCATTCTTCTGGGGGCTTTTAGAGCCTGGTGTCGCTGATGTTTATCAGGATTGTAAAGTGTTTTGAGTCGACAGGTTTTATGAAGGACTACGTGGTTTAATCTCCCAGCGCTGGAAAATGAGACCATAAAAACTTAAGTAGTCCCAACGAGGTAACTTAATCCGGCTTCTATGAGGAACCACTGTGAAATACAAGTACTCGGTATCTGTTTAAACCTGCGTGGAGCAGCTGAGTTGGATCTCATGCATCAATCAGGACAGGACAGACGAGTCAGGGCGTTCTCAAATGTTAAATTGACCTTCAAATATTTTATTGGTCTATTTTAACTAAGTTTAGAAACACGAACAATGCACGTAAAGTGTGTCAAAGTTCATTCTTGACTTTGGAAACAGTTGACGGTTAACAGTCACATCTCATTTATTCCATTTAGTAGCTTTTCTGGAGCTTTTCAACCAAACTACATCAGCACATGAAGCACTTTTAAGGAATCCTCATCAATGTTAGCTGAAAGGAATAGTTTGACATTTTAGGAAAATACGCTCACTACTTTCTTGCCGAAAGTTAAGACGGGAAGATCAATACCGCTCTTATGCTGGTTAGCTTAGCTTAGCACAAAGACTTGAAACAGAGCGAAACAGCTAGCGGGACTCGTTCAACTAAACCTGCTCACCTGCAACGTAAAGATCACGAATGATTTGTTTCGTCCTTTGTTAAAGTCATTTATCCGACAGTTTCATGGCCAGAGGCAGTGAATTCCTGGAGCATTTCTCTCACTGTGCGGTTGTTAGACAACTAGCAAAGTCCAACTCTTGGCAAGAGAGCGAAAGAGTGTTTTCCCCCAAAATATCAAACGACTTCAAAATGACTTACTACCACTTTGTAAGTTGAGCTTCAAAGTTAATTCGTGACCTCGGAGACAGAGTCGCATATATATTTTCCTCGTGGGCTGTAAGCACTCAGAAAAGTCTTTTTAAAAAAAACAAAACAAATCTTTCATCTTTTTCATTACATCCGTGTTTCATTTGCAAGTCAGCATCCACCGGCTTTATTTAGGATTACGTCAGCGAATTTACAGCGAGCGAGTCAGCCAGCAGGTGTCTTGGCAAAGACTCCACCATGTTGCCTCCACGTGCTGCGTGATGCTCAGAGAGAAAGCTGAAAAGTATTTATGTTATGACCCGACAGCCTTTTAGAAGGAAAACGAAAACCAGCCTTCTGTCTAGTTCATTATAGTTTATCTGATCACGTCTTAATGATGCATTAAGAAAGTATGATTTTAAAAGAGAAGAAGGTTGTTCGGTTTTTATTTTGCGTTATGATTTTCACACATTGTCGGTCAAACCTCACTTCTTCTGTGAAGGTCGTTACCGAAGTTACTAATGTGACCTCTGGACCTTCAGGGTCATCTTGGGTCAAGCTCAGTCAGGGTGAAGGGCCTCGCACCTGGCAGTCACAGATCTCAACCTTGTACATAGGAATTTATTCGTAAATATCCCCTCCTGGTAAAGAAAAACACAAAGTTATACACATACAACACGCATACACGCTGCGTAATATGTACTTCCATTTTTCTCACATTCCTCTTCAGTTACTGGACAAACCCTTCCAGAACACCCATAAATTAACTGTCTGCAGTTACATGTCACTCTCCCTTTCTTTTTCTTTTTTTTTTTTTTTTTTTTTGCTTACTGTTAAATGCAATCACACACCTGGCTTTCAGCAGGTTGGGTGTGAATTATGATCTCAGTTATTTCAGCAATGTGGTCAAGTTACGGTCAAGCGCGTCACCGTCTGGCCTCAGGTGTTTCAAGGTCGAAACCCGGCTCACCGCTATAGTTTCTAACTTGAGTTCAGGTATCTTTAAATCTGACTCTCTCGCTCTTTGCTGCTTTCGAAGTATTCAGCAAAATCGTCTGGTTGCCGGTGTAATGTCGCTAACTCCAAATTTCTTTAGTCTAAAGCCTTCCTGAGTCAGTTGACGAGCTTATTGCTTCCAAAACTCCGGTAGTCGAGATGAAATCAAAAGTCCAGTCTCGAGGGGGTAAAACATGTTTGTGTCTCGTGCAATGTGTTAATGCAGGAAAAGTTTAGATAGCGGAAAATAAAAAAGTAATATCAGCGTTCTGTTTGGTGAGAAAATCAGACTTGGTGTAAGATTTGTACCTTTCTGGTCAGCCAGGTAGACGCATGCCTCACCTTTCCAGCTCGTACTGCTTATATTTCAGCACAACACTAAAAGACTAAAGGTTAATAAAAAGATCAGATTCTGTAAAGGTCTGCAAAGGTAAGAAAAAATGTTAATGAAAAAAAAAATGGTGCTCTTCTGGCCACACCCCAAATCAGTGATGTCTCAGCAGGTGTTTTTGATTCGACAGATGATGGGAAACTGATGGTTTGTGGCTCGAGGCACAACAGTAGTAGTTTTCTACCAGAGTGTGGAAATCATCTTTTTTTAGATATGTTTATCCATGCCAGCAGCTTGGCTCGAGGGATGGCGATGTCAGCCAGTAAGATGGGCGGTCCACCGCTTTGGTCCAAGCTGAAATATTTTCAACAACGCCATCGTCAGGTCCAATATTTTGGTAAATGAATATCTGCAAAACCGATGTCGTTCACATCAGCTTCAGTTGTACTTACTTTTATTACGATTGGTCGAAAGCGTTGAAATCTGGCACACACACTTTGGGCAAGAATGTAATAGTACATTTTTAAAATAATTAGATCACATGAACAATCACACTTTTATCAATAATCAAAGTCAGGATTTTGGAAAATTTCGGAAAAACACTAACATTGTGTTTGTGAAATGTTTTCCATCTGAAATATATATATATATATATTATATATATTACACTGCATATGTGTGCATATCTTTGGCATTCAACTAGTTATGAGTTCATAGATACCAAATAATGTTGCTCCTTGTAGAGCTACTTTCCTATATATTTAGTCTTTGGGCACATTGGAGTACTGTTTTATTAGTATATTACAAAAACAGTTGTCCTATGTGCCTAAAGACTAGATAAAGTATAATAAGAAAAACTCTTTCAGTCAGGAAACCGGTTTGACCGTTTTTAAAATGTCTTCCGCTTTGTGCTTAGGTAAGTCCAGCGAACACTTCCACTAAAGGACATTTTTAACTTAATGTTAATGTTAATATGTTGGCATGCTACACACTAAACGGAAATGGAGAACGTGGTAACACGTTAACAAAGCTAACGTAAGATGCCGAGCTCTTGTTTCAACATTTTCAGCCCCTTTCTCCTCGATATGGAATGGCCGCTTCCTCTTTACTGCCGTAATTCCTGTCACTGATGACTTCACTGTTGTGCTGTGGCGGCTGTAGACAGCTACGGGTGTCCCCTCTGTTCACCCGCCAGCAAAGCGCCTCACAACAAAAGCGTAATGTGTGAAGCAGAGGTCCATGTGGTTCCATTCACGGTGCCCCGACTGTACAGTTTGTAGTGCGGAACAGTGACCGTCTGTTTTGTGCATTTCAAGTGTATTTCAAGGTGGTGAAGTGTATAGCCCACACTCCCTTTACGATAAATATACGTGAAATACAGTGTTCATGGTGTTCATGCAACCAGCGAGCAGAAGCGACCATATTTGGACTGACGTATAGACGCCGTGTACGGCTCTGGTAGCAACCAGTCAATCCCAAGGCAGCCTCGCCCTAAAGCATACCCTGCTTTATGGTCTATTTGACTCTAAATGGGACCATAATTTACTAAATGAGCATCATGCTGTATTGTAGGAAAGTTTAAACTAGAGATTGAGACCGTACAACTCATGTGTACAATGTTTACTGAGGTAATAAATCAAGTGAGAAGTATTTTTCTCATAGACTTGAATCCAATCGGACTTCTTTTTGCAACCAGAAGAGTCGCCCCCTGCTGGCCATTAGAAAGAATGCAAGTTTAAGGCACTTCAGCATTGGCTTCACTTTTCAGAACCGGAGGTTGCCTCCTGGTCCTTCTACTGTTTTACACCAAAGCTACAGTCATCTCAAGTTCCATTTCCTCTGAGATTTGTTGGATACTTTAAACAACTACAAGGAAACAATGAGGGCAGAATCTGAAATGCAGATTCTGTTGAGAGAGAGTAAGACTTTAACCCCTCAACAATTAGTCTGAAATTGGTTAACACTGAATTAATCTTTTTTTCTCTCTATTATCAATTCATGTGTGTCCAGGAGCATCGTGGAAGACAGAGAGACGGTGTCCGTTTTTCTCTGTGTGTTTTTAAGAAAGGACAAAATGCAGGTAAAAGACAATAACTGTCAGTTGGGGATAAGGCCTCCCTCAGCTTACCAAAACAACGTGGCGGTGGAGATGTCCGCTCAACGGAAACGTTACTGTGCAGTGATTGATGCGTCCTTTGTAACTGGCAGTTTGAGAATAATTGTTTAAATTCGTTTTTTAGGTCAGTCAGAGCACGATGAATTGTCTGAAGTCGTTCTGAACAGAAGCTGATCCACAAACTGACAATACAAAGAGATTCGAGCACCAACAGTCTGTGGGCCTTTGTGCAACTGGGTGCTTTGTCATTTAAGAGTATTTCTAGGGAGCCAAATGTAGTGTGTGTGTGTTGTGAGCTGTGGCTTACATTCTGCTCAACGTTCTTTAAAGTTATAATCTTGAACACCTCTGTTTCGTTCTCTTTAACGATGAGCTATAATTGCAGGTGTGTTTTTGAATTTCACTTCCCACAGATCCAAACATTCAGTCAGTTGTCAGTTTTTAGTTTTTTTTAGTTCCATCATCGTAGTCAACGCTCTTTTCTATGTTTGTTGCCGTAGCAACCGTTTACTTGAAATGTAGCAGAGATCGTAAAACACACTTTCTATGATGCCTATATCTACAATTCATATAGACATACGTATAATATGTTAAAATCTGCGTATATAACTGTATCATTATAGTTATAAGCACTCATAAATATTTATAATGCTTTATAACAATATTCACAACACACTATAAAGCATTTTATAATGACTTATAAGGTCAAGTAGCATACTTCATAACTGCTGGTCACTCATGTCATGTATTACAATTATGGAAATTATATTACACTGCCATGTCTTGTAAAAAAAATATTATGATAGGCTCAATCACTATTGTGTTACCTCATTTGGCGATAGATAGTGACTTAACAGACGTTTCTTTAAATAAAAATAATGTTGGAGCATCTTTATAATAGACATGACTCTTTAAAGTCCATACGGAAGTCAGTAGCAATTTTCTTGAGGGGAAAACAGCGATCTGTTAGTCGGTGCGTCCACCACCTTGGTCTGAAATACTCATTTGGATGAATCGCCAGGGCATTTTCCACAGATATTCATGGGGTACCACGCTTTGGTTCATGAATATAGTCATAAACATTAGTGCTAACGTGCAAATGTTTGCATTCCAACACAGTAAACTAAGATGTTGAACATGGTAAACTATCATTGTGTAAACGTATCTAAACATCAGACTGTCTGTACAGCCTCACAGCGCTGCTAGCATGGCTGTAGACTCACAGTCTTGTTTTAGTGCCATTTATCAAACCATTTTGTTTCCTATAATATATAAGTGAAGTCAGATTTGTCCCAGTTTACAGCAAATACAGTGACTCTTTGTTTTTGTTTTCCAGTCCAATCACTGTCTGCGTAAAGATGCGTCCTGTTCTCAATCCCACGTACGACTATGACGCTCTACGTGGCCGTAGAGAAGGCGGGAGTAAAGTAGGAACTCAGTTAGTTTTAAAGAGTGAGAAGTTCACGTAGTGAAGAGGTCAACCTGGAGACCTGCGTCTTATTCCGAGTAAAACCAAAAGTCAACGTGGACGTATACGTTACGTAGCGTACTTAACTTACGTGTTACGTAACATGCTTTAAGTAATGTAATGTTAACTACGTAACAACCATAGTTATTTGAACCCAAACCACAATGTTGTGCTAAACCTTACCAAGGTGTTTCCTGTGAACACGGTAGTTTATTTTGAAAAGACATGCACGTAACAAGCGGAAATTGACACGTGCAACACTGTTGCTCGAGGTTTACCGAAAAATCGAAGATGATCAGTTCACTAATGGCCCATGAAACCGATCAAGTTGGCAGCTAAAATATCAGGTAGAAGAGCATCAGTAGACATTTGATGAGCGGAGCAAGTCATTCAGGACTGTTCAGTGATGTGTAGTGTGTGTAGTCGGTACTTTGGTCGTTTCTTTGTTTGTTTCTACAAGACACCCTGACTTGAAATAGTTATTTCATCCTGTTCAACGTGATGATCGTTAAATATTCTTTACCGCGTTGCCAGGGTTTTTAATTTGAAATATTTTATCATGTGTTTTTGCGATGCGTCCTTTGCAGCACGTAATTGGCTTAAAACCTTTTGCCCAGATGTTTCACCGCTGCGTGTAATAAACTGGACTTGACACGGAATGTAATGTTTCGCCCCATAAATCATTTTGTTTCATCAAGTAAAGACAATGTGACTTTGGCTTCTAACTTAAACACATCATGCGGTACACAGAAATGTTCAGAAAGTTTATAATATATATATATATATATATACGCTTATAGTTTATAATATGATACGCTATCATTGGAAATTAATATATTGCTTTAATGTAATTTTTTTTTAGCACTTTGCACTTTGGCACAGTATGCCTGTGTGCTATAAATTAGGTTTTTCCTAGAAAATAAGCTCACTCTTTGTTCTCCCAAAATAAAAAAACACACTGTATGATGCAACATCCAACAATAACAGGCCACAAAAAGCAGAGTTTATCTGTCCGTGAAGAGTTGGAGCCTCGAGTCTGACAAATATTGATGCGGTCTTTGATCTG
>JACSYO010001013.1:2952500-2972500 GCA_016806645.1 Ophiodon elongatus | reverse complement strand
CCGACTCAAGGTCCGATTCACAAAAGACATCACGTTAATGATATTGCAGCGTAAAGTTTTGCAATTTGCCCTTTTTATTGCAAACGGAGAGTGAAGAAATGATTTGTTCAGTCGTTTATATAATAAACCTTTTTGTTTCTGATGTATTTTCAAAAATGAAGTAAATCATAGCAGTGAGCTTTAATCATTTACTTTTTTTTTATGACACAACTGTCACTGCATCCTAAAATACATTAGTTTGAGCGTGACGATGCATTTGACTGGCTGCAATCACTGCTGCCACGACCACCGGAACATCCGGGCGTGACACCTCTTATGAATATGCTTCAGTTAGCACCAACTCTCTGAAAACACCAATAATTTCACTGTTACTGCTTGTTGCCATCAGCGCTGATCTTTGTGAATTGGACTGTTTTTGCAATGACGCTCATTTGCATAGAAAAGGGCCAAATATCTGCATATTACCTCATTTAAATACATGCGAGTGCCACAGGAGCACCGAGATGCTATTTGCTTGCCAGAACAGTCAGAGGTGCATTTCACCCCCTTGGCGCGTGCTTTGAGAATCACACGGTTTCTTCATGTCTCAGTCGTGCAGGTTTACCCTACGCGACTGAGACATAAAGCTATTTTGTGGGAAGCACAATGTGTTGCAATTTTTTGTTGGATACTTTGCTAGCCCACATTTTTAAATGTTTTTATTACTAAAAATGAATCCCATTGATACCACATTCATGTCTGCGTGGTATATATGAAGCATCAGTTGATTAGCGTAGCTTAGCATAAACACTGGATGCAGGGAACGAAATAGCAACGAAATAGTCCGGCACATAGCCCCCCCCCGTCTCCGCCCCCCCCCCTCATAAAAAACTTTGTTTTTTGCACCAGATCGATTAAACAAACAAGATAACGCTGTATTTACTCTCGAGGTGCTGGGAGGTCGATTGAGTTGATTTTGGTCAGAGCCAGGCTCGCTTTTTCAATATAGTGTGTTTAGTGTGTATTGGATTGCATTAGATCTGTTTATGCTACTGAGATGTGAAAAATATTTAAATACCTTCCATTACAATGTCTTTTACAAAACTGTACCACAGAATACAGAAATAGAAACGATCCAGCAATAGTGAACAAAAAACAGACCTTTTACTGTAAACACACTGCAGGACTGTTTTTGTTGTTTTCTGTGTTTTTAAGCTGCAGAGCAGAAATCCCTGAAAACAAACAAGCCTCTAAATCTTTCCAGAGGCGATTCTCAGCTTGTGAAGCGACAGAAAGTTTCAATAGTGTAGTTTTCAGTTGAATCGGTAAATTATATGATATCATGCTGCACACAAAAGACATAATTACACGCTGACTGAATGCCTGAAGTCAGGCTGGCAAACGGACAAACAAGAATAAAAGGACAACAAATACATCTGGTACTCAGACATTATGCCAACCTGTAAGTGTGTGTGGCTGCGTGTGTGTGTGTGTGTGTGTGTGTGTGTGTGTGTGTGTGTGTGTGTGTGTGTGTGTGTGCGTGTGTGTGCGTGTGTGTGTGTGTGTGCGTGTGTGTGTGTGTGTGTGTGTGTGTGTGTGTGTGTGTGTTGAAAGGTGCAGAGCAGATGGAGAGTTTACGTAAGCCCCAGAAATACGTGTGAAAAGGAGCCACACCAGTAGAGGCATGCCCTCCTCTCCCCTGCCATCTATTACTTCTTCCATTTCCCCTCTTTACCCCCATCTCTCCCTTTTCACTTTCAATAAGCCGCACATTTTTTTTCTCTCTTTACATCCCCATCTTTTTCTGCTTAGTCCATCTCACAGATCTCTGTGACCATTGTGTCGACAGCGTTCAAAAGAATGTGCATGTGATATGCATTTCTGCTGGTGCTGCAGCTCTGGCCACATCTTTAGAAATGTTTTTTTTTGCGTCTGCTCTCGCGCTGAACCATCGACATAACACATGTATTCTTTACTGCTCTCTGTATTAGACTTTGTTGTGTAGCGACTAATGCATGTGTCACTACCAATATAGGGCGTAATAATGGGAATACACTAAGCTTCTACGACAAGTATGTGTCTGAGAAAGACAGATGAAGTGCACATGGTCTGACTGAATAAAGTATTTAATTTCATTTTGTTTACAAGGTAGCTTAATTATAGCGCTGGCATCACCCACATGTCCCAGAGGTAACATCACGCAAAAAAAACCCAGTTGCGTACATTCACAGGAAGTTGTCGGTTTGTTTGTGTATTTGTACCATTGCTCAGAATCTTTGATTTTGATCAAAGTCAAATTATTTGGTTGGGTTGGTAAGAGAAAACAAGCTAAAAGAGGCCATAAAGGCTCTGTAGATGCTCATCTCCCAGACAGACTTCAGATCCTCTGGTTCCCAGCCAAACCTTTATTTTCTCGAAACCATCAGTCAAACGAAAAAAGTTGACTGGTGAAAAAGCTTCGTCAGTGGCATTTCCTTTATTCAAAGAAAGAAGCAACTTAAAACAGACTTTTACTCACTGGCTTTTTTAACTTGTTAGTTGTTTGAAGTGTGACTGTTGGTGTGTTTTTTCTTTTATATGAAAGGGTGCTGATGTGTGGATTTAGGGCTCCCACGGGGGCTCTGTAAAGCCCGGGTTGGGACTGAAGGACGTCCAAGGCAGCGCTGACTAAAAGCCTTTTGGTCATAAACAACTAATCTCTTGCCGTTCCTTGAATTTGTCTGATTCCAGCGTCGACCCTTACCAACAGACGTCCCCGCATCTGTTACATTTTTTCCATTGGCGTCTTTCCCTAATTGACCCTTCCTCTTCACCCTCGGATGTTTGTACTCTTCCGGTTTCACGTCAGCCGCATAATAGAAAACGACATTAACTTGCCCACTCGTCGGCTGTGAATTCTCCAGACGATCTATTCACACATGGGCGCAATCGGACATTACACATACTTTGTACGAGGGAGCTGGCGGGGTGAAGCCCGTTTAATGTCCGGTCCAACTGATTCGGACATTTGCGTCCTCACATAGAGCTCCTTGGGTAACGCCTAGATAAGTCCACGGTTCAGTCCATGTGTGAAAGGGGCTTATAAAAAATCACTGCTTGGCAGTGTGTGTTTCCTGAGTGACAGCGCAGATTTTTATGGTGTGAAAGGGCAATAAATTTGGCTTTTTCTTTCAGTAGCTTAAAGCTTGAATGAAGGGCTCTGTGCATGCATAGATACCCTCACAAACGAAGGTTCTGGCCCGGTGAGGATGATGAGGAACAGCAGCTCGAACCCACCAGTCCTTCTTGTCTCTTTGCAGCCAATCCTATTGACGTCCTGAAGGTCCTGGAGCTGTCGGAGGACATGGAGGGCGTGTCGTTGGAGTCCGGACTGTGCACCAGCAGAGAGGGACGAGGGGAGACGGACCTCTCCTTCAAGATCGACAAGAAGATTCAACTGAGCGCGCCCACCAACCAACTCTACCCTGGTAATATAACTCTGTGTGAGCTTTGTTTGATGGAGTAAATAACCGAGTGTGTGGTGTGAATATATTTGGTCATTGAGAGCCTGCGTCCTAATATGAGTATGATGATGATATGTGTGTGTGTGTGTGTGTGTGTGTGTGTGTATGTGCGCGCCCATTTTCTGCAGATTCTCCATTCCCTGTGGACTTCTCAGTGATGACAACAGTCAGAGCTGTAAAAGGCTCACAGGTCTTCCTCCTCTCGCTGTACGACTCGCAGGTACGTCAGGATGTTGAAACCAAACTTACACTTCATTCCGAATGTGTAACAACTCTGTCTGCTTTACGGCACGTTCTCTCTTTTGACTGTGTCCACCAGGAATTTAGTTATGAAAAAAGGGAACCTTTTCCTTTTAATCAGATACTAGACTGAGAAAAAAAATAACTACAGGCAACCATGCACCCTGAAGGACTCCTACTGGGGTCAGCACCACCGGTTATCCTCAAAATGGGAATATGTTTTTGCAACTATTTAAATACCATATTCCATTTACAGTGATAAATGAATGTAAAGAACCTGAATACACCAGCTGATGATTTTTTGTTGTTGTCTGGCATGAAAACCACGTCTCCCTTTTCCCATCATCATTTTATCCCATCATCCCTTGCTCCTTCTGTCTCTCAGGGCACACAGCAGCTGGGTGTGGAGGTAGGCCGTTCTCCTGTCTTCCTGTATGAGAACCACGAGGGTCAGCCACCTCCAGAGCTGTACCCCACCTTTAGGAAGATCAACCTGGCTGATGGCAAGTGGGTAACTACACAAAAACACACACAGGCAGCTATACACACACTTTTTTTTTGTTTTCCCTGCATTTAAGTTTTCACACAAAACCTCCTCACAAAAGAAAAGTAGGACAGTAAGTGATTTTCTTCTTCCCTGCTTCCTGCCAGGTGGCACAGAGTGGCCTACAGTGTGGAGGGCCAGTCAGTGACTCTCTACCTGGACTGTGTCAAAGTGGACACCCTGGACCTGCTCAGAGGTCACGACCCCCACGTCAGCACTGAGGGGGTCACAGTGTTTGGAACGCGACTGCTGGACGAAGACGTGTTCGAGGTGTGTGCATTTACTGTGTGTGTGTGATGTAAAGAGACACGGAGGGAGTAAGTGAATGGAGATGACACTCTCTCACTTTAAGCATAAACCCATTTGACTTTTGTAAAAAAAAAATAGTTTGGTGAGGAAGTGTCTCTGCTTGTTGCTGCTTGTTTGATTTATCCATCAAATGTTGACAAATGAACTACCGTAAAGGCTTTTCTCCTCACACTGCCCTCCAGTGGTGGTGATGTTGTACTGCACCTTTAACTCAGCTCCAAACCCTCAATGCCTGAACTTTACAAAGCTGCAGAGGATTTAGATGAATGCAAAGGCTTGTAGATGCCCTATAAAATGAATTATTCCCCTAGCTCATCAGTAGTTATTGTAGTAATTACCACAGTCCTGCTCAAGATCACAAAATGCAGCAAATTATTCACAATAAACCCTTTGAAAAAAATCTCCTCCAAATATGTAGCTGTGTAAAGTCTTTGTTGACTTTCATGAGTTCTGTTTCTGTTGCGTCCTCCGCAGTGTGAGGTCATTTTGGCAGATCCCAAGTGTGACCATTGACCTTTGTTTTTTGAGTGTCAGGTGGTCCATCTGTTTAACTGAACAACACCCAGCCTGTGTTTGACTTGGACTCCCCTCCATGTGTGCGGATGTGTGAGCAAGAAGGGAGAAAGAGTTTTTGTCTGTGGACTGAACCACTTGAGACTGAAGCTCTGGTGACGATTAACTGCAGAGCAACCATAAAAGCAGCCAGTTGACTCACTTTGATCTGACTAAATGAACTCATACAGTCTGAGATATGATAAGACATGGGAGACAGATGCTTATGAGATGTCCGTCATGCAAGGGCATAGTTATTGTTTCAACATTGGTGGGGACACATATTGAGTGAGATGTCTGGGTGTCCCCCGCCCCGGGAAATGTACTTCTTTTCCTGCATTCTGGTGAATTTTCATGCACAAATTTATGGTGGAAAACTCTTTATTCATGTAAATAAAAAACACAGAACGCAGGCAGCATATGGCTATCCAATACAATAAGGATCTTTTGCTTTCAACTTCTCATTTAATGTTATCTGATGTTAGGTTTCAAGTGTTTCAGCAAGACTTCTGCTCATGTTCAAAACTTTCTGCACATTCAAAACAAATCCCACACATCTGTGTTTTCTATTAATTTCCGCACTTATACGTGATTTTCTAAGATAACGGAATATTAAAAAATAAGTCGACTTGTCTGCTGTGCGTTACGCTGCAGCTCTGCGCTCTGACATGTCCCTGCCATCCGTTTGCTAACCAACGGCCCTAATCAATGACATATTGTATAGTGAGGAGCAGTGACATGATGTGCATTCCTGATCTGCTTTCACTAATGTAGAGTCACAGCTCAGTTTTATATATATATATGTGTGTGTGTGTGTGTGTGTGTGTGTGTGTTGTTGTTGTTGTTGTGACACAGGGAGACATCCAGCAGCTGCTGATCGTCGATGACCCCGGAGCAGCAGAGACGTACTGTCAGGACTACATCCCGGACTGTGACGCCCCTTTGCCCTACGACGGGATATTAGCAGAGGCCGAGGAGGTGAGCCCCCTTCTCACAGCCAATGAGAGAGAGAGAGAGAGAGAGAGCGAGAGAGAGAGAGAGAGAGAGAGAGAGAGAGAAACCACATGTGGGACCCTGTTAAAGTCGTTCAGCCTGCCTGGCCCATTCCACACACAACGCACGCTGCGAGGCATCTCAGGTGTTGGATGTTGTAAATCCAGACTGCCGTTCTGGAAGCAAAGGAGCCCCTTAAGGTTTAATTTGTAAGAGGAGAAGCTATTACAAGTATTTATGGACAGTTTAGAAGGCAGATCTGACAAAAAAGACGAATGTTTTAATTATTTTTCAGTCAAATTTTTATCTCATGAGAACATTCTCCTGGTAACATCTATTAAAAGATCACTGTGGGCTGTGAAGAAATATTCGGGGCATGGAGAGTCCGATATTCAGCACACAAATATCTTACTACTAGTTTCAGTTTTAGAAGCATCACTTTATTTCCTCGCCATCTGAACGATACTTCCATTTTTAGATAAAGTAATAAATCATCCTGGTAGTGTCTACTGAGATCTAACACTTACTATATTTCTCGCTTTCTCTTTATCCTCCACTCTTCATACTTTGCCAGGTTTTTTGTGCCAATGCTCCACTCCCCTGGGAAACGTTTCAAATTCACTTCCACTGCCGCTGTTTGATTTATAGTCTGGCTCACAGGTCAAGACTAAACTGGTTTATTGTGCTCGGTTGTTTTATTGTTACAGCAGCAGAAATGCAATCGGCCAACGGATAAATATGTGTAGTCGAGTGACACTCCGATGAAGCCGTTATGCCTTTTAAACGGGCTTTCCTGAAGGAGCTGAAATGAAAAGACTGACCTGTAGCTGTGCCATTTATTTCCTGGCTTCTTCATGACATCTTTCATGTAACAGAGCCCTCAGCCAGACAGGACTACTCGAGGAATCTGATAACTTAATAGACATCCTCATCCTAAAACTGTTCATTTTGATCATTTATAATAACCTCTTAGCAACATTTTAGAATATGTAACAAATGCAAAAATGTGTTTTTTGCCCCAAACTGCATGGGATAAACATAAAGTGGGAGCGGGAACCCATAGAACCCATTTTCATTCACATATCTTGAGGTGAGGGGGTCAAGGGATACCTTTTTAAAAATGGTAATGCCAGTTTTTCCCTCGCCATAATTTCGCCTTTATTTGGAGCGTTATACTTTACGGCAAGCTAGCATGACACGGTCGGTAGCAGTGGATTTCTTAGGTTGTCTAGTTTCGTATGATGCCATATGATGATATCTTCACTCTCGCTCTAAAACGGATCTACAGTCTCTGAAAGACGGTATGTCGGCCGGGTGCGTCGGCGGCTCGTCTCCGTGGTAACCGATTAATCCAATTCAATGTTCTGTGTGTGTATATAAACAAAATGTAACACGTGCTTAGATCATGCATCATCTCTGTTTTTATCCTTTTATCGTCGTCAGGTGGAGAGAGTACCCAAGAAACATGTGGTGGAGGAGTTCGAGGAGTTTGACTACAGTGACCTCTACGAAGACCTCTCTGTTTCCACGGTGACAGCAGGTCCTAATGTCACAGAGTACGAGGTGAGAACGGAGCGTGAGCTTGTCTTTTCTTTTTTTTTCTTTTTTTTTTTTTATTTCCTTTCTGGCCCTCACGTTTTGTGTCTGTGTATGTTTGTTGGCCAGATCATAGAGTATGAAGACTACGACAACACATCAGATTTGTACCACGTGGACGAGTATGAGTACGAGGAGGAATACGACGATCGCTACGGGCCGGCCGAGAGGGAACGAGAGCAATCTCTTAACACACAGGTACCGGCCGAACCATCTAACACCAAGATCTTGTGAAGTTATACATAAATTAATCCAGTGTAGACGGTATAAAACTACGCATTTGTGCCTCTGTTTCTTCTGCTACTGTTGTTCATATGTCTATATCCTTCTACTGTCATCAGGACATTCCAGAAAAAGGAGAGAAAGGAGAGCCGGGCTATTTGGGAACGGTAAGGAAAACACACACACAGGCTTAAAAATATACACAACCACAGGGAGGCTTGACGTTGTCCTTCAAATGTTTTATTACAGTTTGAAACGTGTCCACAGCTTCGAGTATCAAAAACTGTCAACATTGGGAAGAAAGGCATGAAACAAGCCTTTGACTGTGGTCGAATAGTGAAAAAAAAGCATGCCCTATGTCTTTTCCATCGAGTTCAAGGAAAAGTTATTCGGAAAAGACGAGAAAAAGATGTGAAGGAGAATCCACAAGGACTTGAGAAAAGAAAATATCAATGCGAAGAGAATCCGACTGCACTTATGCCTGAAAACTTAGGAAGTCTGAAAACTTAATGGTGGTTGCTCCAGCCAGGTTAGCTGTTGTTAGCAATACCAGTTGACAACAACGCATTACGCTGGTATGTTGTTCTTAAAAACCGCATAGCAACAGTTGGACAGAACTGTATGTGTGACTGATTTACTGAGACACAAGTAAGACAGAAGGGCTAATAAACAGCACATTTACTACAGCTTTTATACTGTTGACATGAAAAGCAGCCATCTTGGATTTTGAGGTCGGGGTTGTTGTTGTTTGTCTGGCTTTCTGGATTTCCGACTTTTAAGCGGTGACTTTAGGCAACAACTTCAGGCGGCTTTCCAGTTGAAATTCGGAAATTCCTGCATCCCAGTTTGAATGGACCGCAGCATTACACTAGGCTACGTGATTATGTGAGGGCGGATGCTTTAAATGCTTTAAATGTTGCTGCCGCAAAGAATTGTGGGACAGCATTATCTCCTTTCCTTTGGTAAAGGATGATCCAGAGTACCCTATGCTAAAGGAGGTAGGAAAGGAAGCATTGAAGCGCCTTTTCCTTAGGATTTAAAGAAATCGACCAACTGTTATCATGACTGCCACTTCTTATATGGCTGAAACAGAAGCAGTGATGACTATGTATTAACAGTGTTTGTTCACCAGAGAGCTCAACATGTTAGAATATGACGATATAAACACCATCAAATAATACATGTTTTTCTACAGTCAGTTCATCCTGTTCATGATCTGGATTATTTTATGGCAATATGATTTTTGCATCGATGTGATGAAGTCCTTTGGTTTTTTTTTTTGGTGTTGTTTTTGCTGAGTAAACCAAACACTGATGTCAGTAAAACATTATTTTTATCCATAAACAATTTCTCAGTAGATGTTCTAGAGAATTTAAGGAAGAAATTTATTTGTCACATGCATTAAAAAGCAATCGGTGCATTTCACACAATGAAAAAAATACATTACAATATATAACTGTAAAAGTTCAATGTATGACTCATTAAATATCTTGGTTGCATTTCTTAACATTTTTTATCGGGTCTGTTAAACCCTCAAATATTAGTGATGGCCTCAAACATCCTGTATTGACCCTACAATCAATCAGAACTTTATTACAGATTCCAGATAAAAGACAAGACTTTACATATCATAAATACAAAAGCACAATAAAAACTCATAGTTTAAGAATAATGACTATACCAATGTCTGCACAGCTGGGATTTGTAGCGTGTGGTACTAAACCTTATAACTCAAGAGGATTTAATTATCAGACTCATTAAGCTGGCAGATACATTTGTACTTGTATTGACTCCTGCAGCCACAAACATTTCATTTGCACTACAGAGGTTCAGCAGTGTTCTCATAGCATCATTATAAGCTACTTGAAGTCTGTGTAAACTTGCTTTTCTGTAAAAATGTGCAGTATGTGCACACCTTGACCAACCACCTTGGAGAAAAAAAAAGTACATTTCTGTGAAATTTCTGCAGGGAACGCAGATCACAGGACCCTACGGGCCTCCAGGACCTGAGGTTAGTGGATTTTGCTGCATGACATGTAACTTGAAACTCATTTTGTCTTTGGTGTTCAGGTATGAAACCTGTACTGCATGTGGGGAACGGGGTCATAGGTGCAAGTGCAATGACTTTTAATATGGAATTGGAAGCTCGCACTTAAAAATATAATATAATTCCACTGTTGAGGGATTCAACTGCGTTTGTTCTGCGCGTGCAGGGAGAGGCGGGATCTTCTGGAGTCACAGGACCAGTGGGACCTCGAGGAGACCCAGGGGAGCTGGTGAGGACTGTCCTCTGTTCGCTGTGTGAGTGACTGAGTCCACCACGTGTTGACGTGCGTCAATAACTGTCCTCCTCTGTCTCCTCTCAGGGCCCACAGGGGCGGCCGGGCCTTAACGGAGCCGATGGGATACCAGGACCCCCAGGAAACATCATGCTCATACCGGTAACATGACGAGATGTCTGTGTGGCCTGCGGCCTCACAAGCTGCAGTGATGTTGCTCGGGCAGTTATTTGGTCCCATTAACCCTCAACGGAGCCCCGGGGCAAATGGGAATGTTTGAATGTCGTAACTGAGAAATGGGCTGGCTCGGGATCGTTACTTAACTTTTCCTGAACCCATATATAACATGTATTCTATGTATGTGTCAATCAAACATTCAATTTAACCCCTCAGTGTGCGACTGCATGAAATAGTTTTGTTCATTTTTTTGTGTCTAATCAGTCGGACGTAATTTGATCCCTTTAAAACTTAATTGGGTGTTGGTCTGGGTTAACATCGGGTGCCTGTGAAGGCCAGAACATGTCATTTTCATACTCATCAAACCATTCAGAAACCTCTCGTGTGGAAGCCTCCTCCGTATCTCACGTTTCTTCAAGTTATTCCGATTTGTCCTTTAATTTCACCCCCTCTGCACCTTTTATGTGCAAAACTTGAATAGCAGTGCTGCATATTGGCCACTGGGTGGGGTATGAGTTTGACTTAAAATCATATTTTGTGTGTGTGTGTTTGCTTGTGCAGTTCCAGTCAAGTGGTGATCCAAAGGCAGGTACGCAGGTGGTTTCTGCCCAGGAGGCGCAGGCTCAGGCCATCCTGCAACAGACCAAGGTACACAAGCTTCTGAAATATTACCATTACATCTTAAACACACAAACAGAGAGCTGATGTAGAACCACTGAAGTGTGTGTGTGTGTGTGTGTGTGTGTGTGTGTGTGTGTGTGTCGCTGTCTGACTCCTTCTTCCTCCTCTTCTAGCTGGCTATGAAGGGACCTCCAGGGCCACTCGGCCTCAGGGGAAGACCCGGACCACTGGTGAGTAAGATATGCCCGCTGTTTGATTTTCTCCTGAATCAGAAGGGGAGGGGGCAGGTGAAGGATGAATAATCTGTTGGAGAATGAACTGGAGGATTTTTTTCTTCTTCAAGATTAAGTGCAATGAAGCGATGTGCTACCCTATAGATTGCTCCCTGAACACGGTGAAAGAAATTTCCAGTTTAGGCCGACTAATGCAGAACAAGGCATTAAAACACACACGTTGGATATTGCGAATCAGGACATATCACCTGTTTCAACAGGTCTTTAGTAATTGTGGTGCTTGAAAACGACCCGTTGCACTCACTCTATAATTAGCGCCAAAATGTACTGTAGATTCAGGAAGTCACCCTGAAAGCAGGCAGAGTTCAATGAAAACAAAAGCAGAAGCCATGACAATAGATGCCTTTTAGATTACAGGTCAACTCTGATATCAGGTAGAATCGTACATTGTATTTATAGACACACACACACACACACACACACACACACACACACACACACACACACACAAACAATGGATCCTGAAGCAGTAGACCTGTTTGAACAACTGAATGTTTTCATCCCCAGGGTGTAACAGGTCCCTCTGGGCTGAAGGGGAGCAGTGGCGAAATGGGGCCAGGGGTGAGTTCGCTGTTTGTCATGGCAACAAGCTCAGCACCTCAGTTCTTTTTGTACAACTCTTGAACTGCTCTCTTCTCACCCTCCACCCCCACAGGGTCCTACAGGACAGACAGGTGTCTCGGGTCAGAGCGGACGACCTGGGAAAAGAGTGAGACTATTTACTGGCGTCTTTTCTCAATGAATATCATCCTCTGTGATCTTATTATTATGTTCTCGTTGCACAGAATGGTCATTAAAGTCTTTTGTGTGTGTGTGTGTGTGTGTGTGTGTGTGTGTGTGTGTGTGTGTGTGTGTGTGTGTGTGTGTGTGTGTGTGTGTGTGTGTGTGTGTGTGCGTGTGATTTTTAGGGCCGAGCGGGTACAGATGGGGGCCGTGGTGCGATAGGAGAGACTGGAGGAAAGGTGAGGAAGAACTGATGCTGCGGTCACACTGATAACTTACTGACCGCTCTCTCCTCTTAAAATATGATCTAATCTGCATCTTTGTCTCAGGGGGATAGAGGGTTTGATGGCTTACCAGGTCTCCCTGGAAACAAAGGACATAACGTAAGTGACCTGGCTGAATGAGTAAGTGGTGCTAATTCATAATCCCGATTGCCAACCTCCATGCGTGTTTGTGTGTGTGTTTTGACAGGGGGAAAGGGGAAAGCCGGGTCTTTTAGGTCCTTCTGGAGAGTCAGGAGAAAGGGTGAGAGGTCACTGTGGTTGTTGGCGTTCATGTTCATGCAGGTTTGTGTTTGAGTATGTGCAAGATGTGTTATGTTTGCGTTTTTCACACAAGGGCTCCGAGGGTCCAAATGGACCAAGAGGACAACCAGGCGACGCTGTAAGTGTTGACACACAATCAAATAACACACACACACACAATGAGTTATTTGAATGCGCTACCATTTGATTTAACGTGGCATTGGTCTCAGGAAGTGATCCATAACACAGGCTGCCGTCACGGGCATTTGTTGAGCTGTACACAGGTTCTGACTCAGACTTCTGCAGAAGTTCGATGTTTGCTTGACATCCGGGCCGAAGAGAACATACAGAATGTGCTGAATAAAGTTTATAAAGTCATTCGAGATAAACTGGAGGAGAAGGGATTGGTTTGCACAGTAGCTCAGTGCCGAGTCAAAGAGAAAGCACTTTGGTACTTCTCCGTACTCGCCCTTCAGACGCCCTTCAGACGCCCTTCAGACGCCCTTTAGACGCCCTTCAGAAGCCCTTCAGACACCCTTCAGACGCCCTTCAGACGCCCTTTTCATTAGTGCACTGTGAAACCGAACCAGAATAAATAGAAAACCAACCAACCTCTGATTCAGACCAGACCAATGGCTTGTGAAAGGGCCCTAATCAGCATGTTATATCTTGTTTGTCTAATATGTACAAAAAAAGTAATGTGGATCTTTGCATCTAACTCTCAGCTAAAAAACAAATATGTGTATTTCACCTAATGTCAAACTATTATAGCTATGATTCCTTAAATCTATACGACTTTCTTTTTATTCCATGATGGACAAAGTTAGACATAGTAACAAAACAAAAGAAACCCTGTGTCTTCTAATGTAAAAAATAGATACCCATGCACTGTACTTCTGTACTAGTATATTGACTTAAAATATCCCTTAGTCCCTTACCTTAACCCTAAAACGAAGTCTGGATCTTTAAGTAGAGAGGACCAGCCAAAGCACTTTCTAAAAATGTACTCACTCTTAAGATCCAATGTTCAAATCCTCACAAAAATATAGAAGTACAAGGGCACACACTCAATAACATTAAATTAACTGTGATGTGTATTTCAGGGTTCCAGAGGTCTGAACGGCCCCAGAGGTCGTCCTGGTCCCCAAGGCCAACCTGTGAGTGTCTGCACACACACACACACACACACACACACACACACACACACACACACACACACACACACACACACACACAAACACATTAATCTCCATTTTCGACAACAGTAGAGGACATAAAATACCGGTAATTATCCTGCTGTCTCACCTCTGTGTTTAACCATGCAGTGAAAATACAGCTCTGCTCACCACCAACATGAACACAGCTGCAGTGTCACTATCAGATGATGCCACATGATAAAACCTAATCATGATGTTACTGTTGTTCTCGATTTGTTAACACGATGTCATGTAATTCTTATCTCATCTGATAAAACTACCATCTCTCTGCCAAATACAACCTCTGCAAACACCCCCAAGCATTTTCTTTCTCTAATTTGCATTTGTGGAAACATGAGTTAGCACTTGTAAGAAACTGATAACACACGGAGGAAGCACTTTTTCTATTTGTATAAAATATATATTTTAGTTTGGAGTTGGTTACTTATGCATTAAATGCCTCAAGCAAGGAGGCGGTAGAGCCAAACCCAAGAAGGTGGCTGATACTGTTTAGTTTCATTTAGCTGTTGTCCCAGAAGGCTCATGTAACAAGCCTCAGGAACATTTCTGTTAAAGAAACAAGGCGATGCCCCCTTCTGATTTATTTTCATCAGATCTGATAGGAAAATAAATATATATATTTATGAATAGAGGGTACAACCAGAAAATAAACACCAGACAGGGGAATTAATACTTGCTTTATAGAGTTGGCAACTCACAGTCTGCTTTTAAAATAACTGATTGTCCTCGATTGTCCTTTTTAGTTTTTATTAAAATGCTCCATTTCTGTCACTCAAGGACACTGAAGTATTAACTCCTCCTTTCTTTCCCCACAGGGCATTCGAGGAATTGATGGGGTTCAAGGTTCAAAGGGAAACTTTGTGAGTATTATATGGGTAGTAGTAAAGACGGAAGAGCCCGATAACAAATTACTTCCCGTGACATTATTTCCTGTTTGCAACAGGGAGCCCCAGGGGAAATCGGAGCACCTGGACAGCAAGGCAACCCTGGCATTGTGGTACGAGCAGATAACAGATACCCTCAAAATGAACTCAGTTGCATAAGTGCATGCACAGAAATGCTAATGCTCCATATCCCCCACAGGGTTTCCCTGGTCCTCAGGGGTTAGTAGGGCTGCCAGGAGAGAAGGTAAGACACTTTTATTAGGATTTTTCACTTTGGGGTGAAGGAGTTGTGATAGATCGTCTGATCCTTGCTTTGTAGGGGCCTCAAGGGAAGAAAGGGCTGCAGGGTTTACCAGGAAACGACGGGCCCTCAGTAAGTACATCCATGTTTGTACGACTCTTATTGACACAAATCATTCCCTTGTCCTTAATCCTAACTTTGACGTCACAATTACATGCCTAACTTCAGATATTAACAAGTCTTCTTGTCATCAGGGTCACCCCGGAAGAGAAGGGACTCCAGGGGAAAAAGGACTGCCGGTAAGTCTGCTGGATGCTTGTTGTGTTGCCGTTGTTAAAGTTAACTAGATGGATTAAACAAACAAGATGTGACATGTTAATTAGTGAGTTTTAGAGGAGCTGGTAGGTAGATTTAGTTGTCAGTCTTTGTGCTAAGCTAAGCTAACAGAGGCTGCTTGCTGCAGCATCATATTCAACGGACAGATATAAGAGTGGTAATAATGCTCTCGTCTGAGTCTCAACAAGAAAACTAATAATCCCAAAATGTCGAGCTCTTCCTTTAATGTGTGTGTGTTCATTTCTAGGGTCCTTCAGGAGTGCAGGGCCCTGTCGGATACCCTGGACAACGAGGAGTTAAGGTGGGAAATGCAAACGCGAAATATTCCTGTGACTCTTTGGTTTTACCAATCCTCTGTATTTAACATCACCTGATGAATTTCATGATCCTCTATTGGTTGAAGAAATCTCTTGAAATCTCATTCAATAAATCAAAAGAATAACACGGTGGCGCTCGAGGGGTTGGGAGGGAGTCAATCCCACTCCAGCGAAGGAGTTCCAGTATCTCGGGGTCTTGAGTGATGGTAAAATGGAGCGTGAGATGGACAGGCGGTCCGCTGCGGCATCCAGCAGTGACGCCGGCGTGAGACTGTGGATACAAGCGGCGCAATGGGCTTCCTTCGTAGGTTCACTGGGCTCAGCCTGAGACATGGAGTGAGGAGCTCAGACGTCCGAAGGGAGCTCGGAGTTGAGCCGCTGCTCCTTCGGGTCGAAAGAGGCCAGTTAAAGTGGTCCGGGCATCTGATCAGGATGCCTCCTGGGCGCTGCCCATTAGAGGTTTTCCGGGTGCGTCCAACTGGCAAGAGGCCCTGGGGTCGACCCAGAACACTCTGGACACTTATATATATCTGGCCTGGCAACACGTCAGGGTCCACCAGGAAGAGCTGGAAGACCGGATAAGCGGATGAAAATAAATTAATGCACGGGACAGTTGTCCATCAGAAAATAAGGCTCGCTTTTGTAGTTGTAGAAAAGTTTACTTTTCCAAGACATCACCACCTCGCCATGTCCTAGTCAAAAGAATAAGCAGTTTATTGTTTCCACTGCCAAATGTCAGGTTTAATGGCAAAGCATGCTAGCAGTTTGATATTCTTCATCAACAGCCAGTAATTTAATATCATCATTTCATGTTTTCTTGTTGACTTCCTGTTTGGTTTTCTCTCCTGTTTGACAGGGAGCAGACGGAATAAGAGGATTAAAAGGAAGCAAGGGTGAAAAGGTGAGAGAGACAGAAAGGATGTTCAATCCAATACATTCAGGATGTTTGGTTGTCTGATAATAACATTTTATACACTCACAAACTAAAAACAGAATGCATGCTATGTTTTATATCTGCGATTCTATGTTTTGCATGTGAAACTGTATTCCCTTTCTGTCTCCAAATCCCTCTGTCTGCAGGGGGAGGATGGTTTCCCAGGGTCCAAAGGGGAGATGGGAGTAAAAGGGGACGATGGAGACAACGGAGTTACAGGCGGCCGAGGAGAAGATGGGCCTGAGGGGCCCAAAGGACAGACGGGTCCTCTAGGAGACGGTGGAGGTTCTGGTACTTCTGGAGAGAAGGTACACAGCAAAACTGATAAAAAAAGAATATCACTAAATATTCTTTAACTTATATTAGAAGTTCTTAAACTTGTACAAGACGAGTCGAGAGTCACTCTGGCTGTTTTTCAGGGGAAACTGGGAGTTCCTGGGCTGCCAGGATATCCAGGGAGATTGGGGCCAAAGGTAAGATAAATTAAATGACTAAAATAATCAATGATCGATTATATTAATCTTAACAACTTACAGATATAGTAGATATAATTTATTCAAAGTGAATGTGTGCTCCTTCCTCTTACGCTTCAGGGCTCTGATGGGTTTCCTGGTTCACTGGGAGCTGCAGGAGAGAAAGGGAAGAAAGTGAGTAGAAGGTTTAAAAATCATGATCATATTGTATCAGGAAATCAGACTTTTCCCATTAACGTTCTGTCTCGTTTGTTCCCAGGGTCCTGCAGGACAACCGGGAGGCGCAGGCCAGCGGGGTCCGAATGTGAGTGCTGAGTCTCTAAACGTCCCCTGGTTCAGTAGGCAATAAATTGCAAGCAAATCAAGTTGAGCTCTTTAGAAAATATCCAGAATGCTAAAGTCCGGCTCCCACTCCCAAATATCCTGTCATCCATTAGGGCTTTCTCGTAGAGGCTCACTTTGCACTTAAAGCACTGGCCAGTACATTTTAGCACCTCGTAAAAAATTGTCCATGAGGCTTTGACAGTGCACTAAAGACTCATGGGATATTGAATGTTGTTGTCAAATTAAAATATGTATCCTAAATATATTATCCAGGTCAGTAGTAGATACACAGATTAAATCATTATTAGATTAGGTATGAAAATACTTGGAGACTATGAAGTAAAAACACTGCATCTCTGCTGCACTACACCTACAAATGTGCATTGTTAATGGTACAATAAAGCAGCTATAACTAATCATTTTATAGTAACACTGTATCATGTGATATTGCATCATGTGAATGTAATAGAGGTCGGACAAACTCAGTTTTTTTAGTGCCTTTTAGCTCATTGTTTTGTTTTATCTACCTGCAACTTTACTGTTTTGGTTCTCTCCCACATGTCATGTACACTTCCTGTCCTGCAGCAAACAGCAGACAGACTCTGTAAGCGACTATCTGGGGAACATAGTGGAGCATTTAGCAGATAAAGAGACAGATATTTTACTCAGGTGTTGGTGGAGACCAAAAACAGAGCTAAAAGGAGAGCAAATATTGGACTTGGAAAGAGTCCAAATGGATGCTAATGTTGCCCTGTGGCTGATGTGTGGATAGGCAACAGTTTGCCAACAACTTTGCCATATTAACTTAAATGGTGATAATACGTTAGTGTTGTGTTTGGATTTGGAAAAATATCCCCAACCACCAGCCAAAAGCTGGTGAAATACCCAAGTGGCTTCTCAATTTGCTTCACTCGCCAGCCCAAAAAAACAATGGGAATGGATTGAGTGGCAGGTTGGCAAGTTTATTTCCAACACTGGTTGTTTCTACAGCTTGTTTCTGCTGCCCAAAAGAATCAGTTATTGCAGGTTTTAAAAGAGTATCAACAATCTGTTGACGTTAGGCTTCATCATTGTCACCTTTGAGTCACAATGCTGCAGTTCACTGTAAAGTGAGTCACTTCCGTGTAAACATGAGATCTGTTTGAACAACACCTTCTGTCTCAGGTCAGTGAAAGTTCACAGGTTTGGTCTCACACATGTTTCTTTTACCGCAGGGCGCTCGAGGTGGCAGAGGGGCAAAAGGGCCGACAGGGAAATCGGGAGAAAAGGTCAGCTGACTCCCCTCTCAGCCAATAGTAGCACCCCGTCAGTCGTTGTTCATGGGCGAATACACTTGCACCATTAGCTGTGCTTCTATCCGTCACTGCTCCCATGTTCTTCTCCCCTCTTCCATTTTTCATAGGGCACCTCCGGACATGATGGACCCCCAGGATCTCCCGGAGAGAGGGTAAGAAAAACACGGTTAATATATGTTATTAATTGATTGACCAGTTGATTGATCGCCTGTTATAATGGCTGGTTATGTTTGTTTTTTTTAGGGGCCTCAAGGGCCGCAAGGAAGGAATGGAGAGTCAGGACCTAAAGGATCAGGCGTGAGTTGTGACACACACACATTTAAAGTTTATTCATTAGTCATAATCTTTAGATTTACTCCACCGCTTCACTCCTCTCCACCCAGTCTTCTCTTGTTTTGGGACGAATCATGTAAATATAACATACTACGTTTGAATAGCATACTTACCAATGCTATGTATCATTTCTCAGGTATATACAGTAAGTTTACCCCTTTTCCAATGTTAAAAACTCTGTTGCTCTTTTGTTCCAAATCAATTTTATTGTTTTTTATAAATAGCTTTTGAGGAAGATTTAAGATAGGAACACAATAAGAACAAACCACGCGCAGTCTAAAATCTCACCCGTACATAAATAAAGCAAGACCAAGAACATTCATCTACCTGCACAGGGGAAACACAATCTTTCAAAAATACAAAAAGTTCCAAACCTTGGCAAACAGAGTTTGACCTCTAAGACGGTATCGGATTTTTTATTTTTATTCAATATCGTGGCTTGGATGGCAGGTGGTATTTTGTTGTGGTGCAGGCTGAAAGCTGTCAATATGTCAGCTGCTTCAGGAGTCTTAATCGTTTTCTGACAAAATATTATTCTGACTGAGAAGGCGCTGGAAAGAAATCCTAGAGATATGCAGCTATGACTCACCTACAGGTTCCTGCACTTGAATATTTGACAGCTCAATGAATAAAGCGGTTTTTATCCTGAGCTCCCATTCATTTCTCACCTTGGTCTTTGCGTGTGTGTGTGTGTGTGTGTGTGCATGCATGTGTGTGTGTGTGTGTGTGTGCATGCATGCGTGTGTGTGTGTGTGTGTGGTTCTGTGTGTATGCGTGTGTGTGTGTGTGTGTGTGTGTGTGTGTGTGTGTGTGTGTGTAGGGTCCAGCTGGGAAAGACGGACTTCCAGGTCACCCAGGTCAAAGAGGAGAGCCGGTGAGTGAGGTCAAATTTCATAAGAGTACACACACACACACACACACACACACACATGCACACACACACACACACACACACACACACACACACACACACACACACACACACACACCATATTATGTTTTCCACCCATCTTTCTTTGTGACTTCAGGGATTCCAAGGGAAGACAGGCCCTCCAGGACCCTCAGGTGTTGTGGGGCCACAGGTGAGTTCA
>JACSYO010001013.1:2912500-2947500 GCA_016806645.1 Ophiodon elongatus | reverse complement strand
CTGACAGCTTAGCTTTTGACTAGTGAAATTCATGCGATTTGGAACTTTTTTTTTAATATTGATTTCAAAATCTAAATAAGTAGAAGGACCCACGGACTCTAGATATTTAAAATAAAGTATTAAAAATGGGCAAGAAAGCTGATTGAACACATTTTGTTGGTAGATACTCTACTTTCCTCTTCAGTTCCATGAACATTATTAGGGAAGTACATGATTGAAAACACATTCATGTTCTACAGTCGAATCCTAAACCAGCTCAACTCTCTCTCAGGGTCCTCCAGGTCTCACCGGGGACCTCGGACAGCAGGGAGAGGCCGGACCCAATGTGAGTGCCTGCTCTTTTTGTTCTTCTTCAAATTATTCTTTTGTTATGGAAACATCCTGTGAAATTGCCAGAGCTGACCAAAACTATCTTTCAGGGATAAAACACATAATGCTCCTTTGTTTTAAGGATGTCAAGGATGTCAACATTTTGTCTTTCTGACTTTCTGAAGGAACAATTTTCTGTGATAGAAACGCAATAGAACAAAACATATTCAATATTATTAAGGGGAAATGTATAAAAGGCCAAATTAAAGGTCAATACACAGAATGATTTACATTAAACAGTATATGCATTTGTTTTGGTTGTCTGAAGCTGATGTGTTGAGTCTTTAAATAGAAATGTTTTATTTTGGAAAGATTTATGGAAAAGCCATGGCAACTACAACAGACAGAGTACCGTGTATCCTCATGGAAGGATATTTCTTTAATTGGATCTCTTGAACTGTTTTCTTTTTGAATTTGTGGAAAAATGACACAAATGGTCAACGGCCTCGATGTTATTTCTCATCTGCCCACTATTTGTCTTACCTCATCAGGGTGTGGATGGTCTGCCCGGGGCTAAAGGAGACACAGGAGACCCTGGGAAATCTGTGAGCTCCTCCCTTCCACGTCACACACCACAACATCCGTGACATTCTTTAATTCATAAACATGAAAGATGCAGTCATCATACAATTCAATGACTGGCCAATTAACAGTTTCTTCATATTTCTCAGGGACCACCAGGAGCAGCAGGAGAACCTGGACCATCCGGACCTCCTGGGCGAAGGGTTTGTGTGTTTTTGTGTTCACTCAGAATCGTCTTTTCCTACTTCCTGTTTGATTAAGTAAACGGTTAAACTCCCTTTCTCTGTGAGGACGAGGTTGAGGATGTTTTTATTATTGCATTCTCACAGTGCGTTCAAGGTCTTTGTCATATGCACAACAATTACAGAGTCTCAGGCTCCCTCCAACAATGCTAATTAAATATGTATAAAAAATTAAGATAACGGAAGTAAAAACAAAATGAGACTTTAAACATAAAATAGAGCGAGTTCAATTCAAAATATATGTCAATAAGAGAAATGTAAACAGGAATGTAGTTGATGTGTGTGCATAATAATAGTTCTAAAACAGTAAGTAAAAGAATATAAAGGGTAAAAGGATCGATTGATTGTGTATCGATGCATCTGTGTGTCAGAGTTTAAAATGTTTTAAATGGTTGCTCTTCAGGGCCACTTGGGAAAATCAGGGAAAGAAGGAAAGGCGGGTCTGAAAGGAGCGAAGGTGAGTGTTTGGAAACAACTCTTTGAGTAAGAACATCTCTATGCTCGCAGCTTCTGAAGGTCACCCTGTTCTCTGTTTCGTTTCAGGGTGCTCCCGGTTTGGAGGGTCCCATAGGGAAGATGGGTCCCGTAGGTGCCCAGGGACACTCCGGCAAGCCAGGCACTCAAGGTTTAAGAGGGATCCCCGGCCCTGGAGTAAGTCAGGCAGTGAAGGATGAAGCAGTTGAAGCGGAGCATGAAAAAGATGGAGGTTAAAAATCTTCTGTTTGTGTGTCTCTCTCAGGGGGAGCAGGGTTTAAATGGACCACCCGGCCAAACAGGACCCCCAGGTCCCATGGTAAGACGACTCAATCAAAAACATAATACAGAAAGAATACAGTTTTAAATTATATATTAAGAAAAAAAAAAAAAAAAAGTTTAAGGACAGTATCATAAAAACATATTCAGCCGATTTCACATCATAGCGGTTATCAAAACAATACAGGAGCTGCAGCAGGATGACCCTTCACCATCAGATATTTTTCTCTGTCACTGTGATAAATGAATACGTTTTTTAATGCACATTTCAACTTACGTTTAATCCCATCATGACTTTGTCCCTCAGGGTCCATCGGGATTACCAGGACTAAAGGGAGACCATGGCAAGAAGGGAGACAAGGTGCGTGCGTACTTAACACACACAAACATTCACTCTGACCTTGACCCTGACTTTGACCCTGAGCTTATTTGTGTCACCTGTGCAGGGTCACGGTGGTCTTATAGGTCTGATAGGGCCACCAGGGGACATCGGAGAGAAGGGGGACAGAGGACTGCCAGGAAACCAGGGCCTGTTGGGTCCCAAAGGAGATGAGGTGCTGAAAATGTATACAAACAATAGACTAAAGCCCTGATTGCCAACCAGGTGAAGTAGGCAGAGTGTCTGCAGGTTGCTGTGTAACCAGCAAGTTAATCCATCTTTAAAGGATAAAGCTGGCAATATTCTGTACCTTTCTATATCTACTTAATCTCTTTCTCTGACGGTTTGGTTTCTTTCATTCTTTAATATCAGGGTGCAAGCGGTTCAGCAGGTCCCACCGGCCCCCCTGGCCCCAGTGGTCTATCTGTGAGTATACAAAATAATCGTGACACGCAAAAGTAGACATTCACCACGGACAGCATCGGGATTACTGGGACATTGTTCATCTTCCCTCTGTGTGTGTTTAGCTTTAACTCTTTACTTCTCTCACAGGGTGCTATTGGTACAAAGGGCTCTAAAGGAAACGAGGTAACTGTGATGCTCTTCGTTTTATTTGATTGAATTAGTCAGTACCGTCACGTTATTGAGTTAATCCCTTTTCCTCTGTGTGTGTTTAGGGTCCAATTGGTCCCAGAGGAGACATCGGGCCTGCAGGACCTCCAGGACCAGCAGTGAGTTCCGCTTGCATAACTTTAGTACATCAACCAACCATACAACTCTCATAACTTATAATTAGGACAAAAAAAAAACCACCACCTGTATGTGCCTCCTCTCCTCTCCTCAGGGAAGGCCAGCTGCTGTCATGTCCCCTCTGCCAGAGCGTGGACGGAGGAGGAGAACCCACACCTCGGTGGATGGTGCTGCACTTGAAGAGGAGGAGGAGGAGGCGGCGGCGATGGACAGAGGCGAGGAGGAGTGGATGCAGGGGGATCAGGCGGAGCAGGACGGTCAGATGAAGGAGAAGGAGGGCCAAGGCATGGAGGAGGTGTTTGCCTCTCTGTCCTCTATGAAAGTGGAGGTGGATGGTCTGCGTAACCCACAAGGGACGTACCACAGCCCCGCCCGCACCTGCAAGGAGCTGTGGCTGCTCCACCCAGAGCTCCCCAACGGTACTTTATCAGTGGTCTCTCTCTCGCCATTTGTTTTCACAGCGGTCCGCATGTCGAAACTCATTTTTTCTGTATATACCAGCTGTCTGTGTGTTATTTATCGACGTGATACCATCTGTATGGTTTTCCTTTGTTTACTGTTGACAGTTATTAGTCTTAAGTTTTGTTGACCCTCCCCCTGCCCTCCTCCGCTCTCCTCTGTTTCTCTCCAGGTGAGTACTGGATAGATCCCAACCAGGGTTGCCATAGAGACTCCTTCAAGGTGTTTTGTAACTTCACTGCACAGGGAGAGACGTGTCTGCAGCCTGACAAGAAGTTCCAGTCGGTTAGTTCACACACACACACACACACACACACACACACACACACACACACACACACACACACACACACACACACACACACACACACACACACACACACACACACACACACTCCTGTTCAAAGCCAACAGGAGACTGAATGACTTCTCAGAAAGAGATTAAACTGTATTTAGTCGTCATCTGTGTGTTGATTGAGTGAACTTTTGTTTGTCTGCCATCAGGTGAAGTTAGCAGCTTGGAAAGGGGAGAAGCCCGACACCTGGTACAGTAAATTCAGGAAAGGAAAACAGGTATAGTGTGATGGTTTTTGCATGCTATCGATGAACGTCAGTGTGTGTTTTCATACAAGACTTCACTAAGAAGGATTTCAGATGTGAAATAGTTTAATCACTGCTTTGTTTAAATGCTAATTAGCAGCACTTGTTGGCCATAGAAAGGCACTCAGCATTTTATTAAGTGGGTACTCAAAGCAGCATTTACAACATTCTGCATTATTCAAAGTGATCTACAACGCTGCTCAGTTTTTATTATTGAATCATTTATCATTGAAGCAAGCAAAGCTGTCCTGTAACCGAACAAAAAAACTGCATCAGAAAAATTAGCTGATGCTGTTTGTCAATCCGATAGTGATAGTGGTGAGTAAAGTTCCCATCCACCACAACGCTCGGTGGCGGTGCTGTCGGGCATTCCAACAAACTAAATTGGTTGTTTGTCTTTGCACTACAAAAGAGAAAGAAGAGTTGCAGTAAGTCTTAGTTACGTGAGGAGCACACAGAACCGCAATTAAAAACTACCACTTATCAGGGCAACAAGTAAAACAAAACAAAAGGCTGGCACGTCCCCCCAGAAGAGCCAACATGTTATTCACAGAGTGGAGACGAGTGGACGTCTGCAGGGCAGAACTGCTACTGAGCAGCAAACTAAATACTCTCGGGGAGTCTTTGCAAGGAGTTCTGTGTGAGGACATCTGCAGGCGACGCGTAGATGAGGAATATGTTTCTCCAGCAAAAGGACCGCTGTGGCCTTGAGGACGACAGGTGCTGGTCCGTTCTGGGGATTTACAATCTTTATAAAAATCTTTTCATTATGTCAGGGGATTGCGGTCTTGAGACACATTCTCGTTTTCTTTTCATAAAAAAGGAAAAAAGGTTAACAGCAAAACTAACTAACAGTGACGGTGATGATTCACAATGTTCATTATAATTGGGAGATAACATTAACTGCTTATTGGCGTTGAGCCGCGTGTGATCAATCATCGTAGAAGTGTTGAAAAAGCGATGAAGCAACTTCAAAGCCCTTTTTTTATTGAGGAGTGGAAAAAGCAGATAGTACGCGCACACTGATTTATTGCTCCTTTAACTTTATTGAGTGAGGTTGATTGAATCATGTGCAGTTTGCTTTTATGCTACAGCCCCCTTTAAGAATGTGAATATATTTTTATAATTCCAGGCCGCCATTTTAAGAATTTGTTCTTAATGACGCGCCTCGTTAAATATAAAATATTTGACACACATCCATTTTTATCCAAACGACTTTTGGTCCAGAATGAAATCGTGTCCAGACATTCATGATTTTCAGAGGACGAGTCCAGCTGATTCTCTGACTTCACCTCTAGCGCCACCAGCAGGTGGACATATTTGTCTTTTCGTGAAATATCTCAAAACATATTGGAGAATTAAAAAAGAAATATTGGTACAAACAGTTTCTGTTCCGCTCAGGATAAATTGTTATGACTTTGGTAATCTGTGGCTTTTTTATTTTTAATCTAAATTGCGCTGTTATTGGTTAACAATGATGATGGGATGATGCGAACAATCTTTTACTCATATGTACTTTCTCTTTTGTCATTTAAGCTCGACAAAGACCTCGTAGAGTCGAAATGTTTAGTGCAATAAAATGTAGTAGTAATCCAGTTTTCCATTACTCAATCTGTTTTAATTATAGGATTGAATGTACAGCACTTTACAGTGTACACAGCCACCTTTCTGTGTACTTTACGTGCGTGTGATTCCGGTGGTCTCCCCCAGATTTCCTACTCCGGGACGGACGACGTCCCAGTCCACGTGGTCCAGCTGACCTTCCTGCAGCTGCTGAGCGCCTCAGCCAAGCAGACCTTCACCTACCACTGCCTCAACTCCGCCGCCTGGCTGCACGCCGCCACCTACAGCCACGAACACGCGCTGCGCTTCCGAGGCGCCAACGGGGAGGAGCTAACGCACGAGAACACGCATTACATCAGCGCGCTGTACGACGGGTGTCAGGTGAGCGTCACGTCTGAACACAGTCGAGTGTGAACACGCGAACACACGTACATTTCATATTATTTTTTTTTTATCGTTCCGATTGTGTCACTCATCCCGTAGACGCGCTCGGGGCAAGAGAGGACGGTGTTGGAATTTGACGCCCCGCTGTCCAACACGCTCCCCATCGTCGACGTGGCTGTACCTGATTTTGGGAAGGGGAACCAGAAGTTTGGTTTCCAAGTCGGTCCGGTCTGCTACAACGGTTAACCAAGCCGGCGGGAAGATTACAACAGGAGTAATTTAATAGAGCCATGGACACTTTTTACATGCAGGGAGAAAACTACATTCAAGACTTACCTGGTGCCACATATTTATAAGTTGATTTACCTACAACAGTGTTCCTTCATCTAGACATTCACTCTGTTATACAGACATTCATTCACTCTCCTTAATTCATCTTATTCATCTCGTACATTCTCCCAACTGACATATCGTGTTTTCAAGAGCAGTTCATAAATGTATCGACTGTCAACCGCATTCTTCAGTTACAAACAATTTGGATTTTCTGTCACCCGCCATTTGGAGGAGTGAGTGGTGCTCCCATTGTTTCATCCACGTCTGCTCATCCATTTATTGATCCATGCACTCAATTCCTACCGATATACAAGTCTACAAACATTATGATCAGTGAGTCATCTTCATAAATACAAACACACCTTATTTCAGCACCCAACACGTTGTTCTGTGATTTCATCAAACCTCAATTTGCTGTGTTGATTTTTTTTGTTTGTTTGTTGTATTTTTTTTGTTACAATTATCTGTTATGTGATGTATATTGGAGTGTAATTCATCACGGTGCTATTATGTGGCTCCTTGCGGAGTACATTTCTTTTGTAAAAGGGAACTGGGGCAGTGCATTTTTTTTTTTTTTATATATTGTGTGAAGCCTTGTTTTATATTTTTTCAACATAACAAACCAAACTGTGGTACATGATTGACTCAATATCTTTCTATGTATAGTTGTGTTGGGAAGTGACTGAGAAACAAAGTTGAATAAAAAGTACATTATGTACATTTAAGTTAATATGAGATTTAGTGTTATTGAATGCTTCTCAAGCAAAGCCAACAGAGAAAAGCTTTGAAGAGCGAAGGGACCATCTGCTGCTCTCCAACCAGAAATTATTTTCAGTGTGCTGTTTTCAGGTCTGCACCTCCATCTGTCTTTCATAATGTTCCCACCATACTTCTCTTACCATGGTTACAGGATCCTTGATGACTGCACACAGTACAACACGTGCCAATTAAAGGGATGGTTTGGATTGTTTTAGGTAGCCAGTGTATGAGCGTCAGTAGATGGCGGTCGCCACGCCACCAGTTTGGAGAATTAGATGGGAGCAAAGTAATGTGCAGTCAAAAACAAAAACAGTAATTGTACCTTGCAGAACACGAGAGTTGCTGCTCCAGCGCTTCCTCAGTTGGTTAGTTTGTTTGTGTCATTGTGTGATTTTGGCGAATCTGACCTAAGTCTTTAAAACACCATCACACTGATATTGATTTCACATTTTGTTTTATCTTAGTTAAACATCTCAATGACTATTGCATGGATTGCAACTAACTATGGGACACATGGTGCAGAGAGGATTAATCCCTTAATTCCACTGACCACAAACGGCCTGGTATCTGTGGTTTTTATTAAATGTCCCCACAACTATTTAGTGGATTGCCAGGAAGTTTGGTAGACATTCATGTTCCTCTCAGAATGAAATATAAAGGCTGATGATGTCTTTATATATCGCAGAGCCACTGTGGCTGTAGACTTATCTTGTTTGATCTGCATGTGATCTATTGTCTCTACGATTCCTACATTTTAAAGATGGTTATGGGATACTGGATGACACAATAAAGCATATCGTTTAAAAGAGGCATCCTAAATAGGGTGATATGACAATGCACCAATTGGTGCCGTTATCCTGAAAGGTCCGAAAAAACGGTTAGAGACAATAAATTTAATGCATTGATCGCTAAAAGCGTAAATTATACTCTTAAAGCAATTGGAATTCGTTGGAGGGATCATAGAAATGTGTGGTCCAACTGAGTTCTTGTTAAAAGCCCAGGAACAGCATTATGAACCAACTCCAAGGAGCTTTTTTTTTTTAACACAGGGAGTTTAACTTGAAATAAATACTCGAATAACTTTCTTCAGCAGTCACAGAGCTCTTGTACTTGCTTTTCAAACGTCAAATATGAGTCAAATATATTTCCTAAATGTCTGGCAGGGACATGGCTCAGAGCCAGTGTTTTTTCATTAATTTCCACTCTCAAGTGAAAGAGTGCTCGTATTCTGTATTCATTGTGCACTACAGCTTGAGGATACATCATTCTCTCCTCTGGCCCCCGGTCTTTTTATTTATCTTTCTCTCCGCAGTTCTTCTGTTTATCCTGACATCATGCAGTACATCTGACATCGGAAACAATGACGCTGAAACTTTAATGAGAGGATGCACACGAACACAGGAGTGTTTAGCCTGCTAATTTTTTTTGCAATTAAATATAGATGACCTGACGTTAAAGCCGTAGCGTTAAGTTAACTAACACCACAGTGGGAGCGAACATAGGAATGTGCATATTTTATGCCCTTTTGAGCTTCTAAAACCAACCTTTTTCAGGAAAGGTCCAACACTGTTTAATGTTTTATTCCTTTTCAGTTTGTGTGTACTGAAGATAGATGTCAGTGTCCACAGAGATGGAAAAAAAGGTAAAAGGAAGACGTTGTATTCGTTTTAAACCACCAACGGTTATGTTAGCGGTGTGGCTAATGACAGCAATGTTGTCGGTCCATCCGTTTGTCTTTTGATCAAAAATTTGGTCAAGAGTTGAAATATGTTGACTACTTTTGGAAAGGGAACAAGAATTATGGTCCTTAGAGGTTAAAATAATACATTTAGGCGATTCTCTGACTTCAGCCAAACACCAACAGGGTCAAACTGTCATGCTAACATGTTAATGCTCCATGATTAGCTTGTCAGTTAAACTAGCTAGCTAACGTTAACCGTTAGAAGACCCGGATGCTCGTATAAGAGTTATCTCAAGGCCCAGTTCAGCCAACTGCAATGGGGAAATGAAATACTCTGATATTAACTGTAATAATCATTTTATCCCATTTTTTTATTTCATGACATGGCAAATGAAAAAAACTAATTTGTGTTCTGTATAATAAATTCCAATTATGCTTAAAAACTGTCAAAGGCTAAAAGCTGAGTCATACTTTTTTTTAAATGTTGTATTTAAATAATTTTATCAGAGAGTTCCTGATTTGCTTATCCATAATGTTCCTAGTTGTAAGGTTGTACTTCTTTTCTTGCATGGCTGCTTGTGTTAATAAAACGTTTAGGTTTTGAAAAGTTTGGCATATTATGTGAAACAGAAACAAAATTGGGTTTTGTAGAAAATTTACATGTTAATAATCTCCAAAGGCAATGAAAGAAATATATAATTTTGGTATTGCTACCTTGACTCTATGCATTGCATCAGCACTACTATGAAAATGATAATACCTCTGAAACTCATTTTCATTATCAGTCAACCTGACAATTATTGTCTCAATCAGCTCAACGTTGGGAGAGAACGCCTGCTACAATTCCCTGATGCCTAAAGTCCAGGTCTTAAAATAGCTGTCCCAAATATGATGGATATATTATTATCACAGGAGAGGAAGAAAAGCAGCAAATCCTCACACTGAACTCCAAACATAACTAGTATTATTTCCACACTCGTTCTCTTCACGAGGCCCAAACCAACGGTGCAATCTCACATGCAATGTCACTCACAAGTGCACACACACACACACACACACACATTAACAAACTGTGCATCCTCTGCATGTGTGGACGTAACGGATAACTATCCTTTTTCTCCAACTCCTCCTTACCCACACCCCCTTTTTCACCTTCTCTAAGACAGTTGTCCTCTCCAGCTGGCGCCTGTGTGGCTCTCCTCCGCATGCAGCCAACACCAGGACTGTGTTCCTTTGCCACAGCCAGAGGGGATTCAGTAACTCCAGTCCAGCCACCACAGCAGTCCATCACCCCGAGGTGTTCAGGTCCCCAGTGGTACCTGAAGTAGACGCGGCGTGTGTTTTTTGCTGTTGATGCCTGCGGTGAGCCAAAACCCGGGTCAAGACTTGGCAGACCTGACGGAGAGAGAAGCTTGGGGATGAGTCCACCTGAAGCCTTTTGGGTGCTGCTGCTGTTTACTGTCTGCTCGTGTAAGGTAAGAAGATGGCCCTCCCTCCTACTCCTAATCTAACCAAAAGCCAAAAGAAATAGCAGTTTTCCAACTTAACATCAGATGTCCATGGATAAAGGTGATAGAGACTAGTTTATACTTGTGTCCTATGCAGAGATAAAGTCCCCTCTTTTTCATCAGATGATCATTTTAAATTCTAAATATTTGACTTCAAAGCAAAGAAACAAGTGAATTTGGGGGTAATAACACACACTTTTGGCAAAGCATGCCCTTGTTTTCATGGGAACTGTATTTATACCTCCCAAAAAGCACATCTTGTAAAAGAAATTCCCATTTGCTTTCACGCTATATCTTTTTCTACAGTGTGTCGAAAATACATGAAAGGCTGCAATCATCGACAGCATAAATAGGACTGGATAAATATAATATTTGCAGCCAGAGGATCTCCTGCCAGCATGTCAGAGTCCTCCTTTCAGTTACTCCTAAAATCACATTATCTGAATTCATTTTACTGGGTTTTGTGCTCATCTTTTTCTTTTATTGTGGGTTTTGATGTGCACACCTTTGGCTGATGATTGTGGCTGCTCGTTTGGGTTTCCCTCTTTCTCATCTGCCGTTCTGTGATGTATTTTGCAACTTTGCTTTGTTGTTTCGCTCTATAAGAACACATTAGTGTTATTAGTAGTAGTATTAGTATTAGTAAATATTTCCTAGAAATAAAAATGAAAGAGTCCATAAATACCCTGAAGGTGATTCACACCGCTCAGTTGTCATGTCGGCTCTATTGTGGCCCTCCATCTCCTGACAACTATGTTACCCTTAAGTGCTGCTGATTGAAATATTCATGTTGGTTCAACGTATTCGCTGAAGGGCTTTTTATGTATAATCCATGCGTATCCTGGGGGTTCTGTACTCAGACAAGAAAGCCTGAGCATGTAACTGTTGATGAGAACAAAGGCAATATAAAACATTTAGCGATGGGTAGTTAAATTGTCGACATAATCGCTCCGGGCGTGAACCGCAGAGCAGCCGTGTCCTTTTGTAGTTCAGTTGCAGTTACACGTGCTCGTCTTGTTATAATACCGTGAGAGGCGCTCTCACATCAGCTATTAACCCTAATGTTCTGTACGGGGTCTTTAACAGCTCAAAAACATACTTAATATTGTTTCATCAGCTTGATATTTTATGGCATATCCATTTACGTATAAGAAATGCTATTACAGTTTATTATGCATTACTTCTGTTTGGTGTCTGTATCTGTAAAACATGGTTGAATACAGTGAATTTTATGCAGCAGTATCTCTCTGAAAATCCCCAATAAGTCTATTTAGATTTCTGTTTGTACATAAGAGTGGTCTCTGGGGTCTACTTGACCCCAAACATGAGTAATGTCACTACGTACTGATTGTTTCTCTATCTTTTACTTCTAATTATTACTTTTTAGCAGATAAATTAAATCTATACATTATTTGTTCGTGCATAGCCCATACAGCAGATACAATTATTTATATATCCGTATTTGGTGTATTAACAATGCTTTATGGTCATTTACGTATATAGTCACCTTCATTAAATTAGTTTTTTTATATAATAATAATAATACATTTTATTTATACAGCGCTTTTCAAAATTCTCAAAGACACTTTACAAACATTAAAATCATCATAAAAGTGCTATACACAAAAAAATATAGTCGGAAAAAAAGAAAAAATATGTCCCAAAGAGTTGAAATTGGTTGATTTAGCATTTTTCTTTTTTAAACATACAGCAGTGGTATCCATGGGACCCCAAACAATGAGGAAGTGAAACCAATGTCACAAAACACAAGGGTCAATCTAACATTTCACTGAAGACGCCAGATGCCTTTTAGTTTCACAAGTGCTAGTTTTTGTACTTGAATCCTTTAGGGCTCAACTAATGATTACTTTCATTATTAATGAATCTACCAGTTGGTTCATCACTTAATCATTTGGTACATGAACTGTCAAAACAGTAGTGAAAAACGGGCATCATTCCATTCCATTAACGAACCGCTTATCCTATTCAGGGTCGCGGGGAGGCTGGATCATAATTAATGAAATTTCATTCTCAGCTAAAAAATATTTCTATTATTATTGTATGAGACAGAGAAAAACATCAAATCTGGATCATAATTCCTAAAATTTAATTTTCAACTAAAAAATATTTCTATTATTATTGTATGAGACAGAGAAAAACATCAAATCTGGATCATAATTCCTAAAATTTAATTTTCAACTAAAAAATATTTCTATTATTATTGTATGAGACAGAGAAAAACATCAAATCCTCACACTTGAGAGGCAGAAATCAGAGAATGGTTGACATGTATGATTGAAAAATGACTTAAAACATCGATCTATTATCAACATATTCAGTCGACTAATCAATAAATCGACTTAAAGTGTTTTGCATTTATTTACAAAAGAAAAAAAAAACATACTTGATTAAAATGAAATGTGAAATGTGAAACTTGAAACGTGACAACATAAAGTATTCTAAAAGCAGTCAGTATGCAGACTAAAAACAGCTCCGTGGAAAAATAAATATCTTCCTGTCTCTTTGTGAAGTTTAATCTGCATTGTTGCAGTTTGATGCATTATGTCACTTCCTGATGGCATAAAGTTAAGTTTATTCATTATTTACTGCACACTCTTAGTATGTAGTGTGGAAGTGGGACACCTCCGCAGCAGATTTACTGCCTTCTTTTGATCTGCAGTCCCTTGGCAGGTCGACATACAAACAGCCCATAATACTCTAGTTAACTGCATGTTATTTTGGGACTTTGTTGTCTCCATGGAAACACTGCATACACAGATCAAATAAAACATCATCTGAACATCTTGTACTTCATCTCAAGTTTGATTAAATTTAATGTGAAACAGCTTGATACGGAGGTTAAACCTGGGACATGGGACTGCCGGCCACGTGGGGGCAGTGTTGCATCAGTTTGCAATGCACACGACACACAGATCAGGAACAGGTCAATCTATAGCAGTGTGCTTTCATGTAGCCCTTTGAATTTAATCAATGCAAAGGAAAATAGGGGGAAATGGACGGAGAGGAAAAGAAAGGAATGTGATCACTGCGATGAAGATGAAAAGGGAACATTAGAGGACAGGGGAATATGAAGAAAAGGAGTATGGGTAGGAAACGGAGGAAACAAAAGAAGAGAGGATTAATGTTAAGCAGGTTTTTTAAAAAAAAATGTTTAATCTTAGTTCATATTTTATATTGTCCGCTTGTTCATTTGGGAAACATTGTTCAGGAGGAGAATGTGCTCATGTGATGGAGAAGTTGAGAGAATAGATGAGAGCATTAGTGAGAGGGAGAGATGGACGAGTGTGTCTGAGAGAGAGAGAGAGAGAGAGAGAGAGAGGGAGCGAGGGAGCGAGGGAGAGGCAGAGAGTTAGTAGATAAATGAGAGAGCAGCGCTGGCTCAGCCACAGCTTCTTACTGCCAGGGGAAGGAAGGAGTCCAGGAAACACACTCACACACACAGATCAGCGGGACCTAACCAGCGGTGTCCAGGAGCATCTCCTGCAGCCCGAGCCGAGCGTTGGATGTTTGGACTTGATGCCTCTTCACATGGAGACATCTGGACTGACTCCAGGATTTATCCTCTAACCTGTGGCAGTGCAGTGGCGAAGACTTCAGCAGTGGGACGATCCCGGCTGTGTTTTTTTTTTTTTTTTTGGGGGGGGGGGGGGATTCTGGAGCTGAACACTCACGGGCGTGAACAGAAACGTTTTACCTGTAGCGTCATGTTGTGTACGTGTTGTTTTTAAGCATGACTGCCGTGCAGAGTTTGGACTGCGTGTGAGAACCAGCCAGAGTTTGTGTGTTTGTTTGCGCGCGCGCGCGCGCGTGTGTGTGTGTGTGTGTGTGGTGTGGATGCGTGTGCGTCAGGATGAGTGTTCCCATGTTAAAGATCGGCGCGGTGCTCAGCACCATGGCGATGGTAACTAACTGGATGTCCCAGACTCTGCCATCGCTGGTCGGACTCAATGGAACCGTCATTTCCTCTGAGGGCACACATGAGCGGATCGTCAGTGTATGTATTCTGTGTATACACACACTACAGACAAACACATTGCATGAATAATTATTTTTCCAAAACAAAAACAAAATTTTGCTTTTTTTTTTGTTCACCAGAAGTTCACCTTTCTCATTCTCTAAATATGTAGGAGTCAGTCAGTCGAACGGAGGATATTTTTGTCGACCAGCAGCTTAAGTTATCTTGTGTTCTTTCAATGTGCACTCACTCCAATGCTTCAGTCAGCTGTTCTGTACACAGCAACACTGTGTACATATAATTGCATAAGGTCTCTAATGTGACATTCTTCGCATTGCATTTAGAGAAATTGCAAAACACACAGACTCTCTGGAATGATGGTGGAAATCGACAAAATCGGAAAACATTCAGCCAAATGCAGCAGATATTTGATCTGTTCGTTGGTGCAGAAAATAGAGAAAAGGAGGAGAAGAAACAAAAAATAAAAGATGCTTACAGGAACAGATTGACAACAACATTTGAAACTGAAAGTGTGTTGCCAATATGAAGAATAAATAGCACAATTAAGTAAATAAATAAATAATCTTCTCTGTTTATGTGAGTCATAAAGAACACATGTACAGTATGCACCAACTGCTTCACACACACACACACACACACACACACACACACACACACACACACACACACACACACACACACACACACACACAGTGTAATAGGATTGCTCTCTCTCTGACTTCCTGTGGTGATATTTCTCCTGGGGAAGGCTGACTCACCCGTGGGACAGCAAGCAATTTGTTGCCTTAGCAACACCCTGACATGTAGATGCTGGACCAATGGACATCCAGGTCTCTCAACTCTGTATATATAAACCGGGTCTGTGTGCACGTTTGGGTTTGTGTGCGCGCGCTTGGGCTTTGCATGATTTAGCTTTCTGGCTCGAGAGGCACCTCACAGCTGCTATGTGGCGGCACTTTGCAAGTTCAGCAAAGTGCATGCAGTCTCCTGCAAGTAGACGCCTACACACAAAGTCAGACACACTCAGAAAAACACAAACACACACAAGAGCTGGCTGAGAACAGATGGAGATGTTAGAGGTAGTGTTGCTACTTCAGGCTACGTATGGGGATGAAATTGACCATACAGTATGTATATATATGTATATATATATATACATATATATATATATATGTATATATATATATGTATATATATATATACATATATATAAATACACACACAATATAGTATATACATTGTATCGTAAGGAGTATATAAAAGTGGATATTTTGACAGTATGTTTTTCATGCAATTGAGTTTGTTTTGGTTGGTTTGGCCAAGTTCATCCATTACCTTTAGCGAACTACGGTATTTCAATTGTTAATCCGTTACGTTACGCTCAATATTTTAACCAGTTATCCATTACTTTTATGTATTTTAACCATTTATCCATTACTTTTATGTATTTTAACCATTTATCCATTACTTTTATGTATTTTAACCATTTATCCATTACTTTCAGCGATCTATTTGAGCGTTTATCCGTTACGCTTAGCTCTATATTGTGACTATTTATCCATTACTTTAAGCGGACTGTTTAGACTGCTAGCTTGCTAACTAGGTTTCATGCACTCTCATTTGCATCAGGTTACAGGCTCAATATGTAAATATGTTTCAAATCTACTCCTCTACTCTTTCAATGTCTCCTTTAGCATTAAGGGCGGTCGAAATTGGCCAAAGATTTCGTCCTTCTAAAAAAAAATATTTTTTTATCTGAATGCGACACAAAATCAGTTTGATTGCATTGTTTTCTATTTGAATGTCCGAACTGGCTAACTATGAGATGAACTTTTGTTGGACGCCTTGTTTCTATTTATTCCCGTCGTCGGCTTTGGAGGCGACGAATAGCTGATGCGTGAGGTTGAAATGAGAAGTTACCTATTCGATACCTACTAAGACCTAAACAAGGTGGCAGCTGCCACCAGGAAGCTGAACGTCTCCTACTTGCTGTTTGCTGTATTGTATTTGTCATTTGTAAATATCACAATGTAAAAAGTATCGCACAGCTGATAAGTATCGGTCTGATAAGTATCGGTTTGTTTACGTGAAGCAACGTACCGCTTGTTGTTGGGACGCGGTGTCACTCTCTCCGCGGCCGAGTTCTGTGCCATCATTACAGTTGTTGTTTAATTATTCCTCGTTCAGCTTGATCTAACATTACATTTCATTTTAAATCAATGAAACGGTGAAGTGTGACTCCTGTGGTGCATTCGCTGCAGCGGCTCAGGCCCACGTGAGGATGAGGAAGACAGCCGGGGTTGTGCTGCTTTTATATTTCATTCATCGTTTTTTTTTTTTTTTTTTTCAATTTGAATATGTTGGAATTTAGAGTGTGTGTTGACGGTCTTATCGGGATGCAAGTATTGGTTGATGACAACACGTAGACGTTCAGATTTGTGTGCACTGTTACACTTTTGTTTGAGTATTGTATGTTGTCCTAGCTCTACTACCGTCTGTTGAATCCTTGTTGGAATTTAGCTCTGTTAGCGCTCGACACACTCTCTCTATTTGCACTGATCACAATCAGCTGAACCGCCTGAGTAGATTTTTATCATCTTTCCCTTGTGTGAAATGAGCCCTTAGGTGCCGTATGTCCTCCTCTGTTTAATTACATCGAGCAGTAGGGACAAACGATGCTTACATTCTCATCACATCCACGTCCTCCTGTTTGAAACCCCCCCCCCCCCCCCACGCCCTCCCCCCCATGCCACCGTCAGCTCTATTGTAAATGGGACTTCAAGGTTACCACACCAAACCCAGCTGATTGATTTATCAGACGTTTCCCCTCCCGGCCTCCTCCTCCCCCTCCCGTACCTTCTCCCGCGCCTCAATCCTCCCAGCTTCCTCCTCTGTTCCTTCTTTGTCAGGGTTTGTAGGGCAGCTTCTCAGACAGATCACTGTGACAGGCTGGTGTGTGTCAGGTTGAGCTCAGCCGTACCTTTACACTGTTCCTAAATGTTAACACCGCTGTAAGTGGGTCAAACTGAAGACCTAGTTGTTCTCTAATTTAATGGGTTGTGAATTGGGTCCAACGTTTGGACCTGAGGGAACAATTGCTGTCACCTCAGTCCTACCTAATGAGGTCCCGAATAACCCCCAAAAAAGAAACACGTGTCATTATATAACTACACAGGTGGTATTTTGGAACTATTGATAAATGTATGTGTCTCGCTGTGTACCGCAGCCTTGAAAATCACATCAACAAACGCACATTGTTCTCATTAATAAAGTATTTGCACTATTCTCCCAAGTCGATACCTAATTGTGAAATTTAAATACTAGTGTATTTATAGAATTGAAATATTTTACATATAGGGAACCATCAGAATTTACGTCGTCTGAATTTTCAGAAGGTTGTTTTAAGTGGTACACTTTAAAAAAAAAAACTAGATTTAAAACATGCAATAACCGATTTGGCTACTTGGAGGCAAAGTAAACAAGCTGTAAACACAACACTGACATCTTATCACTTTTTAAGTTGATATTGAAAATGTCAGTTTATTAACACATTGGCTTCCAATTGGAGTTGTGCCACCTGATCAATTTAAGTTCAATATTCACCCTCTTTTTAGCTCTGGTTTTGGTCTCCACCAACTCCTGAGGGAACTGTGTGGCTCTTTAGCTGCTAAATGCTTCACTCTGTTCACCAGCTAGTCGCTAACTGTGTCCGGTTAAGTTTTCTCATTTTTTAAAACCTCATTTGTCTCTACAAGTGACATACAAAAAGTCACCTAATCCAGTGTTTGTATACACGTATTGATTATAGTCACTTTATGTTGTTTAGTTTTTTATTAGGTTCATGAATTCACATTAAAGTGTCAATTCTTTTTAAGTTGCTCAAATTCAGTTCTTATTTAGAAATTCAAATCAAGTCCAAAACACAGGGTGCTCCAGTTGGATTGGTCTCATGCAGACACTCAAATTAAAGATTAAAACCTTAACATTGGAGCCAACATGGATAATTAATTAATCGAGCCTGACTGGAATCCATTTAAACCATCTGTCACTCATGTGATCTCAGTATGAATTGTTTTTTGGCCACGGTTTAGACAAAAATTTCAATTGATTAAAGTTTTTTTAATTTATGAACCTTAAAAAAAATCGACTTTTTTAAATCGCACCACTTAAAATGACCCACAGGAGAATTTAGAGTGGAGACAACAGAATATATTACACCACATGAATTCAGATAAATGGTTAGTCAAAGATTTCAATGCTATAAATTCAGTTGTATTTTAATTTCAGTATTATACAACGTTAAGGTAACAAAATAATTAAATATTCAGTTGATATTCAAATTAGTCATAAATGGAACAGTTTTGTTTTTGCTCTCATTTTTCACAAGTTGAAATAAAAGATCTAAGACTTATTTTATGAACACAAAAGACAAAATAGTTTATCCATTAGTTAGTGAGCACCTCTCCATCCACCTTACAGGTGTTGCATATCAAGGTGCTGCATTAAACAGCATGATTATTACACAGGTGGGCCTTGTGTATCTTTATCTTGACGAGACATTTATCAGGGACTGAACTATGACTCGGGCTACAGATAAGCATTTAGGACACCACAAGGGGGCAGTTGTTAAGGCTGATTGGTTTTACAGCCTAATTCTCAAAAATTACATTGGAGACTGCTAATGGGAAATAAATGAACATTTAATTCACGGGCACCAGCTCTGCTGGACGTTACTGCGGTCGGCTCGCCAAAGGCACGCTGCCTCAAACCTGACGCCATGTGTGGCTTTGTGTTGTGAGAAAAACCTGCACATTTCAGAGTGACCTTTTATTGTGACCAGCCCAATCACACCTTTGGGAGAATCATGCGGTTTAATCAGCGTCTTGATGGGTGATCTTGGCGGAGGAGAAGTTTGCTCACTGACACGGATTTAAACAAATTTGTGCATCACATTTTAGGATGAATAAGTATTCTGTGTGCACAGGAAAAATGAGATAAGGTTAGGAGCTCGGGCATCAGGAGGGAACTTGGAGTTGAGGCGCTACTCCTTCGTATCGAAAGGAGTCAGCTGAGGTGGTTCGGGCATCTGATCAGGATGCCTCCTGGGCGCCTCCCGCTGGAGGTTTTCCGGGCACGCCCAACTGGTAGGAGGCCCCGGGGAAGACCCAGGACACGCTGGAGGGATTATATCTCCCAGCTGGCCTGGGAACGCCTCGGATCCCCCAGAATGAGCTGGAACGTGTTGCGGATGAGAGGGGAGCCTGTGTCGGCCTGCTGGGCCTGCTGCTACCGCGACCCGACCCCGGACAAGAAAATGGATGGATGGATGGAGGAAAACTCTTAGATCTTTTATCTTAACTCATGAAGCCTTGAGAGAAGGCAGATTTACTCCTTCTGTTCTGACCTTTCTCAATTAAAGCCCTGGACATATACACCGTGCAACTGTTAACCAGAGGGACCTCAAATTAACTCCGTTTGCCAAGAGGAAACTTAATGAAATAGCTCACAGTAGCTTAGGCTTTACAACAGTTTACCTCAGGCAGACTGCCAGACGCTGCTCTCGGTCAATAGGATCCCGCTAGTTAGTCCTCTGCCTGCGCAAATCTATTGGGACTTTATGTGGAAAAAGTGCAAATATTTGCATCGCTGCCGGTATGAAAAGTTGTAATGCGAATATATATATATATATATATCACAGGCAATGTGCAAAGGCCTTAAGTCAAATGTTGGTTATCCATTTTTTTTTTTTTTTGTTGTCACAAGAAAACATGCAGTCTGTTGATGAAATGTGTCTTTAGTGTGTGAATTGAATGTTCCAGCAGGAGTAGAAGCGGAGTTGTGCATTTGCATGGACTATGAGTGAGGAGGGTAGAAATCTTTTTTGTTCAGATTTCTGGGATCTCTGGGGAGCTGGTGACTTTTTGCCAGACAGAACAGCAGCTCCGTCTGTGGATGCGGAGGGTGGAAACTCTCCAGCTCTGCTGCAAGCTTTCCTGGACACAGGAATGAGGGCGACGTCACAGCTGATTTTAGCTGCAACAAATATCTGATTTAGACACAGCTGTCTTTGGTCTAGCCAAGTACAATAAAATGCAAAGAGCATGCACTCTCCTTTTTTTTTTTAACAAGAATGGACACTAAAATCAAAACATGCTTCCAGTAAAGAGCTCCCGAAATCCTGTTCGGATTTACCAGCAAGGTAGAAAGAGACTGAGACATTTTGAAAGGAAAATATTTGTCCACCCTTCTAATAGCAGCCTGACCTGAATACCATGCTGAGATGCTGAGCAAATGTGTGTTAGAAAAAAGCACAAAAGAAACTGCTTCAGTTATATGACTCATTTGGGTCTTTTTGAAAAACACATTTTCAGAAAAAAACAGATCAACAGAAAAAAAACAGCAAGCACAAAGAAATAGGACATGTAGCCACTTCAAGGTCCTTGAATTATAGCTTTAATCGTCACTTCATTTTTGTTTCAAAGAAGCACGGCATAACTCACTGCCTTATTTAACGATAATTGTTATTTCGGTTACATTATCACACTCATATAAAAACGCAGACCTTTTTTTTTTATTAAAAATGATTCCTGCACATGCCCCCTATATATACTGTACCCCTATACTGATACTGTGTGTGCCCTTTGAACACATACTGTATCAGAGTTGAATGCCTGAAGGGAAGCAGGTCCTGAGGGATGTGATTCAGGGCAACATATTCCATTACACGCCTGCTAGTGATCATGGAGCTGGTGGTGTTTGCACACGGTTGAAGCACATTTGATTGAATTTACAGTTTGGTCTCTGAGTGAATTGGATCACTTTGGTCACAATCACCGGACGGAAATTGACAGATTTTAGGTTTTTATAGATCAAGCTCCAGTAATTTAGGGGCAGCTGGGGACAAAAAAATGATTTTGAAAAGTGTTCAGTGTTCGGTGGAAATTACAAGCTTGGCAATCATATTACGCAAGGTATTTGTTGAACAGGTAATGCTCACTTTGCATAAACTATTATTTTCTCAGTTTATCAAATTAAGCCCAAATTAAGCCCAATATCACAAATTTGCCAATCACAAATCCCAGAGTCCATGGTGACTTCACATTCCCTGTTTTGCCTGATAAATAGAAAAAACGCTCAAAGATATTGAATTGGAATATTAATATTGATTTTAAGTCAATTGTCACATTTTAGAAGCTGTAATCGGTGACTTTTTGCCCTTTTCGCTTGACCGATTATTTGATTACCATGATTGTTACCAATTTCTATATACTCATTGACTTATTGTTCTAGCGGTATAAGACAGTATGAAATATCACAGGAAAATGCCTTGAGGAAAACATACCTGGAGCAAATACATTGTTCATAAGGTAGAATGTAAAACTCAGACTGAAATGCATTTACAAAAGTCTGTGTGTTTTAATTAAGTGGAAACAACATTAATAAAATGTGAGCTTTTGACCAAAAAAAAAAAATGAAACGATAAATCCCTTCGTTTAAATTGCTTTGCTGACCTTCTCCTCCGCTGAATGCACAGCTGATGGTCCTCCTGCGGTGACGTCATTAACGCAGAGCCTGCTTGTGTGCAGGGTTTGTACCCGGGCTCGGAGGAGGGCTGGCAGGTGTACAGCACGGCTTCAGATCCTGACGGCAGGTGTGTTTGCACGGTGGTCGCTCCGGCACGGAACCTCTGCAAACGAGACCCTCGGAGTCGACAGCTACGCCTGCTGACTGAACAGGTGTGTGCGTGTGTGTGTGTGTGTGTGTGTGCGTGTGCGTGTGTGTGCGTGTATCTGTATGTGTCTCTTGACTCTTGAGTGCATCCTTGCATGTTTCATTGGTCAACATTGCCATGCAGCACAGGGGAAAGGCAGCATACTGGAATGAAATATTCACTGGACTCCCTCTTTGTTTTGACACTTGCAGAAACACACATGAACAGACAGGTGTTCACTGACAGATGTAGCCCTGATACATCAGTAGCTGCATCCTCGGAAGACTCCCAGTCACTCAGCATGCAAAAAAAGGCTTTAAACTGACAGATCTACATTACAAGGCGCTGCTCTGTAAGCATGAATGTTTACGAGCTCATATACGGCACGTGCGTGTCTTTATGTGAGGTTATGCATCTGGCCGCGTCAGCACATTTCTTTCCGATGCATATGTGCGTCCTAAGAGAGAAATAAAAAAGTGATTTGTGACAGAAGCTGATGAATTATTGAGCGCCATCAGGCCGGCAAACATTTCCCAAAGCATGCTCCACCGCGGGGCTCACACATTGGGATATATACATCCTGTGTTCTCGCCAAAGTAAAAGGGAACCGTGGCACTCCAACGATAATAACATCACAGGGGTTATTTTCATTCACTGCTGATGTTGCACCCTGTACTCACCTCACACAAAAAGAGTAATCATGAAAGATGAACACTATCTGAAATAACTTCCATTTCCTCCTCCCTCTGTTCCTGTTGGGAGGCTTCTGTGTTTATGAATCTTAATTAGCTCAGTGTGTCTCTGGAAGTGACACCTCGATCCTGCTGTGAGTGTGAATGTGTGTGTGTGTGTGTGTGTGTGTGTGTGTGTGTGCGTGCGTGCGTGTGTGTGTGTGTGTGTGTGTGTGCGTATGTGCGTATGTGTGCGTATGTGTGCGTATGTGTGTGCTCCTGTAAGGGTTTACACGTGTTTTGCTAAGATTTTTACGCCTTGGCATGTGTTAAGTGGGAGATGTGTGTGCGCGTGGGTTTTTTGCCTAAGTGTTTGTTTGTTTGCATATCATTTCCGCATTTCTGGGGCATTTTTATAATTGATTATCTTTTTTCTTTTTTTCATGCTTGTTTTTCCATTCAAAATGAAAAGAGATCTGAAGTATCTGTTAGCTTTTCAGGGTGGTTAATGAGAAGAAGCGTGGGAGTGTTTGTTTCTTTAGAGCAGGCTAGGTGAGGATCTCATGTGTTAAATGGATCTAATGAGAAGCTCCTTCAAAGAGAAAGATATGTGTGGCTTTGCGTCATGTTCTTGATCCAATGATATCAAAAGGGTCAGTTGACCCCCAAACACAGAATCCATGTCACCCAAAGACATATTTTCTGACACCACTTGTTTCATTTGTCCCTTTTTGTTTCATCTGTCCCTGAGATTTCTGAAAAATGAGATGGAAGTATTTTTATCCTGTAGTGCTCTTAGCTTTACAAGATATCACCAGAATTCAGTGGTAACGTGTCTTTCTGGAAACAGATCAACGGGAAATTTTTAACAGATGTTTGTGCTCTCCAGAGGATGAACTCTAATGACTGTCCTTGGTGCCTTAATGTTTCTTCTTTCCTCATAAGGTGGACATTTTTAGTTCATGCTGAAATTTGAGACTATTATTCAGGTTCCCCACTGGAAAAGTATCGATAATGTCGTGGGATTCCTTGAATTTTAATCTATCTCCATTATCAGGTCAACATTTTAATTTGCACAACACTAAGATGGCGAACATTTTACACGATAATAATCAGCATGTCAGCATTAAGCTCAAAGCTCTGCTGAACTACAGTAAAGCCTCACCGAGCCGCTCGGTAGGCTGATGACTCTCAATCTGCTTGATTAGATAATTAAGTCAATATTGTCACAGTGACACAGTAATCAAACTTATTTATTTAAATACACACAAACAGACAGTGTAATTACCATTAGTTATAAGATATCCAAAGACCTGTAATTAATGCACATATCAAGAACAACCAAAATAAACACAGGTAAGCAATGATGTCAAAACTACCACATCATCACAGTGTCCCAGGAACGCTATGGGCCATGACCCATGACCTCTTCAAGTTCTCATCTACATCATTGGCTGTAGTAGCTAACCTGTTTTATGCAATATCTAACACAGATTCCATCCATTTTTTAACCTCTGGTGAGGATTTATGTTTCCATAATCTGAGGATCATTTCGGCAGCCGTGACAACCCCTACCTTTATTAGTGCATCGTCATATTTTGATACTTTGGGGATTTTTTGTTTGGTCCAACGACACTTCTTGGATCCAAACACACGGCATTTTAGAAATGATCTGAAACTAAAATGAAATATCTCGACTCTAAAGAATAAATAGTCTCTCTGTGTTCGGTGGATTATCTTCAGAAACCGGGATAATGTGAGTAGTAACACATGCAATTCCAATTTCTCTTTCTATTTCAATGGGGCAGATAAATCTATTTGCACGTGAGATATCATGCTTCAGAAAATGTGTCTTTTTGCAGTTTTGGATGGACCTAGCCTATAAATATTTCATCAAATCAACACACAGCCTTATTGAACTACAACAGGTGTTTGGAAACAAATAACAGGTGGCAGTAATCAAACAACAGCCGACACCAATCATAAGCATTTCTGGCGATGCAGGATACTCATAATAATCCCTCATCATATCAACCGTGTGTGTGCGTGTGTGTGTGTGTGTGTGTGTGTGTGTGTGTGTGTGTGTGTGTGTGTGTGTGTGTGTGTGTCAGGTTCAGAATGTGAGTCAGTCCATGGAGGTGGTGGACCTGCGGACATCCAGAGACCTGCAGTATGTCCGAGACTCCGAGCCCCTGCTGAGAGGAGTGGATGGACGTTTACACACTTACGTCGCCAACCCCCGCACTCTGACGGTTAAGGGCCTGCAGGTAAACACACACACACACACACACACACACACACACAAACAAACAGGCGGCAGACACACACACACACACACACACACACACACACACACACACACACACACACACACACACACACACACACACACACACACACCACCACGACGCACACACACACACACACACACACACACACACAGTGTAAGACAGTCGCTGTAGGGAACACATAACCTTTGGTGTGAAAACATTGATTTCACGCATGCCAAGCTGAAGTTTTCTGCCTGCACTCAGACACGCGAGCATCTTTCATCGAGGGGACGAAATTTGTCTTGAAGCTGTCAATTCGCTGGCTTCATGGTCGCTGTGTAAAAGTGTCACACAGCCTTGAACAGAAGGTGCCAGCAAAACTGCAGCATCACTGCACACATTAAGACTTCGAGCTGTCCAAAAAAAAAAAAGAAAAAAGAAAACAATCTGTCTGGAATGAATCTCTCATTTTAATATTCGTGATGAAATGGACTCAATATTTACATACAAAAGCAGAGGGAGTTAATGTAAAGCATACGATTCATTTTTTCAGTTTGGTGTCAGTGTTTTAAATGAGCAGGACAGAAGATAAGAAGGCTGAATATGTTGCCTTTTATTGAGGGAAATCTAAACGCGTGGTACCTCTTATATTTGGAGTATTAATCTCATCAGTGTGTGTTTCCTGCCATGATGCCGCTGGCAGCCGTTTGTGCCAACTACAAAAAAAAAACAGCAGGCGAGTGCAAGATTATCTCTAGAGCTATAGAGAGTGAAAGGCTCTGGATCTGAGGAATGAGGAGAGAATGATCCAAAGAGTTAAATCAGCTGTGACATTGCTGGTTTAATGTCCGCTATAGTGGCCGCTGAGGACTCCTAATGACACTCAACTAAAAGGTAGTAAAACCCTGTGAACTGTCTTCACTTGCATGTAACTTTCCCAGTAAATACATTTTGTGCCACACAATGAGCTTAATGATGTGGTCAGACCAAAATTCCCTTCAGAGAGGAAGGAGGCAAACATATTCACTTCTGCACTTTAATTGAATCAGAACTCACATTGCATGAAGTTCAATGTGATTGAACTGAGATGAGATGTTGTTAACTTGTTCAGTAAGTATTGAGTGTTTGTATCCTTAAGTGCTGGTACTATTTTTTAAACTCCAGTGGTGTTAACAATAGAAAAGCCATTCACACAGTGTTAAAGGACATTTGGGGAAATTTGATTGTGAAAGTTAGATGAGGGGATTAATACCGCTCTCATATCTGTATGGTAAATATGAAGCTACAGCCAGCAGCCAGTGAGCTTATCTTAGCATAAAGACTGTAAACAACTAGCCTGGGTTTGCCCAAATGTAATAAAAGCTGCCTACTACACTTCTAAACATAACTGATAAACATGTTTGTTTAATGCTGAAGTGATGTTTTGGTGGGTTTTATGCGTTGGGGACTGTTTCTTGGCCGGGAACAGCAACTTCCTGGAGTCTCTGTTGGTTGCCTCGAAGCTGTTAAGCTAATTGCTTGATGACTTTAGTTACATATTACGGTAAACAGCCAACATAACAAAGAGTTAATTTGAAAATTGAATTAGAAGCTCATTAATTCAACATTACCAGGGCTGGGTATCGACCGAAATAACCAAGTAGTAGTGAAACACCTAAACAATACCTGCTTTCGATCCTTTTTGTTCCCCGATCAAGAAAATCACTGCCAATCACAAGCGTTCTTCGATGTAATGCGACCTGTGATTGTCCCAAAAGGGCAGCAGCTACACCCCATACAGTCTGTGGTGTTGTGATGTTCCCCCCCCCCCATACGGTCTGTGGTGTTGTGATGTTCCCCATACAGTCTGTGGTGTTGTGATGTTCCCCATATAGTCTGTGGTGTTGTGATGTTCCCCATATAGTCTGTAGTGTTGTGATGTTCCCCATATAGTCTGTGGTGTTGTGATGTTCCCCATACAGTCTGTGGTGTTGTGATGTTCCCCATATAGTCTGTAGTGTTGTGATGTTCCCCATATAGTCTGTGGTGTTGTGATGTTCCCCATATAGTCTGTAGTGTTGTGATGTTCCCCATATAGTCTGTGGTGTTGTGATGTTCCCCATACAGCCTGTGGTGTTGTGATGTTCCCCATATAGTCTGTGGTGTTGTGATGTTCCCCATACGGTCTGTGGTGTTGTGATGTTCCCCTTACGGTCTGTGGTGTTGTGATGTTCCCCATACAGTCTGTGGTGTTGTGATGTTCCCCATATAGTCTGTGGTGTTGTGATGTTCCCCATATAGTCTGTGGTGTTGTGATGTTCCCCATATAGTCTGTGGTGTTGTGATGTTCCCCATACGGTCTGTGGTGTTGTGATGTTCCCCATACGGTCTGTGGTGTTGTGATGTTCCCCATACGGTCTGTGGTGTTGTGATGTTCCCCATACGGTCTGTGGTGTTGTGATGTTCCCCATACGGTCTGTGGTGTTGTGATGTTGAGCGAGGTGTGTTGGCAGTCCAGCTTGCAGAGATGCCTCCAAAATATTCTAAACTATGGCTAATATAATACATGTCTGTGGCGTCTGGGAATGGTATCATTTTAAGAGTACTGGTATTGGTACTAGTACCTTTTTTAAATGATACCCAGCCCAAAACATTATAGAATAATATATTAAGTATTCAAAGGCATGAGATGCCATATGAACCGGACGGAGGCTCCATAATGGGTCGACAAACTGACAACCACACACATGCATAACCCCATACTTCCCTAAATAGAGAGCATTTCTGCCTCCCCATAAATCCATTCTGCCTTTCATCTTTTGCCGAGCATCTTCTTAACAACATCACGGGGCTCAGGGGTCTGTTTTTAAGTTTTTTATGCAGTTAGCTTATGTGTGTGTGTGTGTGTGTGTGTGTGTGTGTGTGTGTGTGTGTGTGTGTGTGTGCACGCACGCATGCACGCTTGTTGCTCCTTGGGGGTTTTCACAGTCATAAGCTTTTGCCTTTCCACTGAGAGGCAGGACTGGTGAATATTTATGTGATGTGCAGCTACAGTAAGTTTATCAATAACTAAACAGTATTTTTATCCCTTGGGGTGAAGGAAACAAGGGGGAGGGAGAACAGGAGGTCAAACTGAGAGATTAAGATGGGCTCTTATGGAGGTCTTCAGAGACACGAGGGAGAAAAGGGGAGGAAATAAAGAAAAGGAGATGGGTTATTGCTCATTACCATTTTTGCCAGTGGGAGGGAAGGATGAGAGGACTGAGCTAAGGGGAGTAAGTGGGGAGGTAAAGGTTAGGCAGAGAGAGGGGGAGAGATAAAAGAGTGAAACCGGAGGGGAGAGATTAGAGAGAGATTAAGATGAAGGAGGAGGACACATAGCCGGGGAGGGATTAACCAGGTAAAGTGTTTACTAGTTAATGGGCCGTGGCATTTCCAGCATTTTGCAGAAATTGATTTTAATGCATATTAACGAACTCACAATTATATGCAAATAATGATGTAAATACCAATCAGTCAGGATGAAGTGGCCAGATTTAAGGTCAGCCAAGTATTCGCAGGATTTTCACACCATTCTTTTTTTTCTTTTTTTTTTTTTTTTTTTTTTTACAAAAATTTAGAAATTGATCTAAAAAAAGCTTCAGAAAAAGTATTACGGTCCTGATTTGAAGATAGCAGGGGAGGGATCCGACTCACAAAGCGTTTGACTGACTGCCAAGTCTGTTTCCTGGATGTGCTGTTGTGTTTGTGTGCGCGGGTGTGAGCCCTTCTGACGAGACGATAAGGTTTTTTGTCTTCGTCTTTTGACACGTCTTTTAATCCTTCCTCTTTTTCCCATATCAAATCCAACTCCTCTCTTCACACACACACACACACAAACAGCTTTTGGAGGGTGAAAAGACGTCAAAGTGTCGAGACTGAAACGGAGAAATAAAAGGGTTGTATTTTAGGAAAATCCTTTACGTGTCATTTATGAGTAATGTGTCGGGCATATAATGCATACACTAAATATTAATCTTTCTTCAAGTTGATTGCAGAAAAAGGTTCTTTTCATTCCACACTGGCTCAAATTTAGCCCGACAACGTTTTCAATCATAGAAAAATCTGTCTTTAACGGTTGATGTGAGGCCAAAAGAAATGCAAAAAAAACTACTCATCTTTCCACTTCATGCTGCTTATGTGGGTCGCAGTGGCAGCAGACTAGTGGCCCCGGCTTACTTCCTCCTGTGGGATTGTAAAGGCGTTCTCGGGCCAGATGGGATATGTCGTCCCTCCGGCGTTTCCCGGGGGCGCTTTCCATTTCGCTAACTTGGCTCCTCGCTTCCCTCACTCGCGTCTCTTCCTCGCGTCAGAGCTCCTCCCGAAGGGTTTGGGAGAGAGAGGTGCGAGGAAGGGACGCGAGGATGGAGACAGCAATTACTCATGACGGACAGCATTTCAACTCTCGAATGTGTCGAGATAACGAAGTAGAAGAAAAGAAAGTTCCAAAACGGTGTTTGCACATCCGAATCAATTAGATCGTTCCTTTCGCTTTCGAATTTTGACATCGAAGGCTAATTAAAGGAACAGTCTAATTGATTTGGGTGTGGGAACCTTTTTTTTTTTTTTTTACTTTTTAGAAGTAATTAAGGGAAATTCAAAGAAAAGCACCCGATGACTGCTGCTCCAGTACTGATTCGTGATCCGTTGCATTTTCAGTGTGCGATGGATTGTCAGCAATACAAAAAGAACACCAGTAGACTTTATCTTTTTATTACTTTAAGGATTGGGTCTATAATTTGTCTGTGAAAAACTATAGGACACAGTAAGTCTGATACTTTTTAGGCTCAGGCTGATATTATAGGACAATAATAACAGTGGCGTTGTGGCTGTAAAAGACCGTATGTCTGTATATTTTTGTCTGAATGAGCCAACGTGAAAAGAAGAACAATATGAGGTGTTGAAGAAAAAGAGCCAAAGTTGAAAGATAACTTTTATGATTCATTCATCATTCAGATTATACACGCAACTAATCCTTTTTTTTATTTTATGAATAATAAATAACAAAGCAGCAGCTGGTGCTTTTATTCCAGTTTCCACAAGTAGTTTATCTCATCTACAGTATTTAAATCATGCAGTGACATTAATTGTAGAGTAATGCCGTTTCCACAAAAGACCATTTTCCTCTCACAGTCTGCTGTCGGCTGAATGAACACAGCAGCAGACACAATGAACGGTTGTTGCTTTCAGGTAAAAAAAGCAAAAACAAAAACAAACGTCCACATCGAAAAAATCCAATGGTTCCTGTGGAGGGCCTCCTCTCGAGGTCAATGCTCGGGTCACAGGCTGCAGGGTGGAGGAGCGAGGACAGGAAGCTTAATTAGCTGAATGGAAAAGCACCCTGAGTCTTTTCTGTGCTCTCTTCATCCCCGGGGGGAGAAGTCCCACTCAGAGGGCAGCCTGACCAGACACATAAACTACCTCAGTTGGCTGTGAAGGAGCGGTGCCTTTACTCCGAGCTACCTCAGCCAAAAGACGGAGTTACATTAGTGCGGACAAATCCATCTTCCCCCTCTTGACTTATCTCCCCTCCTGTCTCCAATGCGCCCACAGGAGTTAAAGGGCCAGATGTCTCAGCTACGACCCCTCCTGTCAGTGGTGGAGCAGTACAGATTGGACCTGCAGACGCTGGCCACCCTGCGACTGGAGCTCCTCAACCTGTCGATCACCCTGACAGCCATTCAGGAAGAGATCGGAGCGTACGACTACGAGGAGCTCCAGCAGAGGGTTCTGCTGCTGGAGACGAGGCTACACAGCTGCATGAACAAACTCGGTACGCAGAGCAATACTCTGATTAATACACTGAACAAGTTTTACTCACGCTGCCTTCCGAATGAATAGGAAATTGAAGTACATGAAATGTCTGGCGTTTATGGGGATGAACGCCACCGATTATAAAAAAAAAATATACATGAGAAAATATCCCTGTTGATGTCACCAGGGTTAGTAAACAGAAAACTGGCGTTATGAACTGTGTGAATATTTACCAGGCTCAAACTTCCATCTCTCTCCAGTCCTGTTTTTTCCATGTTAGGATTTTGTGGGACGGAAACGCATTTTTCTGTGCATCCTTTGGGCACAAACCCATTTTACCTGAATAGACTTCATTTAGTTTTGGTAAATTGGAAGGAGATTATAAACAAGCTGACCAGGTGACCTTGAGAGGCAACATCACTCACTGCTATCCAGAAAAATATGAGCACACGTTGTTACTTCACTTCCATAATCTTCACTATAAATGCAAATATAAAACTCCCGTTCATTTCCGATTTAACGCGTTATGTCCATCCTTTGTTAACAGGTTGTGGTCGTCTGACTGCAGTTAGTACCCCAATCACCGTGAGAGCCTCGGGGTCCCGCTTTGGCTCCTGGATGACTGACGCAATGATTCCCAGCTCCGACAGCAGGGTGGGTGTACAGTGTGCGCATGTGTGTGTGTGTGTATTTGTGTGTGTGTGTGTGTGTGTGTGTGTGTGTATGGGACAAGTAAAGCAGTGGTTGTAAATGTGGTCATAAGGTAGTTAAGCTCTATGTATTTTCTTTATGCCTTTTTCTGCCTTTCTGCCTCCTTTCCAACATGACTCCCGAGTGCACTTTGTCTTCACTTGCTACAAGCTTCACCGATTTCCCACACACACACACACACACACACACACACACAAGCACACACACACACGGGCGCATATTAAGCTAGTTGTCAAGGAGACTGTCTCCCAGTTGCCAGGTGTGATTTATATTGCCATGGTGACCCTTGCCTGTTCCCTATTAGAGCCTCTCCCTGGTGATGAGAAGGAGCTGTACGCAGCAGCAGTCTCCCAGTTATTTCCCAGTTACCAGTGTGACTGTCACAGTTATGGGTTGGGGCTCTTTCCTGGTCCCGGTGTCTGTTTGCATATTTGTCCAAAGAATAGGAAGCTTTTTCTCTCTCTGTGTGTTGCTGCCGTATACCAGACAAAGTAAATGGTCGTTCTGGATTTTGTATTATAAACAAGATAGGGAAACTAAAAAGCTGATATCTGCTGAAATCACTTTTTTCCTGCTTTCCTTCGATCTTAAAGGAACCCTGTGGAGTTCTCGTGTAAACAAGCTTGTTATGTTTACAATTAGGGTTTCTTAGCAAAATGCATATTGTGTTTCCTTGAGGCATAACAAATGTGTTGGATGCATTTCTTTCCTCCATGAACTATTTTTTCCAAGCCTGCATTTTTTTAACCGTTTTTAAACCAAAGACGTCTCTACAATTAACTTATTGCATCAATTTCACAACAAAAGCAATTTCTCTCTTAAGAAATACAAACACAATTCCACACAGTGTTTGCTGTGAAAGATTCTAACAAGTAGATGCAGGTGACTTTGGCAGCCTTTGATATTTCATAGGGTCATGATTGGAATGCTGCGTTCACACTACGAGCGACGCAGCAACGACTACAATTAATTTTCAATGGAAGTCGGTGACATTAAGCTTTAATTTTATTTTTTTATATATTGTTATTACATTTTTTTTTAAATCATATAAATCTATCAGTGAATTTCCAGGCTGGACAACCTGTATCCTATCACTTAAAGCAGTGTGGAACAAGTGACACACACACACACACGCACACAGACACACACACACAGACACACGCACACACACACACACACACACACACACACACACACACACACACACACTGTAAGTCATTCTCATACATCCTTTGGTATCCATGACTACAGTATCTGCACAGGGTCCCAGTTTGGCATTTATGAATTCTTCATTAGCTCAATAGTGTGTGACTGTGTGCACGCATTGTACTTCTCACACTCACACAGACACACACATGCACACACCTGTCGCTGTCTTTGAGAACAGCTGCTGAGGTGTGGATATCCCCTGATCTGTCAAGATGTCTCTGCTGAAAGTGTGAGAGGGAGAGAGAGGGAGGGAGAGGGAGAGAGAGAGAGATAGAGAGAGAGAGAGAGAGAGATGTGAAGCAGGAACGGTAGACAGTAAAACGAAAGAGTGGGTGGACAGAAAGAGGAAGAAACAAAGAGAGTATAGGTGGGGAAGGTTGATCAAAAAAGCTGCAGTTGGGACAGACAGGCAGGAAGGTATGAAAGAAGCATGGGAGGCGACAGCAAAGAAAAACAACAGAGGGGAAGATATGTTAAGACATGTTGTTGCAGTAAACATTAAAGATAGGTTGTTGTTGCTGTAATCCTTCTCCCTCTCCGTACTAACCGAGCAGCGACCCCCTCCGAGCGTAACTCCGCTGTCGGGTAAAAACGAGACAACACCCGCAGTCCTGTTTAAAAGTGTTTACACAAGTTCAACTGGAGATGTCATGGGGCTTTATCAGTCTGAATTAGACAGTTCAAGTATCTCAACGCCACATGTGAAGATTAGAAATTCTTCTTCTTATAATTTTTAGTTTACCGTGTGTGTGTTTTTGTCAGTTCCATGCAGTTTGCTTGACGCTCTTGGTCTGCAAGTCTCTGTGACCTACATAGACGCATTGGTTTCAGTGTTACTAAATATTCGAGCAGGATTTCACATTTGCATATGATTAGTCAACAAAGTAAGTTGCAATTGTTTCCTGTCGTAGATACACAATTTTTAGGGTTAGGGTTAGGGGGGTTAGGGTTAGGGGGGTTAGGGTTAGGGGGTTAGGGTTAGGGGGGTTAGGATTAGTGTTAGGGGGTTATGTTTAGTGTTAGGGGGTTAGAGTTAGGGGTTAGGTTTAGGGTTAGGGTTAGGGGGTTAGGGGTTAGGGTTAGGGTGTTAGGGTTAGGGGTTAGAGTTAGGGGGTTAGGGTTAGGGTTAGGGTTAGGGTTAGGGGGTTAGGGTTAGGGGGTTAGGGTTAGGGGTTAGAGTTAGGGGGTTAGGGTTAGGGGTTAGGGTTAGGGTTAGGGTTAGGGGGTTAGGGTTAGGGGTTAGGGTTAGGGTTAGGGGGTTCGATTCAAAGTATAAGCGATTTAAATACAACGCAAACCGGACCAGAACTCAAAGGCAACCATGTGTCACGCTTTTCTTTGTTCTGGACCAACTGAACTGAACTGCAGGTGTCAAAGTGACCTAGGGTAGCAGAAAACACAGCACAGGCAACGATACCAACTTGCTTTGTTTCACGAGCTGAACTGAACACTAAATATGAGCACAGAACGAGAGCTGTGGATTTTGACAGACTAAATCTGAACCTATCCTCTAGGCAGGTATGGGAGTAGGCCAACTGGGAAAACGGTGCAACAATCTGTAAAAACTAAGGTGTGAATTCAAGAAACGGCAAGAAAAAAAGAAAAAACACCTCCCTGCTCACTTTCTAGAACGCGCCGTTCGTTGTATAATCAGCGTCTGGGGCTTGTTTATGTAGAGCATGTGGTGCATTCAAATGGGAGACGATTACAGCTGCCAGAAAACAAAGGGACTCCAGATCCTTTGAAACACAGTTTTAAAGGGAATTAAAACAGAGAAAGCTTCATCAGATTAACTAGGGAAGCAGGGAAGAAATGGTTGGAAGGAGAAGTATTTAGAGGAGGGAGTGAGAGAGCAGTCGGTCTGTTTCATTGTCATTGCAAACCTGAAGCCAAGTCTCCTTTAAACACTGTTATTGAAGGCCCTCACTGCAATCAGTTGCCTTTGTCTGAACAAATCCTAATTCAATGTGAATTTGAAATATTGTTACTGCAATTTAACTGTAATTTTAAAAAAAAATGGTGCTGCCACGGCAGGAGAGATTTTTCTTTTATTTGGCCCCCCACAAAAAGGGTCCTTTTCATCCGGTCCATCTCCTCGCCCTCTACTTTTCTGTGTTTGTAGAGAGAATAACAAGCATCTTTTTCACCAACAATGCTTTCTCTTGCCAGCACTCTCTGCCCTTTTTCTTTCATCTATTTCACCTCTCGTCCCTCTTTGGGTAATTAATCCTCCATGCTGGCGATGCGCAATTTTCCTCCCACCCCCTCCCCTCCTCCACCTCGTCCAATCTCGTTCTATGTCCGTTTGTTCCTCCAGGGATCTCTGATGGTTATGGACGATGAAGGAGAGAACCATC